>RJWH01000619.1:175091-577335 GCA_004363575.1 Solenodon paradoxus | reverse complement strand
ACCAGATGACCTCACTCAGAGGTGGAATGTGAATAGACAAAACAAAGGAACAGAGGAAACATAACCAACTCTGAAACCTTTGCAACAGAACTGAGGTTACCAAAAGGGTGAGTGGAAGCAAATGGTGGCAGAGCCCACTGGGCAATGGGGAAGAACATTTGGTGATCTGGTGGAGGCTATAGTGTGTTGAAACATATCTAAGAAATGGGGAACTATACAGAGGAAATTATTTTAACGTGTAGAATAATTACTACAATAAAAATAAATTAAAAAAAATTTTAATAATAAAATCAAATAAAAAAAAAAAAGAAGCAAAGTCAACTGATGAGGGACCTTAGTTACACCTGCAAAACCCCTTCATATAATGAACCATCAGTGTGCCGTCACATCATATTCACAAGTCCTGCCACACACAAGGAAGGGGGACTCTACAGTCCTATCTATATACCAGCGGGGGAGGAATCTGGGGGCCATCTTATAATTCAGTTGACCACAGGTATTGGTGTTAATTTCTTGGTTTTGATAATTGTATGATAG
Organism: Solenodon paradoxus; assembly: GCA_004363575.1. Classification (NCBI taxonomy): domain Eukaryota; kingdom Metazoa; phylum Chordata; class Mammalia; order Eulipotyphla; family Solenodontidae; genus Solenodon; species Solenodon paradoxus. The sequence goes on along the minus strand of RJWH01000619.1, from coordinate 576,798 downwards.
TTGTGTTAGACATTAGCAAAAGGATAAACAGGAAAACTCTGAAGCACTTTTGCAATTCTTCTGTATCTCAAAAGGAACATCTTTAAAACATGGACTCAAAACTATGTGCTTTGAAATACCACAATGATTTACAAATCTATAATATCTTGTTCTCTAGTCTTATTCTCTAGTGTTATATTGAATTTATCAAAAGGGAAAGAATTACCCTAGGGTTATAAAAATTCTCTGAAGTCACATTCGAAATCAAGTTATTGGGATAAGAATTATAGAATACCATACTGGTTTTTTTTTTGCTTTTTTTTTTTAACTCTTCAAAGATACAAGGTTTTGGATTTAAGATAAGCCTTACAAAAGGCTATGGAGGGGGGAAAAAGGTCTATAAAGTCAATTTTTATTGCAATTCTAAAAGCTTCTCATTAATGAAGTGCCTTTGGTTAGCCTAGTTTCTTTCATGTTTTACCACTACTGTCTTGGTGCCTTTATTCTATCAGCATTACCATTTTTAGTAAGCAAATGCCACAGTATATGAATGCACACACATTGTTTCTATGACTTCAGTGTTAAACCTCTTATCTGGAGATAATACCTGCTGCAATTAACTAAGCCACCTGTACTAGGCTCTCAAAGGATAATGCGTTAACAATCAAGTTATTTTGAATATACACAATTTCACATAACTGAATAGTCTGATTAAAGTTATATGCCTGGAAAAGTACTGTAAACTTTAATAATAAATAACAGAAATAGTACTTCTAAAAGCATATACTCACTCTTTAGGAAGTGTCTGCACTCCCTCACAGGTATATCTATCGAAGTATAAAACCTTATTTTTTAACCTTGCTAATTAAAAGATGTTACTAGAACTGTCAAGCAGAAAAAATAACTAATTTCCAAAACTTCTTAAAAGTTCACCCCCAAATATTTTATTATCCCGAAGTGACAAATTAGAGTTAAACAAAAGCCCATCACAAGTACTGCATTAGAGTTATGGGTTTGTTGTGATTTTCAGGAAAGAAAGCAGGCAGGAATGAAGACAAGTAGGCAGAAGGGAAGAGAGGAGGAAGCAGATTTTTATTTATTTAGTTGTTCATTTTGGTTGAACCCCACCCTGGCCCTGAGTGGCAAAGCCTGGTCCTTGGGCCTTTACATGGACCGCCCTGAAGCCGCACACTTAACTCTTGAGCCACCAGTGAGCACCCATAACTATGTTTTAAATTAGTTGTCAGACACTACATATTTGCAGTTTGCTAATCCTCAAAAACTTCTTTTAGAAAATCAGAGGCAGAGGAAGCCCAAGGAGGTCAGGAACTGCTGAAACAGAGAGCTGTCATGGTGGTTTGATTTGACCAGGGACAGGATCACACTAGCATTTAGAAAAGGGAAGGTAGATCTATTCGTAGGCTGAAGAAAAGTGAGAAGACCTGTCTTATGACTGCCTAAGTGACTTGCTGAGTCAGAAATAAGGAAGATGTATTGTGGGGGGTGGAGGCAGGGAGTGGACACCAAACTGGCCTGCGAGTGGGCAGCTCAATTAAGAGGCCTGTGTACAGGACATTGGCTAGATATAGTGTGGATGTGGAGAATCAGGGAAGTGCCGTGTTTCTCATTCAGCCAACAGAAGGTAACCGTGCAAACTTCCACAAATAGGCCAAGCGAGAGGAAGGCAGAAAATAAACAGGCAGCACATAGAAAGTGAAGCCGGCATCACGGAGCTGCATGGATTCTTTCTGATTAACAAAAAAAAGGCCACTTCCAAAATTTCATTTATTCAATGAATCTTTGTTAAAAACCTCCCATGTACCCACCACTCACTGTACTAGATTCCAGAAAGGTATGACTCTTGCTGCTCTCTAGAAGCTAGCGAGACTATGAGGACCAACAAAGAAACCCAGGTCTAATGTTCAAGAAGATAATGACCAACACTTAACTAAGCATGTGCCAGGCACTGAACTAGGAGCCTTCCAGCATTTATGTATTAATTCAACACATATTTATTGAACACCTACTAAGTGTTAGGTTGTTCCAGGTACTGGTAATACCATACTGAATGAGACAAACAAGGACCCTGTTCTCATGGTGTTCATTCTATTGAAAGGAAAATACAACAAATAGGCAAACAAATAGAAGAACAAGGTGATTTCAAATAGTGGAATTTGCAGCAAAGACAAGAAATGGGGAGATGATAGCTCTGGGAGCAGAGAGAGTACTAATTGTATGCGATGGTCATGGAAGACCATGAAGGGCACCTCTGAATTGAGACCCGCAACACCAGGGGGCTGTGTTCCAGGCTGAGGGGACAGCAGCCCGAGGTGAAGGCAAAGTGGTTGTGAACAAAAGGAGGCCAGTGTGAATGGGGCCTGTGAACCTCTGAGGTAATCAGGGATGTACCTCAGGAAGCCTGTCACCACTGATAGGTGACACTCAAGTCACTCAAAGGTGACACAATCTAACATTTTTCAATTTCACTCTGGGAACTATATGAGAAGGTAGTATGAATAAATTCAGAGAAAACAGTTACCAACCTGCTGCAAGTCCAGAAGAGGGATGTGGAGCCCAGTGAAGAGTAGGAAAAGGGGTTGATTATGGGACATATTTTAGAAGCACAGGAAATAATTTGCTAGTGAGAGGATGGTGGTGAAGGAAGGACAAAGCATAATGCCTGAGCATTTTATTTGATCATCCAGGTGGAGGGGGTGCAATTCACTGCAACTTAGAGAATTGAATGAGGGTCAAGATTTAGGGGAAAGTGAACAGAGCTTTGAAAACCATGGTGAGGAAGCCAAGAGTATCAAAAGGTTGTTTCCTATAAGGGTCTGGAGTTTAAGTCTGGGGGCAGAGGGATGTATACACTTTTATCAGCATATGAATGGACAATGGAATAGAAAGACTAGAATCTAAAACTAAGCTCTTGTTAGATAAAAGAAGAACAGTCAGCAAAGGTAATTCTAGAAGGGTGAAGAAAAGGAGAAAAGGAAGATACTACTTTTGAGGATGCCAATAAAAGAAAAAAATGTTGCAAGGAGTGAGTGGTCCACTGAGCTTCTTACCCTTAAACAGGAAGTCATGGAGAAACCCTTGTGTCTTGCAATATGGAAGTCACCAGTGATGTTATGGGAAGCAGTTTCAAAGGCAAATTAGGGAGTAGTGCAGAGAAGGGTGGAGAAAGGAAAGAATGGACTATAAAGAAGTAGAATCAAGATTTACAAACAACGTTAAGAGTACTGATTTATTTCATTTAATCTCTGTAATTAAATCACTACACAACTGACATATTACTTGTATAAGTCTTATAAGTACTCTGAGGTGATAATGCCTAGATTAAAAACTCAGAGCCCACATTCTTAAACACTAGTATGTGTGGGAACTTGTTTTGAGTCAAACAAGAATCCATCTTGTCTCTAAGCTGCCATGTTGAGGAAAAAATTAAACACTCTGACTCAGCTATTTGGTGACTGATAAAACAAAAGATGATTGGCCAATGACAATATCCTCCACACTGTAGCCTTCTGTCTGAACACATTTGCCCGCCAGAGACAGACAAATGGACTTAAGAACTAAACCAAAATATTTCACCACAAATGACCTAACCTCAGATCATTTCCCTGACCCATCCTTCAAAACTCCCCTATGTCCTGGCCATGATAGAGCACACCTTGGCACTGCCCCTTGGTGGTAAACCTGAATCATGACTCCTATTTACAAATAAACATCTTTCGATTATATTACAGCCCAATTATTTTTCTCCTGTAGCTATGTGGAGCTTTAGGAAATAAAATATGACATGAAAAAAAGTATTTGTAATGGCCCATGCCCATGTTTTCAAACTGAACAACTCTGAATCTCTAGCAATTCCTCTTAGAAATCATGGTCCAACCTATTGACAAGAGTTGGTTGTCTAGCTCCATGCAGTCTCAACCGACTGAGTTACAACTTCAAAGTCCCAACATCAAAATGTTTTCAATATTGAAGACTCATAATTTGTCACTATTTCAGTTCTTCCCAACTTGATCTATTTATAGATTTGTTGCAATCCCAACCAAAATCGCAGCAAGCTATTTTGTGAATATAGACCAAAGGATTCTTAAGTTTACATGAAAAGGCAACACACTATTATAGAACAAAGCTGGAGGTTTAAAACTACCTGATTTCAATACTTACCATAAAGCTAGAATAAGCAAGATAGTGTGGTATTAACAAAACAGACAAACAGAACAATTGAACAGAACAGAGAGCCCACAAAGAGATCACATAAATATGGTAAACTCATCATTTATAAAGGGGGAAAACCAACACAACGGAACAGAGACAGTCTTTCAACAAATAGTGCAGACCCAACATGATATCCACATGCAGCAACAGCAACAACAAAAAAGAATCTATGCATAGTCCTCATATACTTCACAAAAATTAACTTACTGGCTCACAGACCCAAATGTAAAATGCAAAACTATAAAACTTCAAAAATCTAGTAGAAAATCTAGATGTTCTTGGTTTTGGCAATAACTTTTTGATACAACATCAAAAACATAACCCATGAAAGAATAATTGATAAATGAAACCTCATTAAAATTTTAAAAATTTATGCTCTGTGAAAGACACTTTCAAGAGCATTAGACAAACCACAGACTGGGAGAAAATATTTGCAGAAGACATACCTGATGAAGGATTGTTATCCAAAACATACAAAAAAAAAAAAAAAAATCTCAAAACTCAATAAGAAAACATCCTGAACTTAAAACTGGGCCAAAGAACTTAACACATTATCAAAGAAAATATAATGCAAATAAACATAGTAAAACATTTCACGTGTCAGGGAAATGCAGATTAAAACAATGAGATACCACTACACATCTACCAGAATGACTAAAATCCAGAACAAAATAAACTCCAAATGTAAACTCTTATGGAGAGAAACAGGAACTCTCATAGCTGTTGGGAAGGCAAAACAGTACTTTCACTCTGGGAAGACAGCTGGATAGTTTCTTGATATCAATAACAATTGATATCAATAACAATAACAATTCTTGATATCAATGCAGCTGGAAACTTATGTATACATAGGTATCTGCACACAGATACTTATATCAGCTTTATTCATAATGACTAAAACTTGGAGGCAACCAAGATGTTTTCAGTTAGATGAATGGATAAAGAAACTGCTACATCCAGATAATGGATGGCTATTCAGCACCTAAAAAAAAAAAGTGATCAAGTCATGAAAAGACATGGAGGGTTTATGCTTATATTACTAAGTTAAAAAGTAAATCTGAAAAGGTTACATTCTGGAGAATTCTAGAACAGGCAAAACAATGGGATCAGTGGTTGCTGGGGACTGTTTAAGACTGCGAAACAATTCTGTATGAAACCATAATGGTGGCTATATATCCTTATATATTTGTCAAAACTCAGAATGTACAACATCAAGAGTGAACCCTAATGTAGACTACAGGCTTTGATGCAGCACTGGGTTGATGAGTTCATCAGCTATAACAATGCCTTACCCTGTGGGGGAACTGATCATGGAAGAAGAGGTCGTGTGTGTTTTAGGGGCAGAGAAGATGAAAAAAATCTCTGTACCTTTCTCTCCAAATTTGCTGTGAACCTAAAACTGTTCTAAAAATAAAATTACTTTTAAAAAAATTTAGTTGTTTTTTCCAATATTCACCAGCTGAAGAATTTGTTGTGGAAATAGAAAAGATGCATTTCAGCCCCAGCAAGGTAGAGTCATTAACAGAAAGCTTCCCCTTTCTTTGAAATCTTTTTATATTCATGGAGTCTAGATAATACACTTATCCCTTATTGATTATCAAGTATAGACAGACAGTTCAATAGACAGATTTATATTTGCATTGAAAACAGAGCCTAACACTTAATTCCTTTAAGATTGGATTGTTTGATATTTGGAGTTTACTTTTCCATAAAATCAAGTGCTTAGTAACCTCGTTACAGAGGCTCTCTGTTAAAATGTATTTCAAAATGCCTATTAGGTCTTGAATACAAATATTCCCATCACACCTAGACTGGAAATGACATGAGAGCAGTAAATGTGCTCAGTGCCTGGCACAAATATACTCATCTAAGATGAAGTCAGTCCACTATTCACCTGCATGTTGTCGAGTAAACTAGAATCATGTTTTCTTGTCATCTAGAACTATTTTATAATTATTGAAAAAGTTGTTAAGATTACTAGATTCACTCTATATTTCTCCTGTACCCAGAAAAAAAGAAAACACACTGATCAAGATATTTCTAACATCTTCACATGCCACACTCTTCTGAGTTAGTTTAACTCAGTTGCTAATGCCCTGTCCCCACCTGATGCCCCACTGTGGTCTCTGGAGTATTGCTCCAGCTGCCAGACACTCAGCCTGGCAGTTTTCAGTTTGATACTTTCTCATTCTAATCAAATATCAAATATCCTCAGAAAATGAGGACATATGTCTTTGGTGACTAAAACAGCACACAAGCATGCACACACACACTTATGTCTTTAGGGAAAAACTCTCTTGTGGGAATTATTTTGTAGTTAAGGCTCATTTTAGCTGCAGCTTCCTGCCATCAGCAATTGTGCAAAGTATCACAGAATTAACTCCTTTTCGTAGCTCATGATCATGACCCTGATATCTCTCTAGCATCTTTAATATGGAAAATGTCAGTCTTTTAAAGAACACTGCAGTTTTATCTAGCATTTCCAATTTGACTAAACTCAATTTTTTCTCAAATCACAAATCACTAGAAAATAAGCAGCTGCAGTTCTAAATTGGCAGGGAGTTTGAGAAATTGATATTCTACGCCTCAACAACATACCGAGCCACTTAGGAACTGGACAAACCAGGCACTTAACTGCTTTGAAATTCCCTTAATCACTGTGTAGGGACCTATCAGTGTCTCCTGTTTTCAAGCTACATAGTTCATCACCTAGTCGGCAATACTCTTGCAGCAACTGTGTAACAGCAACTACTTATATTCTGTCTCAGGTCCCCCCAGCATTCTTGGTGTTTATTTGCAAAAAGTATGAATTGTGGGGCTTCCTGCAACAAAAAGGTGTCTTGCTGCCACCAAATTTACAACCAGTTGCTCTTTTTCTGTGATTTTCTATGTGCACAAAAATTCTGTGTTTCAGTGTTGCATTATGATTTAGTATTTTTGAAGATGTTTTTATGCAATTAATTTTATACCGAGTATTGCCCCCACCCCTAAAAATACATACACACACACACATTGCCATGTCACATCTACAAAATCACAGTGTTGATTTCAAGGATATCTGAAACACTGGTGGGGAGAGGGAAAGTATTTCTCAGAATCAGTAGAAAATAGAATATGAGGTATAAATACTCCTTTATGTAAAAAGTCATATCCAAACACAGACACCAGAAATTTCTTTCATCCCTATGTAACATGCCACCCCTCCCATCGAGAGATAAAGTCATTTGCCCTTCCTTCTGTCTGGGCTGGCTGTGTGACCTGCTTTCATCAACAGAACATGGCAAAGCAGACAGAGTTTCTGCTGGATTTCTCAGACAAGCCCAGAACAGCCTCAGTAAACATTTCCCTTCTGCCCGCTCCCATGGTTCCTTACAGCAGAGCTGTTCAGCACATAATTAGCCATAAATAGGGGCAGTAACCACTTCAGCGTGTCCTTATTTTCAAATTCGAATGGATGCAAAATGCTTCTAAGTTTAATTAAATGAATTATTATAGATGAATAAAATGAGGGTGAACTCTGTTTTCTCTTTAAAACGAATCCATCTGCTTATCAAGACAATGTTTTATAATTATGTATGGAGCAGAAAATCCTCCATACAGGCACTTTTCATTAATTCCTAATTATGAATGCCCACGGATGTCCTCAAAGTGGGCAAAACTGTATGGTACTGAGAGACAAAAAAAGCACAGAGGAAGAAAAGGAAATCACTCCTGTTTTTGTTGTGTTTTAGATGTATCAAATATTGTAATAGCTTAACAGCTTAAAAAATATCTACCTTTAGGGTAGTTTTCAAAATAGTGAGAACATACACAAATCATAGCATACTTCTTAATTTGTTCCTCTTCAACCTTACGTGTTGCTAAGAGAATGTCTTTTTCAAGGCTCAAATACACAATTTTTCCAAATTTAGAAAACAGGCAGACTTGTAAAGAAGATTTAAAAAGGCAGTCAGAGGTTAAAAAAAAAAAAAAAAAAATTATCTGGTAATGATCAACCCACATTTCTCCAAACAACTTACTGAATGTCTGGGTAATGCCTGCAAACGTAAAACTTAATCATATCCAGTTATGTGGTTTTCTTGGTTTAAATGCATTAAAATTTGTGATCTCCCTTTACTCCTTACTGAAGGGGGAACAAGCAGAAAGTCAACCTTCACCTGAAAGGGAAACTGCCTTTATCTGATTTAAGACAATTAGGAGGCACTGAAAGGCTTTGTGTACATGATGATTGCTGATTGTTTTCGGACATGTTGATCATGATTAAAGATAAACTAACCAAGGCATCAGTATGTCAGGCTGGGGATGACAGCACATGCTAACAGGAAGACATGTTATCACAGTACTATTCTTGTTCTTTAATTTAGAAATGGTGCCTAGAGTATATCATAATGTTAAACATAAAAATGACAGGCTCACGGTGTTGTAATCTTTCCTTCAAACTCCAGAGTGCACTTACATAATTATGGTTTATTACCTGACAGATGAGCCTGGGGAACAACAAAAAGGTAATAAGTGCCCCTGCCAACTGAAGATCAAAAAACCTCAACACAACAGATATTAGAATGCAAATCAATAGGGAAATGGTTAAATTACCAAGATGTTGACTGACAAGCCCTAGAAGCACACCCTTCTCTTTAAATGGAAGCAAATTAGGTATATTTTAAAATATCCAAGTACAAGTTATTAGAACACCAATCATAGGGAACTTCTTTGCTGAGACGAATTAACAGCTTTTCTTGGTCCAGAAAGCAACACTACCAGATGCAACCATGGAGAAGACAAAACTCAAACAGTTTGCAGCCCAGCAAGCCTGATGCCAACTGTCTGGGACAGGCAGAAGGGTAAACTGAACTAAAAAAAGATGGAGAGTAATCCTAACTCGCCAATCAGATAAATCTTTTAATTTCTCTGCATATCAATTTCCTCATCTAGATACAAGAGGAAAGAGGTATTTGGAGAGCCTGGAGAATGGGTGGGGCATTAATGCCTTCAAAGCATCTCCCACCTACAGGCAGTATCCTCCTATCATTTTGTCTAATCCTCAAACCAGTTCTTGATTTTACAAAGAGGAAAGAAGACCAGGGGTGGGTAATACTGATAGGATTTAAACTCTGGCTTCAACTGGAGAACAAAACGTGAACATCTCCTTGGTGCCCCATGGATTTCTATCTCCAGATGCTGTGACATAATTTCAACTCACATCTCAGATCTCATCCTCTCCAGTCTCTGGCTCTTTCCTCTCACCATCACGTAAGTCCAGACATGCTGCTCGGTTTTCTCAGGGTTTGTGAAAATCCCAGGTCTACAGAACAGAGAAAACTTGGAAACTATGAAATGTCAGGGTCATCCAGTTCTCTTTCCTGGTAACCTGATCTATTTTTGTGACAGGTCATTTGCTCAGAGCAGAGATTCCAGTCATGCAAGTTTGGTGCCTTTTAATCGCAGTGGAGAGCTCTCTGTTGCACAATGAATATTAGTATTCACTGATACCATATATTCCCAGTGGTGCTAGCCAAGTCTCCAAAGCCACTTTTTTTCCAAACCCTTAGGAGGTGAGTTTACATTTACACTGATGGAATGATGATTATCAGCAACTGAATCCAATTAGCTATCATGCTCCTATTTTCACACTTGCATTAGAGGAAAAGACTGGGAATCATTAATAATGGAACTGGCTGTCTAGTTTCATAAAAAATTTGCCATTTCACAGATATCTGAAGCAAGCCAAAGAGAAATCATGACACTTTATGCCCTCAGGCAACATAGGCCTTTTGGGCAAAAGTATGTTTTTGTGCTGATGGGACTGCCAGCAGCACTTGCTCTGCAGTGATATACATCTCTATGGAAGCTGGCTCAACAAAAGCACAGCATGCTAGTTCACAGGCACATAATGTTAAGTCTATCAAGCAGAATTAAGAGCACAGCTTTCCCCAAGTCAGACACATCCTTAATGTTCTGACAGGTAAAAGAAAGCCTCCTTATGTACGATATCCAATTAATGATCATTAACATGCTGTAACATGGATGGGAAGTAGTCCCAAACAGGTGGTTTTGAGCAGACAGAGCCTCGGGGCTCTTGAATGTCATTCATCCTTGGAGCTAATGGGCCAACTGCAAGGATGTTTTGGTTTCAAATGAAGTTCTATAATCTACTAATTATGACACAAGCTTTGAAGATTAGAATAAAGCAGGATAATAAAATAGAAAACAAATGAGAAGAAGCATAATGGTACAGTTAGTTTAGCTTAAAGGGTTCCTCTATGAGTCAATTCAGAGTGATAAATAATCAACATATAAAATCATTTTTACAAAGTTTTAGAATTTTTTTTTTAACTTATAAAGCAGAGATATACTTTGGTACTATTTGTGATTGGTCATCATGGAACATTTTCCAGACAAGGTGCACAGCCTCAGGACTCACTCTCAGTGCTCTCCCACCCAAGGCTAATGGAGTTCCTGCAACCCCACTGTGACAGCAGTCTGTCTGGGTCAGAATCCCGACTTCCCTACCTCTCAAAACCAGTTCTTCATCTGCAGGGTAATACTTCTAATATCACTGAATTATTTTGAGGATTCGTTAAGCTTGTACATTTATAACACTTAAGCCCAGGGTCTGGCGTATAGGAAGGGCTCAGTATTAATTAATGGAACCTCATAACTGTAATTATTATTACTCTTAAAAATTATGGAATAATAATAGTGGAAAAGAACCAATTCGGACTAACCCTAGGTGGAAGACCCACTCATGATTTGAAACATTCAGTTTAGAGACTCATACGAGTCTACCGTCTATGGCCAATGCAATATCTCCCTATTGAGTAGGCTGAACTATTCCTACTAAAATTTGACCACTACTTGATGGGGTACTTAGGTAGCAATTAAATTGATGGGGCTTAGGGGACACAATCACACTGCCCATCAGGCATATTTTACTTTGTAAGGCACTCTAAGGGCTATTGCTGACCCGCTCCTGAATAACATATGGACAGACTAGATAATATGCCAGAGTCAAGCTTTATGGCCACTGTATTGCAGGTATCATCAAATTCCCAGTTTTTGAAGTAACTAGTACATACAATTCATTTCTTCAGAGATGTAAGCCTTCAAGCTTAAATCTGAGAGCCTCTTCAAGGCTTTCAGATTAACACAGCTGGTGAAGGGGTGGAAGCATGTCAGAGGCAAATACTCTAAAAGAAGAACACAAAACTTGGCTAAAGACAAAGCAACAGGAAGTCAAGCACACACTTGGTCCAGAAATACTCTGAAATATTTTAGGACTTCCACCTGTGATGCAATCTCATCCTCCATAATTTAGTGCCTTCATGACATCTGAAGGAAGGGGCAGGAACATCACAATGGTAAATAAAATGGCCTCTGGTTAAGCCAGAACTAGGCCTGAGAGTCAAGTGTCATTTAATCACTGAGGATAAGAAATCTGTCCACACTTACAGACTCAGTAGAATAGAAAATGATTATAAACACCTGCTCTCTCCAATCTTTCCAATGGCAGAAAAATGAAAAAAATGAGTAATGAACTTTACTTAAGATTTGCAAACTTGGTGCACCCTGGTGGAGTTGCAGTTGGGTCAGCAGTCTTTGACTGACTCAGTCCAATACGCAAACCCAAGGATGTGGATTCACATCCCAGGGCTAGAGGGAGCAACCAGGGTGAACAACTCAATAAAATACATAAGGATTTCTCCTCTCTCTTCCTGCCTGCCTCTGCTCGCCTTCATTCCTGCCTGCGCCTTTCCTTGAAATAAATAAAAATAAATAAGTAAATAAATAAAGATTTGCAAACCTGTTAAGTACTAAGAAACCAGCACCCTGTCTAATTGTAGTTACAGGATGAGGGAAGGGAGAGGGAGGGGTGCAAAGTCGAAAAGAATTCAACACTTTAAAAATATTACTTAGGGGTACGCCCTGGTGATCTATCAGATAAGGCCACCGGATATAGTCCACATACATCCTAAGAACTCAGGGCTGGGGTTGGGGCAGGGAACAACCAAGATGAACAATTAAATTAAATGTTTCTTCCTCTTTTCTCTTCCTGCTGATCTGCCTACTCACCATTATTCCTGCCTGCACTTTTCCTTTAAAAAAATAGTAACACTTATGGAACAAGGTTTTATATGTAAATATTCAGTAAAAACAAGGCTTAAGGGAGCTATCAGTTTCTAGAAGAGAACTAAGAAATGTAGTAACTCTTCAGTGTACACTTACAGGTTCACATTCAACCTAATTACTGGATAACACGTTTCCAGAAGGGTTTCTTTCTCTTGGAATCACCTTTGAAGGTATTCAGAACAGGCCTCCCCAAGACATGCCTAGGTGGCATGTGGATTATTTTGAGCAAAAATCAATTAAGGCTCTACTTACATTTCTCCACCCCTCCTGCTTATCTGTCTGATGTTACTAGATGATATGACCAAGCCAAGAAGAACCCAGAGAAATGGAAGGAATTTCTCCTCCTCCTCACACCCTGCAATAGTGTCTCAGTGGTTCCTGAGACCTCACACCACAAGAATGAGGGTATAGAAACATAGCACAAACTTGAATTGGTTAAAACTTTTCTACTCCCACCCCTTCAACTGATTCATGTGCACCACTGTTACCTGTCATGTGGAACTGGTTACCACTGAAAGAGTCTTAGACAAGATGACACCCGCTTCAGCACTGACACAAAAAGTGGTCGTGTGCACACAAAGGTCCACAAACAGAGCCATGGGGTACAAAGTTGATGATTAGTAAAAGTAAATATTTGGTGTGCCTTATTTTCTTACAGTATTATAATCAATGACTTCATGAGACATCAAGAAGGAAGCAACGTGCATAGTAAGATAAGTCGGATAAAGACATCGTATGATATCACTCATATGTGGTATTAGAGAAAGCAAACAAACTATACCACACAAAAATAGACTCCTAGTCTAGAAAGTCAAATTTATGGTTACAAGAAGGGAAGGCGGACACACCCTGGTGGAGCAGGGGTTGGGTGCTGTCCACAAACATCCCAAGGTCCCAGATTCTCATCCCAGGACCAGTGGTAACAACCAAGATGAACAACTGAAAATAAAAATGCTTCTTCCTCTTCTCTTTTCCTGTCTTTTTGTCTTTTCACCTTCATTCCTGCCTACATCTTTACTTAAAAAAAAAAAAAAAAAAGTTGGGGAAGGGGTGGAAAGTGGGCAAAGTGGGTAAAAGAATTATATGATGAGGGAAGAACAGGACTGGAGCAGGTAAACTTCATGTGTTATATACAGATGTTCTTTTACATGATGTACACCTTAAACCTACATGCTGTTATGACACAAGATTTTTTTAAAAAAAAAAAAAAAAAAAAAAAAAGAAAGGAAACATGAATTCTTAGAGGGCAAACAATTATACATCTTGGGGCGGGGGGCAGGGAAAATTAAGGATGCACAAGGCCCAATTACCAGCCAAGAAGGGAAAACACAGGCATCAAAGGTAGTAAACCAATCCAAATGTGAAAGACAGGACTCTGTAATGATACTCAAACAAGAAAAATTCAGCTGGAGTACATAACGAATAGGCAAAAGAAGGAAGAAGAGGATCCATTCAGTCTTTTACTGATTTTAATAAATCAAAGAGCACTAAGTGTTTTTACTGTGAATATTTCTTTTAATAGAGAAGAGTGAACGCAGAGAACTGAGCAATACCAGTTGAAAGGTAGAAAGCAGACCACTAACAGGAAGGCCTCAGCACACTTTATAACCAGAGGGAAGGAAAAAGGAATGGTATGTGGAGATGATGAATTGGTTAAATGTTCTAGGAGTTACACTAACTGCAGACTTCATCCCTCATATCCTGGAGATGAGGCCCTTCGATGGCCCTACTAACTGGAGCAAGGGAGTAAGAAAGAATACGTCAGCCTCCAATGATGCAAAAAGGCCAGGAAGACACCGGTGACAGAGCAATGGTCTATGAAGTGCTAGCCAAGCAGAATTTGGAGAATGACTCATTTTAGAGGGAGCACCATGTTGCAAAAACCGAAAACCTACATGGAACATATGGCTCTAAAATCTTATGGCTGCAACAGAATAGAAGATAAATACAAAAAGCAGCCTCCCCAGAGACCAGAGGCTTGGATTTGATGAACACAGAGACAACCAAAATCAATCAGCTGATAGCTAGACCCTAGCATCTAAGATGGTCAGACCATTTTTCTGGCTCTGATAAGGTTTCTGCAATTGTGGACATGTACTACTCTATTAATGTATCCCGGGGAAGGATCAAAAGGGGTTTTGCTCCAATAGCAGAAGTTATCAAAATATGTGTTGCTACAAATCTCAGAAAGTAAACACATTTAAAAAGAATAAAGGGGGCCTATTTTAGAGTAAAGTGTGTCGCGTGTATTGCAATCACTGGATCTTTGTGTACTGTTCATGGTGTTGGCAACATTCAAAAGAATCATCACTGTAGTTTAAACTGTTAAGAAGAAATTTAAGTCTACAATGTTTAAATAGATTGAAAAAATGTTTACAAAATTGATCTGTGAAGTTTGATTTTGGATATAAATTTAATAGTTTGAGCACCAGAGTAAGAATTGTAGAAGGTGCTTCTCTCCATAAATAAAAGCTGTTGGACATTTAAAAATATAAAAGTGGGTCACCCACAGAATTGTCCAGAGGGTGTGAACTATTCCTCCACATTAAAGACTATTCAAAAATATAAGTCATCCACTTCTTCCATCTCAATGACCCCAAACAAAACAAAAGAGAAAGGCAATAGAAGATATCATAAAGAAATGCTGCTTGTTGATAAGAGCTTTTCTCCCTTAAGTCTATTAAAAATAGGTCACCAGCTTCAGTCTGTGACATAAATGTGAGCAGACACGTATGGCAAAATAATAAACTACTGCCCTTTCAGCTTTGAAATAAAATGAACCCAGAATGATTTGGAATGCTAACATGCAATTAAATACAACCAAGAAGTCTAATGCGGTACAGCAGGGGTGACAGCAGAGTTGATAAACGCTGTGTGTTCCATAAAACATTTTTTCACAAAAACAGGACTGTACCACGTCTGGTCCACAGACATGGGGTCTGATGACCCCCAATATAAAACAAAACTTGAGACAACTTCAAAGAGAAGTGGGGAGACCCATAATCCTCCTAAGAATTTTCTTTCCTCTCTCCATAGTTCTAAACGAAGCAGCCCTAAAATTATACAAAGATAAGCAGGAGATTTGAATAACACAATTAAGAAACTTGATTAAACCATAAGAAAATTGACATTCATCTCATGCAGCAAGGAAGCACTTACAAAAATACATCACTTACCAGGTCATGAAGCAAATCTGCCCAGAGAAACTGCTATTACACAGGTCACCTTCTATTACCACGGCACAAGGAGAATACCTTACTAAAAAGATAACCGCATGCCTGAAAACTAAAACCATACCTCCAAATTTTTAATAGAAGAAAAACACAAAATGTTAGATATTTCTGACAATCAGAAATTTCTGAGCCTTGTATTCCGAAATTTGAATGCAGCTAAACTATTGATCCTTGAGAAGATACAAACACTGTTAAATACTTACATTAAATATTGTACATTAACAAGTTGAACATCCCAACTTGGACAATCAGCAAAAGATAATAAACTCCCTCCCGCCTCCCAACAGCAGGAAATAATAGAGAAAAATCAATAAAACAAGAAACAAACAATACAAATGAGCAACATTAAGAAAAAGATGATTAAGAAAAAGAGAAAAGGCCCAAATGTTATAAAACAAAAGAAAGTTAACTATAGATTAATTTAACCATAAATAATTTTATTCGAATAAACTGGAAAATATACAGTGCATAAGTGTTTATAAAATACAAAGAAACATTTTTAAGTTTCTACTGGCCCATTTCTCCCCGAAGGGGTTAAACCAAAAACAGATGATCTCCAAATCCTTGGGTCTGTTCCTCCTGGCAACAAGTCCCCTTCAAAGGTTAGTTCTTCCCTTTAATAGACTGGCTGTTACTCGGCAAAGTGCCCTGACTTTGTCTCTCACTCAGGCCCCTCCCCTTACCTAAGTCATGTAATCTGCTCACCAAGGGGTGAAAGACTAGAGAGCCTTCACTCAACATCACCATGAATCCTGACAGCCCTAATTTTATCATCACCCTAGTGTTATACAACAAGAAACTGGAGTTCTAAGCAAATGAGAAAATCACCCAAAGTCACCAGAGCGGGTGAATGTCTAGGCCAATCACCAAAGCCTGCGCGCTCTTCCACTGTCTCCTGTGCTGCTATGGGTTCTCTGCCTGACTCTTCCTACTGGACCTGCCTATCAATATTTCTTCCTTAGACAAGCTGTCAAGTCAAAAAACTTGACTCTAAAACTCAGCACCCCAAAACCTAGTATAAATAAGCCTCTGATCCAATTTGCTTTTTCCGATGAATATTGTTCATGTAAGGGGTTGTAGTACCCCAGCCTGGAGCTCAGTAGGGACTGGTGTGGCCTGGAAAATTTGAATGCCTATAGGTATCAAGAAAAGGCATGACTACTGCTCTACATTGATTTGTTGTTTTGTTTTATTTTTGTTTTTTGGTTTTTGGTTTTTTTTTCCAGGTTTTGTTTTTTAACTAGCCAGACAGGATGTGACATTGACAAGCTCTCCATCCCAGGCTGCCCTTCAGTTTCAGGTGTGAAAAAGGATGCTTTGTAACACCCAGTTCCTCTGACAGAGGAATCCCTTCTTGACTGTTCTCACAATGTTCTCTCTACATTCAATCAGGACAGCGTGTAAGGACTTCAGTTTCTTAAGTTATTAGGACACATTAATTAATATCATTTTTAAAAGCTGGAGGTAGAAAAGAAATTTACATTCTATTTATTTTAGATATAGTGAAAAGAAAAATAAATGTTGAGGGTAGATAAAGGGCAACCTGCTTATTAATTTACTTATCATTCCAATCATACATAACATAATCAGGAACTGAATCCTAGGAATGAAGGCAGGAAGGTAGGGAATCAGGAGGAAGAAGCTTCTTTAAAAATTGATTTATCTGTTTTATCCATTCTTGGTTTACCTTGGCCCCAGATCTCAAACCCAGGTCCCTTGGACTTTCCATGGACTATACCCTAGCTGCCAATTTAATGTTTGAGCTACTAGGGCATGGCAGAGTCTTTCTTACTTTTATTTCATTTTTAAAGTCTATCTGAAAGAAAAGTATATTTCTATAACCGAAAGTTATTTACTGTCTGAATACATGGTAAGTGGAGAAAAACCACCAAGAATGACAACAAATACAGTTGGGTAGGATGTCCACTGCATAAATATGCTGTCTGAGAGCCATGGAAGGCATCATACCAGGGGCTGCATTCACCTAGAAGAATGACTCCTCTTTAAAATTCATACATACAGTGGCCTTAGACCGTTGGAAAAATGAAAATGTGAAATCCCCTGTTCAAAAATTATAACAATGTTAAGAAAGTAAGAAAAGAGTGCTTAACCAAGCATAAGACTCTTCTAAGAGCATGAATTACTCAAAAGCATCTGTATATAGGTTAGAAATAGCCCTAATCACAATATATAACTTAGGTTAAGCAATCACCATATGGACTTTACATTTTTACTCATACAGAATAAAGATACACAATTACAAGCAAAAACTAGAGAAATGCCATCTTCTACTCCCTCATTCCCAAAGATGTTAACCTCAAGAGGCTGAGGCAAATTTGAAAAAAAAAACTGATGCTCCTATACAAAAAGTATTGCTTCTGGAACCAAAAAAAAAAAAGAAGGAAAAAAAAATTAATGCAATTACTGACATAGAAACATTCATCTTCAAACCTTGAGAAACCATCCCAGAATATAGGAGAGTAAAAAAAAAGACAAAAATGTACATACAGGTCAAAGAATCTTCCCCTGGAATATAGGTTTTCTCAGTAAATGACAGTTATTCCTAATGCTACATTTCTCAAGGGTAAGTGTATTTGAATCATACATGAGAAAGCAGAGCTAATAGGACAATTTGATAATAAAAAGCACAATATAAGAAAACAAGAAAAATATAAGAAAAGTACAATAAAAAAAAAAAGTCCAAGTTTGAAAAATACCAAGATTGAGAGCCTGAATGGAAATTAAGGCAAAAGTAATGTCAACACTGAAAACTTCCTAAATTTAAATCCAGCCCCAACAAAAAACAAACCCAAAAATCTTGCCTTGTGCTTTTTCTGTTACATAAACCATCACCTCCCGATCATGACTCACCAGTTTTCTACACAATCATAAACCCAGTGACAAATGTTCTTCTGAGGGTGGGACAGAGGGAGATTTTGATGGACCATGGCGATCACGTGACCACGGACACAAAGACTGGAGGGACATAACCACAAGCCAAGGAATGCCAGCAGCCACCAGAGAGAATTCTGCGGACACTTTGATTTCTGGCCTCCAAAACTATAGGAAAATTAGTATCTATTATTTTAAATCATCCAACATGTGGCGAATTTTTTTTTTTTTTTTTTTTTTATAAGGAAAGGCATGGGCAGGAATGAAGGTGAGTAGGAAGGCAGGAAGAGAGGAGGAAGCAGCATTTTTATTCATTTTTATTTAGCTATTCACACTGGTTGTCCTTCTCCCACACACACCTGGGACTCAGGGGTATGTGATCTGTGCTCCTTCAGAGGAGATTGACCTAACTACTGCTCCACCAGGGTGTGCCTATGGTAAATTTTTACAGCAACCTTAGGAAACAAATAGATTAGACATTACCTAACAAATACCACATATAATAAAGCTCCAAGACACCACTTTTCAGGCTGGAAAGTCTCAGCCAGGCAAAGGTCAGAATTGAATCGTTTGATAATTAAGCTGGAGTGGGCAACCACCAAGTCAGCATGGTGAGCAGGAGAGATTTGCATCTGCATCCAGGCCAGCCATTTCTTGACCTTTACAATAAATGCCCCCTCGGTTTTAGATAATAACATTTATCTGGAACCGAAGAGAAGCCGAAAATACCATTTCAAAATATGCCTCTCTGGCACATGAATAGTCTTGAGCTGATTAGATTTAAGAAACAGCAGAGATGTCACAATCTACAAAAACCAGAAGTTAACCTTTCACAAGAGACATTCACATTTATAAAGAAAACCTCTACTTGTAAGGGTGTCTCCCTCTCTGACCCAGGAGAAGGAACTGAATCTCTAGAAACTCTTTCAGAGAAGGCCATCCTTTCAAGCCTGGGTAACTTGTACTCTGCTTGCCTGATAACCTCCCATCACTGGCTCCCTCTGGCCCCATCTTTCATCTTTATCCGAAGAGATATCAAGGTAATGGTTTAAGTCATTTGGAAGAGTTTTTTAGTTTTCCTGGCTATCTTTCATGTCTACAGAAGGATATGTTATTAAATTTCTGTTTTACTCCTGTCTTAGAGTTGAGGAAAAATTATTTGTCCTCCCTGCAGCATCTCCCGTTTCACTACTGGGAGCTTCATTGCACATTATGCGCCAGGCCTATCCCAGGACTCGGAACGAAGCAACAAACAGATGCAATCTTTTCCTGAGGGTGCGTCCTTTAAGAGTAGGGAATATTAAATAATCACAAATAACTACCAGGTTTTCTTTTCAACACATTTGTTTCATACTCACAAGCATCCTTGACTCTTCTTTTTCCCCAATATGAGAACCTATAAAACAACCTATGCCAACTTTTAAACCCTACAATTAAAAGTTCTTATTCTTCCAAAAGGCAACTTTTAATTTAACAAGCTTCCTTAGCAAATATAGCACATCATTTTTCATTAAATTTTTTAACCTAAGATAGTATGTTTCTAGATAGTGTTATCTTGTATAATTCACTTACTGAGCTTAATTACATACATTTGCTGTTCGGAACAGCACTGCCTAGCAGATGTTTGGAGCTCCAACTGTATTCATTCATTCATTCATTCATTCATTCATTCTCAGGCCCCCTCCTCCTCTCCAGCTTCATCTCTTGACCCCAGTATTTACTCTGAGACCTTTGATTGAACTTAGGGTTTCTAGTTTCAGGAATGTGCTGGCTAATGCTACAAGGACCACTCACCCTTCAGTCTCAACTGTACAAGCTCTGTGAGGGTTTCTATACCGTATCCCCTACACCTGTCACAAGGCCTGGCATGTGCCACTGACTCACAAGTCTCAGTGAACAAATCAAGAAATGTCATTTCTCCAGGAAACATCCCCACATAACAACTCAGAGTTAGCCCTCCCATCACCCTGCTCTTAATACTCTGTCCTTACCCCAAATAGCACTTACCATCTGATACCCTAACTGCTGTTTACCTCCTCTGCTGGATTGAATTCTTGAAGGCTTATTAGGTTTTGTCTATTAAATCCTCAAGTTTTCCACAGCACCTGGCAACATTTGTTGACTATCCTTATTAAATCTGAGTAACTCACCTGCTTCTCCTTTTCAATAGAAAGGAAAAGATGGTATTTATTTCATAAACCTCTTGATAGCCTATAATGCCACGGGATGGTAATTCTATTAAAGGACTCTAATTAGATATTGCAATACTATAGTCAAATCAAGTCAATTAGGCAGTGAACATTTATTTATTTACCAGAGAATTATTTCTTCACAGTCCCAATTTACTACCTGAGAGACTGAAAACATCTAGGACCACTGTCAAACCCCAGGACGAGCAGTAATTTTAATCTTCCAAATACTGACCAAATTTCTGAGTGTGCATTAGTGAGAACGGGCTAGATGAGGCTTCAGCACCAAAGGCTTATTTCTCACACGCTCCACATGTCCATTTCAGATTGCTTCCTTGTCTCATCAAGGAAAAGGAACCTCCACAATCTAGAGCGTCAGCAGCTGATCAGGAAGAAGAGTGTGAGCAGTCATGTACCAGGAGAACTGGAAATAAATGATGAGCAGCATTAACGACCACCCCAGGAGGTTGGGCAGAAATGTAAAAACATTCTACAAGAAGTAGTGCACTTTCTACTTAACACACCCAAAAGGTAACACGGAATCAAAATACAAACTCCTTTATGTTTTTACTTCAACAAAAGCTAACCAGACAAATGCAGGGTCACTCATCATTATATGGCAACTTGCCAAAAAAAAAAAAAAAAAAAGCATCTACTATAATGTAATTAGACAAAAAGAGAACATACCCGTGTTCCCAGAAAAATCTACATAACAAAGTGCTATGAACAGGTCAGCGTACTCTGGAAGCTAAAAGCAGATTTGTATGCCAGCTGTTCATAGGTATTACCACAGTGAGGTCTCAGTGTCATCCAACTGCTTCCACCTGGTCCTGTCAAAAGTCATTAGCTCGTGAATGATACATGGGCATGGAGAATCTACCAGGTCCTTTACAATTCCTTTAATTTCCATTCACATTTCAGACAAACAAATTCAGATCATGCAAAGAGGATACAGGCAGACACAGTGCCGGAATGATCAGGGCAGAGAGGACAAAGCCAGGAGTTCAGGAGAGAAGCAAGGCTGAAGACAAACTCAGATTCCAAAAGAAAAGTGATTATAGATTTGAAAATAACAAAAAGCAACTCCTAATGAATAGGGTGAAAAGAAGGGGGGAACGGTCTGGATAGCTTGGGGAGTACCAGGACTTGAGAGAAATTTCTGACAAAAAGCTGCATGGTTAGAAAACCAGAAAAAGGCCCAGAAGGGAGGCATCACCGGAAGGTAAGAGACAAGAGGTCACCGTCTAGAGAGCAAGCAGCAGCACTCACTGCTGAATGTGGAAGGCGAACCCACGTTCAAAGTGGCCATTTGAACCTGAAAGGTCCCTGATGATCTCTGATGAGCATCTTCCGAATTTGTACTGAAGTAGAAACTGTGTGTGGAGAATACTACAGCTTCTGACTGCACCCTACATTCACCTTTCGTGTGCCTGCCCTTCTTACCTCCCAGGCCCCTTCATGGCTGGATGACTATAAGACTCAGCTCCAGCCTCATCTCCTGTGGGAGCCTTCAAGACAGGGCTGTGCCTCGCTCAAGACACTCATTCCACACCGCTGCAGTGGCTTGTTCACTTGAGTGGGTCTCCCACCAGACAACCTGAGGGAAGAGGCTTCTCTTAATTGTCTTTGGGTCCCTGGTACCCAGCAGAGTTCTGCTGGTAGGAGGTTCCATACATGTTTCTGTAAGGAAGGAAATCGAGGGGCTATGAGGAGGCAGCAAAACATATTCAGTAACTTGAAGGAACGCAGCAGACTGGGGAGGGAATGCTGTCTGATGGAGAGCAATGACTTAGCACATCTATACGCAAAGGTGAAGGCAATTAGAGGAAGAGTCACAATACTGGGATAACATATGAAGTAGATGGAAGAAGGTTACCAATGTGTGTGTAGAGCATCTCTCCTTGTCAGACGGCAGGAAACAAATGGGATGACGTTAAAGAAGTTCCCCAGGTCAACTGGAAGCGCGGCTCAAGCTGAGAAGATTTAGTAAGGTAGGAAGGTAAGGCCTTCTACCAAAACAGAGGGAAGGAACAGGATTGATAACTCAAGGAAAAGGGTATGGAGAGCACTGTGTGGACTGGTAAGGAATTCATTAGCAATGAGTTGGTTTACTGAAACAATACAACCTCTTTACTCTCCTTGAAATGTCTGTCTTTGCGGTGCCTCACTGCTTATGACTTAGAGATTGAGAAAAAAAGACCTTTGCCACCTTCATCCCAATCTGTCTTTCTAGCTTTAAGCTCCACTCCTGGTCTTTGTGCACTCCATTTTTTAAAAAAGAAACTAACTCTTGTGGTTCAGGGGGCTGAGACACTGAGATGCTGGTGGGTGAACCTATTAAGACCAAGGACCTGGAGCCAGGGTTAATAACCAAAATGAATAACTAACTAAATAAAGATGTTTCTTCCTCCTCTTCCTTCTTTCCTTCCTTGACTGCTTCTTCCTCCTCTTAAAAAAAAAAAAAAAAGAATGAGTCAGGCATGCTCTGGTGGAGTAGCGGTTGGGTCTGCCACCTCCAACTGGATATAATCTACATATGCCAAGGACCTGGGTTCATGTCCTGGGGCAGGAGGAACAGCTACGATTAACAACTAAATGTAATAAAGTGCTTCTCATTCCTCTCTTCCTGTCTGCCTGCCTGCCTCTGCTCGCCTTCATTCCTGCCTGCACCTTTCCTGAAAAAAACAACAAACATATATGGATATATCTAAGGAGTCAGAAATCATGTACCAACGAAAAATTGCCACCGGGTTTTAGCAACCTTACTTCTTGTCAAAAGTAGGAAGCTCCAGCTGTGTCTGCAGCCCTGTGCCTGAGGCAGACTCAGGAACCCTGAGATCCTGCTCTCTGGAGTGAGTTCTGTTCCCTGGGGATTCAATCTGGCAGACCCAGGAGGGAGTCTGCAAGAATGAGGAAGAAAGAGCCTCCTCATTACCCTCCGTGTAGCAGAAGTTGTGGCTCACAGGGACTTCACCTAAGACTTCCATTTGGACAGACCCCAGCAGGTCTATCTGAAAAGCAGGACCCTACCACTTCCCCTCCATACAAAACAGAGACGTACATCCCAAGAGCTGCCCACAGAATTCATACAGCTATGGGTCCTTTTACAGTCATGAAGGGCAACAAACACACAAAGGTTCAGAGGCCATGCTTGGCAGACCTAAAGAGAAGTCAACATTTTACCAGCACCCCCGCTTTCCATTAGAAGGGAGAAACATTCGTTCTACATCTAATGCCAGGGGGGACGTCCTCTACAAATTTATGCCTACAGATTGTCACAAAAGATTATTCTAGTTTGTGGATATGGTCACTTTTATACTGATACACATTATTACTCACTACAGTCTCCGTCACGTGTGCCTCCCCCACCCGACACCCATTCCTTAAGCAATGGACCAATATCAGCTTTCCTAACCCTCCAGCCCTTTTCCCACCTCAAGCAGAAGTCTCTCCAGCTGCTTCCCTTTGCTGGTTCCCAACTGCATATGATCCAGCCCTTTATTATAGTAGCTCAAGGTATTAGAGTTATGTACAGAATATCTCCCCTGCGAACCTGAGAACTTCTTGAAGATAGAAATATGTTTTTTGTAACCTTCAGTCTTAAATTCAGTGGGGGCTTAGTTAACTGACTGAAATGGAATTAACTCAATGTTTTCTGCCAACCTCACTTAAATACTGTTTTATATGTATGTAATATCATACTAAAAATGGTCATTGTTGATCATAGATTATTTTCTTTAAAAAACTCAATTTTAGCAATCAAACTTTATTTTCCCAACAACACAATGTAAACATCTTCTGTTCTAATGTCTATATCATAACATACTCTGAAAAGCATGAGTGCTATATGGGAAGGAATGGAAATATGTCACCCTTTACAAGTTTATAACCTGTAATATTTATGAAATAAAGTAAAATAGTTTCCTAATAAAACTGAAATATTCACTTTAAAGATGAGGTAAGTCACTGCTTTGAGATCAGTAAATATAAATATGTCTCAGCAAAGAATATATAATTAAAAATGCAACGCTGAGTTGATTTTTTTATTTGTTTAAGGAGAGGTACAGGCAGGAATGAATAAGAGCAGGCCTGAAGAGAAAAGAGGGAGAGGAAGAAGTATTTATTTACTGCATTTAATTTTGTTTCTTAGTTGTTTCTTCTGGCCCCAGATTTAGGACCTGGGACTTTGGGAAGCATGTAGACTACATCTGGTGGCCTTATCTGCGGGGCCACCAGGGCACACCAAGAGTTAATATTTTTGTCTGAGAAAAAATTGGTGGAGCACATTGTTTTGAATGGATCCTTTAAGTCAGAATAACACCTACCATGGAAATGGATGCTCAAACAATACTGGTATGAACAAAAAATACTGAAAAGTAAAATAAAGCAATCCTCTAAGCATATCAAAAATATATTAGGAGGAAGCTGATGTAGGCAGAGTCCCAACCATTCATCCTTAGCCACTTACCCCTGATGACCTTGAAGGAGGTATTGATGCCAGCCAGCTGCTAGTCATTTACCATTTGAAATGAACACACCAGTTTAGAAATATGAAGCATATTGAAGTGCAATTCATGAGGAACCAATACTGAGTAAACAAAACTAATCTGACTCCAAGAAAATGTCCTGCAGTGATATATTTTAAGTAGTGAGCTTCCCAGTGCTTTAAAAATATAATTTGTTATACATGAATTTTCAAAACCCAATCTCAAGACACTGTGTCCTTTACTTTTAGATCAGAGATGATAAGTGCAGAGAGATAATGGTGGCTCCAGGACCACACAAAGTACAAGGTATTGATTAAAATTACATCAAGTACAGCTGCTTTCCACAGCAGTTTAACTGCCAAAGCAGGCGACATTAGCTCTGCATCAAGGGACAGCACACTTCTGAGAGCTTCAGAGATGTCCTCAGGTCACCCACCCTTAGACAATTTGGGGCCAACAAGAAGGACTAAAATCAAAACTAGCTGAGACCTTTTTTCATTAATGATAAGTAAAAATTTTCAACCAATTTTTAAAACTTTTCATAGACCCTATTCCAACATTTACATGCTGCACAAATTATAACTTGGCTATAACTGAGTCATCCCTCAAAAAAGGTCATCTCAGAATAGAACCAATTATGGTGTAAGCATCACCTGCTTTATAAAACTGCTTCACTGGTAACATTTTAAAGCAATTCTCCTTGATCAATACTTCAGATCAACGTTTCTGAGCAGACAGAGTAACTGCATCATTACTCTAAAAAATACTTATCAATTTAGTCTCTTTTAATCCAGGATAGGCTATTTATTTTTAAGGTGTTTTGTTTTTTTGTTTTTTTTTGTTTTTCTACAAGCAATACTTTAACTGAGTTTGGTGCTCACCTCAGTGCTGCAGAGGATGGGGGAAGGAAGGATGTCTTCCAGGCAAAAGGCTTAGTTACCATTACACCATCTTTGGGTTATGATGTCCTTAAATCTAGGAGTCAGTATCATCAAATTAGAAGTAATTCAATTTTTCAGCCCATCCTGGTAGCTTAGCAGATAAGGCCCCTGTCTCTGGCCAGGCACAGTCCACACAAATACCAAGGACCTGGGTCTGCATACTAGTGCCAGGAGGAACAACCAAGATAAACAATAAGAAAGCATTAATTTTTAATAACTATATACAAATATCCTAGTGAAGTCCACAGAAATTAACCAGGGCACAAGTTAGATTATAATATCTATGTTCTCAACCCTTACAACTGGAAAGACCTGAGTCAATGATCTAATTTTTAAATAAGCAAAATGGGGACTAAAACAGTGACCCAGGCATACTCTGGAAGAGTAACAGTTTGGTTTGCCACCTCTGGCTGAGTGCAGTCCACCTACATCTCAGAACCCAGGTTCACATCCCAGGGTCTGAAGGAACAACCAAGATGAACAACTAAATAAAAGTGTTTCTCTCTCTTCCTGCCTATCCGCTCGCCTTCGTTCCTGCCTGTGCCTCTCCTTAAAAAATTAAACATAGGACATAAGAAAATTATAAACCAATATCCCAGATGAACACTGATGAGGAACTCAACAAAATATTAGCAAATTAAATTCCACAATGGGGTTCCACACCGTGATAAAGTGAGGTTTATTCCAGGATACAAGCGTGGTTCAACATCTACAAATCAATGGGATACAACACATCAAAAAGTGCACCAGCTTCCCGAAGCCCCCGGCAGCTGAGAAGAGCTAAGGCTACCTCGAACTGCTTCTTCATGGTACATGTCTCCCCCAGCACCATGCTGCCCCTGTCACACTGCACTTAGGTTTTAATCTTTTCACGAATTTATATGCCCAACGAGACTGTAAGTCTTTCATGGTCATGACCGCTGTCTTTTGCTCCTTGTCCATGTGAGGCATGTAGTACATTATAATGATACAAAGAACACCTGTGCAATGCTGCGACGAATCCTCCCAGAACTGCCATAAAGCTTTATGCTTCAGCACAAACTCTAGCTAATTCTGGTCCCCGTCGTTTCTATTTTTAATATATTAATTATTTTAAAATATGTTTTAACTATTTTTAAAAGAGTCTCACATGATAAAATAGTCCTGCACAGTCCAGACTTGCGTGGCCCTCAGGCCCTTGGAGAAAACAAAGTGCTCTAAATCTGGAAAAGAGAACAAGGGAGTAGAGAAGAAAAGCATACTCTCGAATCAGAGCAAAAAATCATATCAGTAGAAGAACTATGTTCCACGGTAACTTTTTAAAAGTGGTCTAAGTTTTTCTATTGTAAAATACAGTTCAAAAAAATGAAAAATTATGCTAATTCTTTATAACTCTCACCTGCAGCTTATCATATCACAGTCTAGGATCCCCTGGGGTCTTCACAACTCTTTCAAGGGATACATGAAGTCCAAACTAATTTTACCTTGATGCCATAATGTTAGTCTACTTTCCACTCTCATTCTCTCATGAATATACAAAGATGTACACTCATGAGCGACATCGAACAGCAGAGTAAATGCAGAAGCAGAAAAGAATCCAGCTGTCATCTATTAAGCCAGATGCTAAAGAAATTTGCCAGTGCCACTTGCAACAATATCAGACTTTTTACTAAATTAGTGTTGTTTAGGAAAATATGGCTGTTTTCCATGAAAAGTATTTACTCGTTTATTTTTAAATGCATTTCTAATTTTTTTAAATTTGTCAGTCTTAATTTCCAGTATAATAAATGTCACTTACACCTATGTTGGCTATAACAAAATTTCTTCAAGATCAGCTTGAGAAGCAATACCAATAAGGAATCAAAATTAAATTTTAATACAGAATTTTTTTTATTCTAATTGGTCCATATCTACAGTTACATGACTTTAAACAGGAGGATATTGACTTGGTGTTGGACAGAGGGGCATGGAAATGAACCAATTACCTTGGGTGAGTTTTTGTTCCAAAAGTCAACTATAAACTTCAGCATGAATAATCCAGTCCCTAGATGAACTAACTCCTATTGTCTCTATTGATAATGTGTTAGCTTGTCCAAGGAAAAAGGATAAGCAGGAAATATGAATATACAAAACAAAACAGAAAACTACAAAGGAAATGAAATGAAGCAGAGAAAACACTGAACAGATTAGAGGGAGAGAAAGGATTAACGATGTTAAGAAATTTCAGTAGGCTTCCGAACTTACTATTTATACCGACACTTCCCATTCTCAGGCACTCACTTTGGTATTCACACAAACCTAAGAAATCTTCTCTGAGCAGGCTCTATTCAAGATACTTACCTCCAGATAAGCATTGGAGAGCAGGATGTAATTTTTTTTCTCTATATCCCCAGAGGACAGTCCAGGTGCAGAGAATACCATGCAATGCCTCCAACAACACTGAGCAGATGGGTGTTTGAAATTGTAAGCACTGCGTTGTACTCCCAGAAGTTGAGTACATAATTTGAAATCAGCCTATAGAACAAAGGTGATCTTCCCTTCATTTTGAAATTAAAAGAACTATATAAGGCCCCCACTAATTAGGGTCTATATATTTCAGCATTTACTATACATGATTCTATATTAAGTACTGGAGGGATTAAAATGTATATGAAAATGCCCACATATTGCCCACACCTTCAAGATTATTCATTCAAAGTTAAAACAAGGTGCTCCCAGGTGATCTAGCAGTTTAAACCAGGCATTGTCCACACACATCCCCAGGCTCAAGACCTGGAGCTGGGGGAATAAACAACTAAATAAAGTGCTGCTTCCTCTTCTGTTCCTGCCAGTCTGTCTACCAGCCTTCATTCTTGTCTGTACCTTTCCTTTAAATAAAAAAAAAGTTTAAAACAAAAACCAGAGAAATCACTGATTGATTCTTAAATGCATGGCAGCCAAAGAGTGCCTTTAACTCTGAAGAAAATCATGGGGCATTTTTTCAGAGTAAGGTCCTCAACCATTTCTTAAAGGAAATTTTTCTGAAATTCATTTTTAATGCTAGATATGAAACAAACCAGTATTCTTTTAAATTCAGTAATAACCCTGCTTCATCAAAACACTACTTTGGTAAAGTATTTTAAAATAAAATACGTATATAATATTTCTCAATTTGCAATCTAAAAATTTATTTTTTTCTAACAGATATCACTAGAAACTTTAATATTTTTCTCAGAAAGATTATCACTTTTCAAATTATGGTTTCGCAAAACTCTATCTACACACATATTCATCCCAGTACTGTTTTTTAAAAAACTGGTTGTCATCAAGAAAAAAAAGAATGCTAAGACCATAAATGAAATATAATGCAGCTATTTAAAATAACAGAGTATATCCAATATTTATTTAAATGGAAAGATAGTTATTTCATTTGAAGTGGAAAAATGACTAGTATATAGAATTATCCCATTTTGTAAATATATGTACTTAAACACAAATCATCAAGGTAGTAGATTATAGATTTTTTTTTTTAAAGGAAAGGTGGAAGTAGGAATGAAGGTGAACAGACAGGTAGGCAGGCAGAGAAAGGAAGAAAAAGCATGTTTACTTTATTTTTATTTAGTTTTTCACCGAGTTGTTTCCCATCAGGGGACCAGGGCTCAAACCCAGGGGTTTGTGGCTTGTTCCTTGGGAGGTGAGTGAGCCAATTGCTGCTCCACCAAGGCACGCCTTGTTTTTATATTTGTCATGCTGCTTACGATAATCTGAAAGTGGACAAGTCTCAATTCTGTAATGAGGAGAGGAAAGCACATCATTTTTACAACTGATTCTGTGTTTGGAGTCATGGATGTATTCCTTGACAGGTGAGTAGACATCGAAAGATGTGCCTAAGTTCTTCTCACTCACAGTCAGTTGATTCCAGAAATTTTATGACAAACTTCTTCCCAAGGGTCAAACCTCTACTAGAAGAAATAATATTCTCAGCACGAGTTTAATTAAACTTGTAGCTGACAAGCATTAGGCCTCTCAAACAACTTGGTAAGCCAAGAAAATGAAACTATTAAAGCCTAGTTTTTCCACAGAAAAAGGACACTGGGAACTCAAATTATGTGTTCAAGGAAGCTGCTACACATTTGAATCTCAAAGAAGGTGCTCCTGCAGGAATCTGGCACCTCTGGCTGAAACCCATGGGCACTAGGTACCAGCTAGAGTCCTGCTGGCAGAGTTTCAACCTGTGGTCCAAGCTCCTTGATGATCTAGGAAGGTTGAAACGGAAGAAAAATGCTATTTTAAACACTGGAGTGGGGAAGAAAAAGCTAATGAAAAAAGACTGTGGGAAACATGAGGCATACATTAACTGAAACAAAGGGTAATCCTTTGCTTTTGCCTAAAGTGTTATTGGTTCATTTTGATTACTGTCACACCCACCCTTGGTGTGGATATCATGAGCCTGGCTAAGAAAATGTTAAGAAGGAAACTTAATATTTTATGCAGACCGCTTGCTGGACAAAATCTTTCCTAAGGAGTCCATCCAAGGTTAAATGAATAAAAGGGTCCATGACAATGAGCAGGATGGGAACCAGGGCTTGAGGAAATTCATACCCCAGCAGACACCAGTCATACCCAGTGGTGCGTCTGAAGATGGCAGAAGAAGGTTCAAGTGGCATTTAAGGTAGAAAAGGGCCCTGAACAGATGACAAGGGAGAAGGGAGAAGAGGAGAGGCAAGGTTTCAACTATGGGTCCATGTAATTCCCATCTGAGCACCTAGATATTTAGAAATTAAACATCAGCTGCTGTAGTCGAGCTGCCAATGCTTCTTCCTGTTTGCTGCTGCACAGAATCACCAGCCAGCACTGGACACCTGGTTCTAACACCAGGGCAGTGTGTCCTCATTATTAATAATCACAGGGAAGAGAGCCAAGAAGCCTTCTAATCTGGCTCTTGGCTCTATTCTAAGCCCTAATTTATGGGTAAATGCTGAACTAAAAGGCTGACGAAATTGTCTGTTTCCCCCCAACATATATTTTAGAGCTCATCCTCACAGGCTACTTACAGGTTTCCCCTCAGAATCTGAACCACATGACCACTGATTTATATGTAAAAACATCTGAGCACTCCCAGACCCCAAAAATAATGTACCAAACCAGCCAAGCAGGAATGTTCTACGTTGGGATAGCCAGGGAAACCTGTATATGCAACAAAATTTTGCATCTATACCTCCTTTACACTGAAAAAAAAACAAAGCTCTTAATCATTCTTTCTACAGTAGCACCGCAATTTGGTTCCCTCTCCGCCCTCACATCCTCTTATGGACTATTATTGGTACTCACTGTACCTTAAAATTTGCTTCTCACTAAATATTTATTTTATTTTATCTCTGCTAGCTGTGTGTTTAAAACATAATTTGTCCAGGTTCACCTTTTCCAAAAGGCATGGAATGGCTATCAGTACACCACAGCAGACCACTTAACTACAGTAATTCAATAATCCAGAGAGGTTTTATTTAAAAAAAAAAAAAAAATCAATCTCTCACTTGAGGTGGCTTTTTTTTTTCCTTTTATACATATATAAAAATGTCATATGGTAAAGAGGTACCCATTTTTAATAGCTTAAATGTCGATTTGTCTACTCCCTGAAAGGACAGTAGATATATGCATCACTTTGGCCCTCTCAGCTGGGCAAAGAATTGATCTCTGTCCTCTCCGCAGCGCTGTGTGATTAATTACACCATCCACCGAGGTTCCATCAGTCTGACTTGTGCAAGTCATGGGTGCTCCGACTCCACACAGCGGTCAGAGCAAGAGCCACAGTGCTGGGGCACAGAACAAGGCCAGCCCGGCCTCCACTAGCCCTGCTGGCCCCCAGACTTCACTAACTTGGTAAATTCCATTAGAACCTGATCTACTGAAGAACTTGGGTTAACAGAACCTCCAGAGTAAATTGTAAAAGGAACGCTCCTATAAAACCTGACTCATGAACTGAGAACTCCATCATTCGGGATTCCTAAATAAATTTCCTCATTTCTAAGTAGCTCATGGATGGTGAAGCACATGATCTGTTTATTAACTTTAGAAAAAAGAAACACCGCTGCATAAAATGTGCTAATTGGTTTTCTGATTTACAGGGCTGCCAAAAACATTAAAATATGAATAAAAGCAATACAGAGTAAAGAAAAGATGGCAATTTTGACAAGAGCTAGACAGTTATACTTAGGAAATCCACATCTACAAAGAAAGTTAAATATAAATAAGAAGTCTACTGTATTCAGTAGAAATATATTTAAATGCTTTAAAAGCATCCTTTTATACAAAACTTGGTATGCTATATGCCTGCCCTTCTCCAATGTAAAGTCACCTGGAGATTAAGGCTCATTCACTTCCTTTGAAAAATAAAATAAATTGCACTCTCTTTGGCACTTGTTTACGGGAGTATGAAGTCTTTATTTTTTTATTTTACTTTTTAAAGGAACAGTACAAGAAGGAATGAAGGCGAGTAGGTGGGCAGGCAGGCAGAGAGAGGAAGCATAGCATTCTTGTTTCATTTAGTCTGTTCATCCTAGTTGCTGATCCCACCCCCGCATTCTGAGCCTAGGTCCTGGAGATGTGCATGGATCCCGGCAGCCCCATTCGATAAGCCACCGGGCACACCTATTTTAGTTTTTTTTTAAAGGAGAGGTATAGGCAGGAATGAAGGTAGGCAGAGACCATCAGGCAGGAAGAGAGGAGGAAGAAGCATTTAAAAATTTTATTTATTTGTTCATCCTCAAGCCCAGGACACAAACCTGGGACCTTGAATGGATGGAAGTGGACTGTGTCAACTGCTACTCCATCAGAGCACACCCTATGTCTCTTAATTATAACTAAATTCACACACTGAAGTTCAACGATTCTGTAACCGTCAACAGGATCATAAGATCACTCCATATTCTAAAGTAATTTAGGCTCTCTCTGGGTCTCACTTTCTTTCTTCTGTCAAATATGGAAAAGAGATACTTATATTTAAACGTTTATGGCAGGGCCTTAATACTCACCCGGAGTTACACAGTTATAAGTTAGTGGTATCATTCTCTCTCACAAATAAGCCACAAGTCCATGTAGAACAAAGCCAGGTAAGCATTTACATTTAAGTCATTTAGAGAAAACTAAATCAGAAATAGCACAACAAAGAAAACACGGTGAAGTCACATTCCAGAAAGCCCACATGCTCTCACCACACCAGAAAAGAGCAGCTAAGCAGGTATTTCGCTTGCCCTAAGCTTCCCATTGGACACCATCTACTTCCGAAAGGAAGCACAGCTACGGAATGCAGCACTTTTCAGGCAATACATTCTGAAGTCTTTATTAACAATATTCTCAGGCAGGACTCACCTCACTGGTCATTAACTGAAAACAGGAGTAACTCAGATTGTAAATAAATTTCCCGCTGACTTAAACAGAGTGTAACAGAGAGCTGTGTCATCTACTTCTACCATTCGCTTTGACCTGTGTCCAGCTCTCAGGTATATAAATGCTAAACTATGGAGCACATAGGGACTGAGACAGCATGTGCACAGCACCAAATGGTGAAAGTTACATCTGGGGGTGCCGATCTAATCACCTGGTTTTCTCAACTGAGAAATCAGGCTACCAAACCCAATTCTAATTTACTGTGGAAAATAGCTTAATATAAAACAAAACCATAGGATTAAATGAAACATGGTGCTTAAAGATAACAAGAATGGGCTGATGGTTGAACAGATAAAGGGTCAGATGGGTAGCTAAAGAATTAAGCACATAAGCAAATAAAGCAAGATGAACACTTAGACGCTAGATGACA
This sequence comes from Solenodon paradoxus, assembly GCA_004363575.1. Classification (NCBI taxonomy): domain Eukaryota; kingdom Metazoa; phylum Chordata; class Mammalia; order Eulipotyphla; family Solenodontidae; genus Solenodon; species Solenodon paradoxus. The sequence continues at coordinate 542,946 of RJWH01000619.1, read as the reverse complement.
GTCATATGAATACTAAGTATCTAAGTGTGAACAACTAAATAAAAACAAAATGCTTCTTCCTCCTCTCTGCCTACCTGCCTGCTCCTTTCCTTTAAAAACAAAATTCTTCTGTTCATTAGAAACAATGTAATAGAGGAAAAAGAATGTCTATAACTTTCAACTAAAGAGACAGAGGCAACATTTACCAGAAAATTCAATAGCACTAGAGGAAGGAGTAAAACAGAATTGCGTATAAATCTTAGATCTGTCACTTAATAAACTTCGTGACTTTGGAAAATTTGCTTATCTGTGCTGCTTTCATCTCATTAAATCCTTACATGTAAGGTACATGTAGAGAGCCTGCATATAAGAATATCTCAGCAAATGATAACTACCACATTTAATATTTTAATGCATCTAATAAGTATGGGAAATGGGCCAAACCAATCAATTGTTGGCCCATTCTTAGGCTATTTTCAAGGTATCTACTAAAATACCAAATTAGAAAGCAAGTGAAAACTGATTACCTGGAAAAAAAAAAACAACAGCACATTATAAGGCTCCCCAGCTCATTTGCTTAAAATTTCTGATGCAGTCAGGCACTGCAGAGCAATGCTTCATTCAGTCAATGATGGACCACATATGTGACAAAGGTCCTTACATAGAGCCTACATGTCTAGTAGGCTATACCATCTAACTTTGTGTAATTACACTCCATGATGTTCATACGACTAAATCAACCATGCGTTTCTCAGAATATATCCCCACTGTAAATTTCACCTCAGTTCTGCTACCTCTGTGCCATAATCTAGGACATTTGCTCTCCTTAAATGGTCAGTACAGAACACAACCAATTACAGAAGGTCACAGAGGTACTGCATGTAAATCAGAATTAAAGCATGATTAAATAACTGCAATACTATGTCCTGTTCCTAATTTTAATGGTGACAAAGACTCCTTCCTTGACCAAACTTCAGTGAAGCTCTTCAGAGCCCTCTTTTTTCTTCCTTCTTTCCTTCCTTTTTCTTTTCTTTTTTTAAAGGAAAGATACAGGCGGAAAGGAAGTCCGGCAGGGAGCAGGAGAACTAGGCAGGCAGGAGGATAGAGAAGGACGATTCATTCCACTTATTTGTATTTAGTTGTTCATCTTGGTTGCTCCCCAAGGCCCTAGGACACAAAGCCGGATCCTTGGGCTGTACATGGACTTAACTGCTATTATACCAAGGTGTGTAGAGTCCTCTTTTCAACTAGGCCTGAACCTTGGGTCCCTGAAGTCCTTGCCCAGTCAGCATTGCAGTCTTAGAGCAAGAATCCTACTAAAAAGTCAGTTTAATCAGGAACCCACCTACTGGTGATTTCTGCTCAAATTCCTCACCCCATGCCACTATCTGTGACAGGTAAGTCCTTGACCTGCCTTCAGCAACAACCTCCCTCTCCCTGATTTTCATTCCATTGACTGCCTCACACTGTTGTAAATTAACTATAAATTCCCAGGTGTATTTGGAGTTGAGTCCTAGTTCTCTCTGTTCTGATTGGAGCAGTCTTGAATAAAGTCTTTATCAGATTAATTTTTTCTTCAATAGCAAGAAAGCCTAAAGATCTGGGGCACCTTCAGAAACAGAGCACCTGACAGTTAATCATAATCTACTTGAAAAGAACAACTTGCTTCCCTAGTGTGACTTAAAGGCTCTAAATACCGAGGTTCAAAATTGCCCAAACGCATTAAGACATTAAAAACAAAACAAACAAAAACCCTTTGTGCTGGTCTCTTTTAACCTTTGTCCCTGATTAACTACAGTCCATGATTATATTTTAATTTTGTTTCAGAGAATGACACTAATGGAAAAAAGACCAGGTCATCAAGTTTCCTTGAGGACAATGACCGTGTCTTTTATGATGGATTCAGCATCGGACCAATGCCTAACACACAATAGGAACGTCATTAATTCATTGACTGAATGCAAAAAATAATGGAAGCAGATGAAGGGTGTTTATTTCCTGAAAGAGAATGGCAGAAATTTAAGGGGGAAAATACCAATCCTTTGTTCAAATTAGGCAAATCAGAGAATGCTATAAAGCACTTGATATTTTTTCCCCTATTTAAACATCAAGAATTGAAAGATACCTTCCTTAAAGAATAATTTGTATTGAACAAAATGTATTTTTAGAAAACAACTCTAATATAGAGTCAGTTTTAACTTGTTAATTGGTATTGCTGCAACCATGATTAATTAGAAGTACTGTGGTGGGGCGGGGGCAACCAATATTAGAGAGGTTTTCTACGTAAACCAAGGTTGAAATCACAGTAAATACAAACCCTCAGGGTAATTAAATCCTCTGCTGAAGCATCACTAGTCCCAAAAGGAAGCTGATCTCTTTTCCAAGAAAAGCCCAGGAGCTCCACCCAGGGGGCACAATATCATTATAAGGGTAAATCCGAAACATGAAGGAAAGCTTAGATGTTCTGTAAAATAGAAACTCAATATCTGCTAGAACTAGAGGGGATTACGATAAATTAAGTAAATCAGAAAGAGAAAGACAAATACCAGATTATCTCACTCATCTTGACTATAAAGAAACAAAACAAATGAACAGAACAGAAAAGTAAACTTAGACACTGACAACAGAACTGAGGTTACCAGAGTGGGAGAGGGATGGGGGATGGAAGGGTAATAAGATCCAGTGGTAAAGGGCTACTAGAATTTTGGTGGTAGGCATGTTATGTTATATATTTGAGGAAGAATGAACATCTTAAATTTACAGTGTTGTAAATAAACGTTACCTCTAAGAAATAAGAAAATTACTCTCGTCTGCAGATTAGCAGACAGGTAGATAAAAGATCTTCGGCTACTTTGGATTTTTGGCTCAAATGCAAATACATATCATGGAAGACTTATGCTGTGGAGAGTGAGTCCTTAATTTACAATTTTTCATTCTTATACAATAGGAAATGGAGAACTTCAAAGTTCTCCAGTTGCACAAAGCAAACAAAGTTTCCAGGCAGGAGTTATGCAAAGGTGTCTATAAGAGGGCTGGGTATTCTAGGGGAGGTTAAGAGGAAGAAAGAAAGGCCAGGGGATTTTTGAGCTTTGGGCTAAGAGAAATAAAGGTTTCTCTGTTATCACCATTACACAGCCAACTAATGTGCTTTATTGGCTAATTAGTGCCAATGATTGGGAAGACAAGGCAGCCTACAGATTCCAATAAAAATACAAATACTTATGAAAGTTTTGCTGGATTTTGGTAGTTATTTCATCCAATTTTTCACAATTTTCAACTTGGTGAGACACAATGTACTTAAGTAAAATACACTGAAAAGAAACTTTCAAAGGAATTTTTTGTGTGTGCCAGCATCCAGGGTACTTTCATAAGAAAAGGTATTAGGGAAAAATAGAATTTCATAGCTATAACCTAAGTAAAATAATGCTATAGCTGTTATTCATTCTCTACAAAGTAATTTACAACTGATAAAAAGCTTGAGGATGGTGCTTTGAATCATGAGCACTGGACACTCTCCAGCAAGCTCCACGGTCACAGTCCCAGGCACAAACTCAAATCCCCCTGCATAAACAGGTGGAGGAAGGTTAGGCAAAAGGATCAAGAAGAGAAAAGTCAAAATGGGCTCTTAACCCATTTAAAACAAATAACCTGAAGCATAATGACCAAGAAGGTGGTATCAGCTTGAGAGAAAAGTAGTTGCTGTGTGAGCTCTCCGGGTCAGACTTGCTTTCCATGACTTCTCTGAACAGATCTAACAGGCTAAGAAAGCGATTTCAAAACCAAACCAATAAGTAATACTGGCTAATGCACACTGTTGGAAGATTTTAGTTCTATGGATATAATCTGTAACTGCAATTCATTATGGAGCTTTAAAATCGAACAAATACCCCTTATTCAAGCAGCTCAACTTTTCAACTTTTTGAAGAGCCAGGAAATGCCACCCAGCACCATGGCAATAAAGACTGAATGCAAGAGGGTCCTCTCCTCTGTTTCTTGATTCTCAAGACTTACAGGGGTGGCTTAATTCTCAAATTCCGTAACCATTAAGAGTTATTTCTTGAAAGGGACTAATAATGAAAGTGGCGAGAAAAACAGACCATTTCTCCTTAATATTTCTACCATCCAAAGGGTCACTAACTCAATCTCTTCTAATTCCTCAGTCACCAGATGATGCCAGTCCAGTTCTTTTCTCGAGGAAGACTTACAAAGTGGTTCACTTTCTGATTCACTAGCTTCTCTGTTATCCACACTCCTTGAGCTATCTCCCTATTTTACCTCCAAAGGCAGAGGAAGAAGAGAGTTCCTCCTCCCAGTAGAGCCTCTAGCAAAGGGCAGTACTAACACTGGTACCTTCTGATTACAGCCACAGTTCCTACTTATCTGTCCCTTCCCTATTTCAGTCACTTGATCGGTCAGGAAGATAAAATCTAGTTCAAGAGTTGCAGGAAGTGGCGTAGTACAGCATCTGACAGAGAGGGGTGACAAGACACAGTGAGTGGTTATTCCTGGGTACAGAGGGATGTACCACAACTAATATACTCTAAGGAAGTAATTTGGTATTGTGGGTTGTTGGACTGCTAGGGCTCAAGTGCAGGCTCTACTAATGTGAGGTGCCCCAAGCAGGTTGTTTAACCATTCAGTGCCTCTGCATCCTCGTCTATGAAATGGGAATGTTAATGCCTATCTTAAAGGTCTGTCGTAAGAATTAAACAGTATGCTACAAACATGGAAACTCTTAAGTACTGAACCATAAGCACAAACTGTTATTAGTACTACAGACACATTTTAGAAGACTGCGGTAATTCTGTATGTTCTGAATTGGAATAAAGTCCAGTGACAGTGTTTTGTGAAAATGCTACAGAATATAAATATAACAAATATAACAGATATAAATATAACAAATATTAGCAAATATAAACTACGTGGCACCCTGGCAGCCTAGCATATAAGGCTACCAAATATAGTACACAAACAACCCAAGGACCCATATTGGAGACTAGGGCCTGGAAAGGGGAACAACCAAGATGAAAACTAAATAAACATTTGCCCTACTGTCTTCCTGCCTACTCACCTTCATTCCTGCCTGCATCTTTCCTTTAAATAAATAAATATATATATATATATATACATGTATACATGTATATATGTATATATATAAAACTTCCCTAATTTTAAAACTAAACATTTTATGGAGGCCTTTCTAATGTTCAAATCAAATAGCTATCACTTTCTGGTCTAGGAAAGGATAAGCTTCTTAGAGATAAGGAAACAAGACAAGATAGAGAAGATAGCACCTTCTAAGTAATCTCCCTCCTACATCTCATTTCAAATTCCCTTATGTTTTTTCAGTCTCTGCTATGGACATCCAAACATTCTGAAATTGTGGCTTTTTTCCCCTTTCCTTTCCTTCCTGCTTATCTGAGAAACACCTTTTATTGTGCCCAAGTTGCTTGCCCATTCAGTAACTTTCGTGTTCCTTCCTATCTCTAACTTTCTCACCATTTGCCTGCTTATCTGTCTGCCCCTCAGACAGGAGCCCTTATTCTGGGGAACCCACTAGAGAAACAGCAGGGCCTGCATATGAATTCAGGTGTTTGATGGCAGGAGGGCTATCAACCTACACAATTGTAGAATGGAGCATACCTCCATATTGCTTTAAGTCTTGCAAAGGTCCAAAAGAGCTTTGCTTGCTTTTATTTCCGTCAAGAAACACTACTTGCCACTCCCTGGTGGAGCGGTTGTTAGGTCAATCACCTCGGAAAGAGTGGGGTGGAGGACAACCCACATGAACTACATACAATTGAAATAAAATGCTTCTTCCTCTTCTCTCCTCCTGCCTACCTGCCTACTCGCCTTCACCCTGCTTGCACCTTTCCTTTAAAAAAGGAGAAAAAAAGAAACTGTTCTTGGCATGCCCTAGTGGAGTGGGGCGCAGTCCACTCACTTCCCAAGGACCAGGGTTCACGTCCTGGATGCTGGGGGTGGAGTGAGGAGAAGTGGGGTGCGGGGGAGGGACAACCAATGTTAACAACTAAATAAAAATAAAGTACTTCTTCCTCCTCTCTTCCTGCCTGACTGTCCTTCATTCCTGACTGCAACTTTCCTTTAAGAGAAAAAAAAAAAAAAAAAAGAGTACTTCGTATATTTTGGCAGACACTTTTTCCCTCTTGAAATCTTTCTTACACAAGTGTTTGTTTTTGCTTTGGCTTTCTCCTGAAGTGACAAGGCTATGCGTATTTTTCTCCACCCTCAATGTTTTTTACCAAGCTTGTTTTTTGTTAATTTTTAAACTGTTTTAGCATCCACCTCTCTCACTTGTTTCCTATCTTTCGCATTCCAATCGTCTATTCCAATTGAAACGTTTTCCATTTTAGCCTGCGGAGAAACTGTCGTGATGAACAAGGAAGGAAACGAGAATTCGATTCTAGGAAGAGGGTCTTCCAAACCATTCTCTCGCGACGCAACCGGCGCAAAGGGAACTCTGCCTGCCCCGGGGTATCCGGGCCACCAGAACAGGGTCAGCATCAAAGCGCCAGGCGTCGGGAGAGCCGATTGGTTCTTGGATGAGCCAATCAGCGTGCGACGCTGCGCACGGGTAGGGGCGGGCCAAGATTATCAAGCGGATGGAGTTGAAGCCAAAGGGGCAGGTGTGCCAGGACCCGGCTTTGGGTGCACTTTTGCACCCTCCGGATCATTATTGTCCCTAGTATTGTAGTCTCCTAAATTACATATTTCGAGTTTACCAGTTTTATCATACTGAATAGGGGAAGACACATGACTTATTCTACCATTCATAAGATGGTCATTGATAGTCAATGGAAGAAGGGAGGGGGGAACCATTAAAATCCTTCCCCTCTCCCACTCCAGGTGTCGTCAACCTAACCCAATCGGTTCTTGAAATAGAAAGTCATTCATAAGCTTGTTTAATCGCCGGAGCAATTACCAAAATGCTGATTGCTAAAATGCTATCTTTAGACACTTGGGATGTTTTCCCCCTCCCCAAGGGCTAAGGAAAACAGTACTGGCATTTTTCCCAACGCGCAGTTTTACTACCGGCTAAAGGTGAAGCGAATGAGCTCTTAGGCTGAAGCCAGAGAAACTGAGTCCCGAAATGTGCAACCACACACGCGAACGCGACCGCCTCCGGGGCTTCTTCACCCGCCCCGCCCGGGAGACGCACAGCTCCTCCAGGATCTACCCCCAAACTTAAGGAGGAAATACAAAGATTTGGGGGGAGGTGGGCGCACAGATACCAGACCTGCTGTGTTTCAAACTTCAGGAGAACTGATATACGCACTTTCTTCTAAATGTCACAGCCCCCAGACTCAGAGCAGCCAAACCTTAGCTTTCCCACGGTCCAATACCACCCACCCAGCTACCACCCATACCCAGGCAGGAGACGCCGCGTCCCTGCGGTTGGGGGAAGGGGGGTGGGAGAAAGAGAAATGGCCAGTTTAAGCAACGCGGCCTGGACGCCGGCAACCAGGGAAGAGCCCGGGGGCCGAGGAGCAGGAGAGGAGCGCTGGGACCGGGCAGTGAAGGACCGCGGGGAGAAGCAGGGGAGCCGCGGGTATTGCTGCACTCACTCTGCGTAGCCAGTAGACCAGGGCAGCCGCCGGGTCTCCTTGAGGATGAGGATGGGGCGGGCGATGTGGTCTGCACTGCACTCCACTTCGTCCAGAGACAGCCCCAGGAACTCCGGCCGCCCATAGGGGAAGCGCAGAGGCAGGTCTGAGCCTCCGCAGCTGCCGCCGCCGTGCTCGGAGCTGGAGCTGCCAGCCATGATGCCGCCCATGAAATTGGCCACGGCAGATTTCACTCGAGTGAGCATATTACTCCGGCGCCCGGCAGCAGCGGTGGGAACACGGGGAGACGGCGGCGGCGGCCCGGCGAAGCGCGGTGCGGGGCATGCAGGCTGCAGCGAGCGCCGAGCGCACGGACAGCCGGGCCACCGGGGCGTGCCGCGCGGCTCCCGGAGCCTAGTGCTGCAGGGGGCCAAGTCCCGGCCTCCCGTGCCCGGTGCGGCCGCCGCCGCCTCCTCCCGCTACACTTCCGCAGCGGAGCGGCATGGAGCGGGCTGGCCAAGCTGGGAAGACGCCGCGCGCCCGCGGAGTGGCTGGCGATCACAGCTGCAGCAGACCCCTTCCCCGCCCGCTGCGCTCGACTCCTGCGTGAGCTTAACTGAGCCCACCGGCGAGCCCGCGGAGCCGGCGCGGCTGCTGCCACGGCTACGGCCGCCGTCGAGTCATGTGATAATCAGGCTGCTGGGGATCGGGCTGTGCTGTGAGTGTAGCTCAGCCCCTCCCCTGCCGGCCCGAGCAAGGTTCGCACCGGGACCTTGACCTCCTGCGGAAGCTGGAGCCAGACCCGCTTGGGACGTGGCGGAGGGGATGGGGGCGCTCTAAGCTACGGACCGTACAGGTGTTTGGGGACACCAGTTAGAGCCGGGTTGTCAGGAAAAGCCTTTTGTGGAATCCACTCCCAGAGGGATGCTGCCTAAACCTTCCAGAAAGGAAACTTCGGGAGCTGGAGGTGAAAGCAGAGATAGGTGGCATCCAGGTGGGACGGCTCAAAGTCCTTTGTGGAAAAGAGGAGCACCTTGTAGGGGAGACTTTTCGGAGCTTTAAACAACCACCCACAGCGGTTGCACAAGGATCATTAAAAGTTTTCCCCTAAGCATTTCTAAAATTACTTTTCTCTTTATTTCATTACCACCACACGCATCATTATCTACCGAGCAAATCCTGTTTTGAGCCCAGAATATGCTTAAAGACGAAGAAAACCAGAGTTCAGAGGAATCACAAGCTTGCAGTATTTTACCTAGTACTTAATACATTTCAACAGGCACTTTCCTCCAACCTAGAAACAAAAGTATTTTTTCAAAACCGACTCTGTTTATTATTGAGACACTTAATGGAGACTTCTAGCTTTCATAAACTGAAACATTGTAGAAAAGTCATCTAAGGGCACTTTAAAACTAAACAAATTTAAAACAAAATTTAGCAACTCATATGCAAAAGTGAAAATGAATAAAACGCACCTATCATTTTTTCTTGGTGAATTTGTGTTAAAACAAACCAAAAATGACTGGAAAACCTATGAATTTACTTCATTGGGGGCAATATTTTTTAAATACGGGGTAAAAGAAGTTTTTGCAAGAGAGTTATATCCTGTCCATGTTTACTTATCCACATCCTGTTCCTATGTTTACCTACCATGGAATTTGCCAGGATTCTGTGATCCTTGTGAAGTTATGGCTCAATGGACTCACTTGGAGTTCAGGGGGGAATACAGGCCCTCATTCTTCTCAGCTAAGTGTGGAGGGGTAGACCAGGCCAAGTGCTGGAGGGGAAGTTAATTCTCTGAAGAGCAATTGGAATCTTTTCTGTTAGTGGAAGCCTGGATAAATCTCACTGATCTCTTTTTTTCCAGCATCTATAGGTTTTAAAGATGTTTTCCTCTTGGTTTTACTTGAATAGGTACCTCCAGTTTACCAAATACCAAAGTAATTATGTGATAAACATTAACATTCAACTTTCCCGTGAAATCCACTTTCTGTCAATGATTCTTTTATTATTTTACTCAGGAAAGAAAAATATGTTATTTTATCTTGCCCCCGCCCCCCTTTCCTCTTATTTAAAATTTAGGGTCAAAATTTTAAATGATACACAATCTAAATACCAAAAAAAAAATCTTCTCAGTCTTTGTTAAACTGTAACTTTTGAATGAGAAATCTTTATGTGGTAAACATCCAACCCACCACATGTTCTGGCATTTACCAAGTTTCAGATGAATTTAGAATGTCTTTCTCAAGCTTTTATTGTAGGACAATTATCTTTTAATAATGTCTTTTGGATATTTAAGTAATTAGCCTCTATCGGGATGAATTTACTATTTTCTTCCCTTTGTTTTACTTTATAGTAAGGCTTTAGTATTTACTAGAAATAGGATTTAAAATTTATTTACCATTTGATCTTTTTCAGTTTTAAAGTAGCACCTGATTAGTACGCCCTGGTAGCTTAGTGATTAAGAACTGCACATAAAAGGGTAAAAGACTCCAAAACACTGCTCATATTTTCTGTGGCCTTTCAAATTGTTTCTCAAGTAGGCATAATTAAATCTGGTAACATTAGCCAGATATGTGAAGCGATATTTTGTAAGAAGTTTCACTATAACCTGGTTATTATCTATCATGGGAATGTATTGATAAATCTTTACACAGCAAATTCTGTTTTACAAAGATCAGACAAAAAGGAATTCCATTTCCCTTTGAATATTTCTATAGTATGAGTGTTCACAGCTAACTAATAAGTCTCTTTTATCTTTATATTCACCTTTAAAATCAGTGTCATGTCCCAGGTCTTTTCAGAGAAATATTTTCCATGAAGGTTACTCTTCAATAATGTCTTTCATGAAGATGGCTAAAATAGGGTGTTCGTGCCTTTTAGGGGAACTCCTGGGGGAAAAAGAGTCTGTCATTATATCGTAGATGCAAATTTGGGATTATCTGTTTTCCCAGTTTTAAGATTAGTAATCTCCTAAATTCAAATGGCATGATTATCAGAAATTAGGAAACCGTCAATGTATTTGCTACACATGCATGTATGTATGCATGCCTCAGTCAATCAATAGACACCCTTCATTTCTCTTATGCTTTCTTTCTGGAAAAATGTGAATTTGAAAACATTAGTACTCATTTACAGGAGAGATATTGAGACTAAATTTTGATGTTTTTCATGTAAACAATCTCATTCCCAGGGCTATAATACTATGGTTTTGAATATTTGATGACTTAATAATATGACTATTTCCAAGAGAAAAAAAAATGTCCGGGTAACATTCACTCAAAACATCAAGGATGCTTTCCAAATATTTGTGAATCGCAAATGGAAAAAAATGTACAGTGAAAAAACCTGGCAGATACCACCTAAAATAAGCGATCATAGTTAACATCACTCATAGTAAGACCTGTTGCCATCTTATGCCTCCTGACATCATGCACTGAAAAGGGTATCACTTTGGTAGCACTCTTCTCCAAATTCTTAACCCCAGTATAATCAGTGGAAAGCAGGAGTCCAAACATTGAGGGTATCCTACAAAATATGTGACCAGGTTTCCTTGAAAGTGTTAAGGTCCTGGAAGACAAGGAAAGTCAAAGGAGCAATGCTAGACCAATGTTAATATCTTGGTTTTGATATGAACATTGGGGGAAGCAGGAGGAAGAGAAAAGTTTTAAATATCAAGGATGTTTTGATTCAAGTAAAAAGCTCAGCTAAAAGGCTAAGAGAAAGATGAACATGCTTCTCCAAGATTTATCCGTCTCACTGCTTATAGATCCATGCCTCCATTACAGCATGACCTCCTTGTGTTGTAACGTTAGACGGTGACATACTCAAGCCCAAAACATCCTTATACCTTTGTATTTCCAGCACCTAGTCTAATGCCTAGCAAGTAATAAAGTTCAGTTGATAAGTCAATTATTAACACAATTCCATTCAGAGAAGACAGACTATGGTTTGCTTGAATGACCACATTAGGTATATATACCGAATCTTCTTCTTTTCTATTTTAAAGGAAAGGTGCAGGCAGGAGTGAAAGCAAGTAAGCTGGCAGGAAGAGAGAGGAGGAAGAAGCATCTATTTATTTTATTTAGTTGTTTGTTTTGGTTGTTCCCTCTGATGCTAGGTCATGGGTTTTGGGGATATTTGTGGACTATGCCTGCTGGAGGCAGCAGACTAAAATGCTAAACCACTAGGGTGCACCAATATCTTCTATTTTCTTAGATTTTTCTCACTTTAGTGTTGTATATAAAGAGAAATTCCTTAACCGATGTTATATGATAAGATGAAATTTTGCTAACTTCATTGGATAACCTGAATGACAATAACTTTTTAGGACTGTGTAGTATTCCACTGTGTATATATACACATCTTTATCCATTTGCTGATGATGGGTACTTAGGTAGTTTCCAATTCTTGGCTATTATAAATAATGCTACAATAAACATGGGGGTGCATATATCTTAGCAAATTAATGGTTTTGTATTTTTCAGGGTAAATACCCAGAAATGGGATAACAGGATTTCCAGAATGTTTCCAGACATTATTATTAAAGAATCTGTCTACTCTGTCTGAGTAGAGTTTGTACATTCTCCCCATGTCCACATGGGTTTTCTTTGGACTCAGACTTCTTTCCACATCCCAAAGATGTGCACATTAGGTTAATTAGGATATCAAAGTAAGGGCATACTGTCCATGATTGAGTCCCATGTTGTACCTTGAGCTGCTGCATAGACCCCCACCCATTGATCCTGAACTCTGATGACTAAATTAGAAAAAGAATGAATGAATACAAGTTATTGTTTTATATAGGAAGTATTTGTGGTCTTTATTTAGAAGTTTGGTGATGTTTTTGTGATCAGAAATATGCCACAGGAACTTAACTCTTGTTTATAATAATTAGGCTATAGTAAAATTGATTTTGTTACATATTGTTTAACTTGTAGTTGCAGTTTGCAAGAACCTGTCCATGATGTTTAGTGAGGACTTACTGTATTAGCAAATTTTACATTTACCAAATGCAGATGTTTCCTCAATTACAAACACCTGATTTCAGAATCGTTAGTAAATCCGACCATTGGAGTGCACCTGACTTTTCCTAGTTTTTTCTCATTGGCCATCTTCTATCCAATGCCCACATTTTGTTCTCGGTTGAAACCACTGCATGTAAACCCGGATCTCTTCTATATCATTTCTGGTCCCGTAATATATTTTAGAGTAGATATGTAATATCTAATATCAAATATCTGAAATGTATCGATTACCAAGCTAGATATATATTTATGCCCATAGATACATGTCTGTATATACATATATATGTATATATATGAAAATGAAATCACTGAAATCTTCCAGTGTAGTTTTGAGAATCAGCGAGATTGTAAACAAATCCAAGCGCTCTGTCTCTAAATGGATACAGAACAAGAATGGCTATGAATGAAGTTCATGAGTTCAATCCATTCAGACACATGAGCTATCTCTTTCTGTTTCATTGCTGTGTGCTTAGGTCAGTATAAAACCCTAACTACATTTCCTGTGGGTAGATATGTGAATTCTTCAGTATATGGAAGGAAAGCTGTAGAGAAGGCAGTAGGATGCCCCACAGCCTCCTGATCCTCCCAGGCTGGAGTACCCAGCAGACACTTTGTCTACACACGTGTTTCAGGCACGTGCCAAGCAGGGGCAGAAACAGAAATTCATTGCAGCATGATTCACAATAGCTGAGACTTGGAATCAACCTAAATATCTGTCAGCAGATGACTGGGTAAAGAAGTGGTATTTATACTCAATGAAATTTTGCTCAGCTATTAAAAAGGTGAATTGTACTATTTTGCAACAATTGGATGGAACTTGAGGTGGTTATACTGAGCAAAATAAGACAGAAAAAAAAAAGACTAGATGGTTTCACTCATATGTGGAATAACAAAGCAGCAAAATCTATGAGCTAACAAAGCAAAATAAAAGTCTGCTTATCAGCAGAGGTGAGAGTGTGTGGAGGGGTAAGTAGGGAGGGAAACTGGGGTTAAAAAGACACATGAATTTGGGGGGCAGGAATACACAAAGAAAGCAAAATGCAGAACCTAAGATAAAGTCTCTCTTCCCATAGCTCTGCTGATATACTTATTTTTATTTAAGTATTTTTTATTGAAATTAAATTGGTTTTCATTCCATAAAAAGTAATATACACACATATTTGTACGTTTAAAATTCACATTTGTATTTTTGGTAATTTTTAAAGTATCAAAGTGATCATTATTAGAAAAGCAAACTGCAAAATGTTTTGACCTTCCTTCTGTTTGTTGTATGGTTTGTTTTGTTTTTTGTTTAATTGCTGAGATTAGGGCACTAGATCGATATAAACCTCAGGCCTCATGGGGCTTCAACTGGATTCAGAATTCTGCACTTCAATATTCATTAACTTTCCATGAATCTGCTCTTCCTTCTCCTGAAACTATAGTCTCAGTTAATGACAGTAGTAACACCTACCAACCTCGAAGTGGGGGAGGTGTCCTCTAGTCTTCCTTCTGTCTCATCTTCCAGCATCACTTTGTCAACCAGTTGTGTTGATCTGCCTTCCAAATATCTCTCAAGTCTGTCTCCCTCTGACTACCCCACAGCTAGTAATTTTGCTCAAATCTTCACTATTTCGCAGTCAGTCTTCCTGACTGGTGTCCAGACAGAGCCATTTTCCATACAACAGAGCATGATCATGCTACTTGATTCCCAGTTTCAAACTCTCATTTGACCATTTGGTTAAATTCCTTACTTCCCATGACCTTCACGGCCTGACCCTGGTTAACTTTCTAGTCATAATGTTAACCTTTCTTCCACCATAACTCTACTTCAACCGTACCTTTTTTTCTCATATCTAGAATCTGATGTCCTTGTCTCCATTATCTTATGGCTATTTTCTTTTGCCTGAAATGCTTCAATTTCCTCTTCCTGACCCTCCTCCCAACACCTAATGGCTAACCGCTCTGTTTCTGTGCCCATCCCCCATTCTTCCAGCAGTTAAGAGCTTCTTTCTCTGTATTCCCAAAGCACCTTTACATAACAAAATCCATAATTATAGCCTATGACATTGTGTTAGAATTATCTGACTCTTGCAATGTAAGGTAATTGAAAAAAAAGCCATTTTTCTTTTTTGAGTTTTTAATATTTATCATATGTTATATTTATTAATTAAAGGTTGACTAAACAAATGAGTAAATAAATGACTATAACAAAAGGGAATTGCAACATAATGTCTCATTTAAAGTTAAATTATAAGAATTTTTTAAATACTTTCTAGAATAAAAGAAGATGGACCTAAAAGGTCATAAACATAGGCCTAAATGCATCATACTCTAATTTTGGCATCCAAGAATTCACCAGAATTAATACAAATGCTATCAGTATACAAGTCCGGTGATTCATATGTAGAAAAACATTTTATTTAATACATCTGGAAAATAAAACTGTCCTAAATTTGAATGTCTGTATAATTAATGCCTTTGGCTTTTCTATTAAAGAAATACTAATATGGGAAATACATTATTGAATTTTCAATTTGAAATTCAGAATCAGTTTTCATAGTTTTTCACTAAATATACCACTAATGGTTTCTATCTGAAAATTAATATTTTAATCATTATTTGATATTGCTCATGAAAACAATAGAAAAATACTTTCAGATAATACCAAAAGTTTTGTGGGGGAAAAGGGGAAATTTCTTCTGTTCTTCTCAGGTTGGTTAAATAATTAAATTAACATCAGACAGATGAACAGGAAAGAACAATTTTTATTACTTATGTATGTGCAGGGAACCCAAATAGATGTAAAGATTTTAAGGACAGAAAGGTGGAACCAGGTACATATGCCACCCTGAGGTAAGGAATGGGATAGGAGTTTGGTGCTTCAAAGCCAGGAAGAGGGTAATTCACATGCAAAGAGCAGAAGTTCAGCAATTAGTGTTTGCCCAGTAATATAATTAGGTTATTCAATATAAAGATTGTTTCCGGTAATAACCCTGACTTTGAGTAAGACACCCAATTTTCATTCTTCTAGATAGCTAATGGAGTGGTAAAAGTTTCTTGTCGGTTTGAGGTCCTCAACTGATTTCAGCTTGAAACAATTTGCATGCCAAAGAGATACATCTTGAGGAGACCTGTTCTGAACATCTTGGGAATATAAACAAGAAAATAAAAACTAAACGACTAGGACTACATTAAACTAAAATGCTTTTGAACAACAAAAGAAATGATAAAATGAAAAGACAACCTACATATAGGAGAAAACACTTGCAAAATATACATCTGATAGGGGATTAACACCCAAATATAAAAGGAAATCATGAAATTTAATAGCAAAGGAACAAATAATCCAATTAAAAACTGGCAAATGATTTGCGTAGATATTTTTCAAAGATACTCAAAAGGCCAATAGAAATGTTAAATGGGGCTCAACATCACTATTCATTAGGGAAATGCGAATCTAAACCACAGAGATATCACTTCATATATAAAAGAATGACTGTTATCAAAAAATACAAGAGGTAAGTGCTGGCAAGGATGTGGAGAAAATAAACCCTTGGGGACTTTTGGTGGGAATAGAAACTGGTCTAGCTACTATGGAAAATAACATGGAGGTTCCTCAAAAGAAAATTAATAGAAATACCACATGATGCAGCAATTCTGATTCTTGGTGTATTTTTAAAGAAAATGTAATCACTATCCTAAGAGGTATCTGTACCTCCATGTTTATTACAGTATTTACGATAGTCAAAATGTGGAAACAACCTGTTTCCATTGAGGGATAAATGAATACAGAAGTTGTGGAATAGAGTCCTGCACCACTTAGTGATGGGATATGATCTGAGAAAATACATCACTAGATTTCATTGTGGTGTGAACGTCATAGACTATAATCATGGAAATATAGATAGTATACGTTACTACATACCTATGCTATATGGTATTGGATGGGGCTCACTATTGGATATTTCATTGACAGAAGTTTGTTAACAAACTCATGACTGCATAAATACAGTGGAATATTATTTGCCCATAAAAACAAGGAAATTCTGCCATTCGCAACAACATGGATAGAGCTTGTGCTAAGTGAGTTAATAAATCAGTCAGAGAAAGACAAATATTCTATATGCTCACTGATATTTAGAATCTTAAAAACCCAAACTCACAGAAACAGAGAACAGGTTAGTTCTTGACAGAGATGAGTGATGGGTGTGGGGAACTGGGTGAAGGTGATCAAAAAGTGAAAACTTGCAGTTATAAGATATGTAAGTTCTGGGAATGTAATGTACAACATGATAATTATAGTTAATACAATATTGTATGTTTGCAAGTTGGTAGGAGGGTCAATCTTAGAAGTTCTCAACACAAGAAAATAAAACATAAGGATGTTAACTAAACTTATTGTGCTAATCATTTCACAGTATATGCATACATCAAATCATTGTGTTGTACACTTTTAACTTAATGTCATATACAATTATATCGCAATAAAATCTAAAAAAATCAATAAAATGTAACAGGATGAGAATCCTGAAGCAACTTACTGGCAGCTAGTCTTACATGTGCCAGCGCACATACATTACTGTGTTTTTTCAGCAATAAGACTCATTAGGATTAGGCACTGGAACTTTGTAGAATAACTCTGAATATTTTTTTGTCATTGAGATATTCTAAAATAACTTAACTGTTATGTTGCAAGGCATAGGGTAGACATTTCATAAAGGGTAGCCATCATTTTTACCGAGCTCCCTTAGGTGAAAAGCAACTAAGAGCTTGTTTCTAGCCTGGAATTATACCAAGCACTAAACAAAGAAAGATGGATAAGGTCTAAACCTCAATTATACAATCCAAGCCCTCTATTCATTCCTTATTTTTTCTGCACAGAATCCAAAACTATCACTCATTTTTTTCCCACAGCAAACAAGACTATTTTTAAACCCTCTCCTGATGTTTTCACTACATTTCTTGGTTTTGTTTTCTATTCTCTATCACAATAGGAGTTGTACATGAACAATTTGAAAGTCAAGATGTTCATTTAAGATGCCCCAGTTCCACATTTCAATCAGCAACTTACATTACCCCTGTATCAAATACCAAGAAAAGCCTCCTAAAGAAAGCAGTTAAGTGCAACGTCCCCTCCCCTCACACCCAATCTTTCCTCTTCATTTTGCTCCATGAAAGTGGTGTTTTCTAGAAAGACAACCTAGAGAAAGAAGTCAGGCTTGATGGTTTGAGTTGTCTGCAAAGCGGTGGGAAAAGTGGATCGCAATTTCCTTTCGAGACTTCAATCTTAATTTACTTGCTTATTTAAAAGATTATAATTCCCTGCTTGAACTAGAATCAAATAGAAGTACCATCCCTGGAAAAATTAAAAGACTATCATTCATCAAATCAATTCTCTTATAATGAAAAATCAGAAGAAATGATTAACTCTGTCTTCAGACTTTTAAACATCACTATAGTAACTACAATTATTATTATATTTAAAAACCACTAGTCTTCATTTTACATAGTGTGGAAAGATGAAGGGATTTTGGAGAAAACAAATACATTTTTGTCAACATTTATGTTTTTTTTAAGAAACCACTAAATATGGATTTTTAAAGGACTCATTTATCTATAATTTTAAGGAATTCCTTTGTCAAGTCTGCAGGTAATATTAAGCTAATTGTTAATTTTATAAATATTTTTGCAACTTCCATTTATTAAGTAAGCAGTTTTCATGCTTTTAGAGAAAAAAGGGATGAGGTTTTATTCTTTAAAAAACTATGTTCCACTCATTCAGCGTGTTAGAACAGATCACCGGTCTAAGATTAATTATTTCTCACTCCATTCTTCACTGGACCGATTTCATCCATCTTTCTTTGTTATGTGGGATAGTGATGGAAGTTTCTCCCTTTTGGTTTTCTCTCAGTTGCTATCCCACTACTTTCTTAGTAAAAGCATTTTTCTTTGGAAACATGTATCTGCTTCTTTGTTTTTGCTTGGGGGTCAGTTAAGAAAGACTCCATTGCTTACTCAGCGGCCCAATTCCAGGGTTAGATTCCAGGAGGACGGCAGACTGTAATAGGCAGCAGTTAACTCTTCATGGCCATGGAAGGCTCAAGGAAAGAGCCTTGAATACAGTGGTTGGCAAAAACTCTGCATGGCAGACCAGAAACAAAAATAAAAGCTCTTCTGGTTCTGCTGTGCTATTTTTCATGTTAGATGAAAAAAAAAGTTTTACTGTTTGATCAAGGGAGAAGTATTACTCTCTTAAATAACCACTGTGTTCTCTGGGTGTTACAAACATTTGCATAATGTCAGAACACTGTAGGAGATTACTGGCATGTGTAGTCTACTGGTAATGAGGAATAAAACATACTTAAGAATTGCTGTACAACATTTAGCAATTTTAAATTATAAAGAACATTGACTACAACACACTGGTTTGTTTTACTAAAGTGTGTTGTTAATAACTGGACTAAACTAAATATATATTAATATTGTGATCAAGTAGCCTATATTTCTTATTTAAGGAAAGATTCTTAGGTGACTTGGAAAAATATAAAACCTCAATGTATGGTAAAGTTGATAACAAATCCTATCCTTGATTTGGAGAATGACAGAAACAAACTTGGCCTCTCTGCCTTCTCTCTAATTGTACCCACTTCTCTCTCCAGAGACCACTGTAGACACTGAATTGGAGATCAGAGAACAGCCTTTCTCAGCTCTTGCTTTTCCTTGGTTCCCTGATTATTCAACTTTTGTCTCAACACTTCCTTCCTCTTTCCTCAAGCCCAGACATCTAATTTCTATGCTGATGAATTAGATCACCAAATAGCTGCTATTCTACTCAGGAGGACAGAGCTACCCACTCAGACCTGAAAAAATATATCCAGTATGTGGAACAGCCACATCCCACAAAGACTGTTCAAAACACAACTTCATTTTTGTCTTTGGCAGCTCTTTAAAATTAATTGTGGGCAGGGGAAGCTAATTTTCCCAGTCTTTGTTAAGGAAAAATGACTGAAAACTTAAAACTGATACAAGAGAATGTCTGAATGTTCTTTCTGAGTCACACTGGAGTATCAGTTCATAGGACTGCTTAATTTTCTAGAGGAATATGTCATCATTTGTTACTATTAATCAGGGCTCATATTTTGTGAGTTGCATATCAACTTGTAACATTTTGTCCAGGAGAGCTACGATGATTTCTGTCTGATAGAAAAAATTACTTTCTAATCTCTCAGTCTTTCAATGCACTATCCTAATTCAGTTCCTATAAATATTCAATTTCTCAAATGCATATTCCCCAAGCATTAATATCTTTCTGAATCTTTCACCAATAAGTCAAATAAATTTGACATAGGTTTATTCTATTCTTATTTGAGGGTTGTGTTATTGTCTTTTGAAATTAGTGTTAGTCAATCTAAATGAAGATTTAGGCAGGCATATTTTGTTCTCGTCAGTCTCAGAAATAAAAAATCCTTGAATGACTTGGTGAAAAAGTTTCAATTCACTAACTATATCCTTTCTCCTGATTATTTGTTTAGGTTGCATGTAAAGACACAGATGTCTACAGAAATCATTAATTTGCTGCTTATCAAAGAGTAAATAACATAATCTGTTAACACAAGCTAGCCCAGAAATTGTTCAAAAGTACCACATGTGTGATAATTTGTGACCCACCATTGACTAAGTGGCGTTTCTGAAGAAAAGAAAGTTCTATGACAGACACAAGGTCTCATTTTATGAGCATAAAATTTGATGACATCAGTTCTTCTTGATTTCAATTTAAAGTCCGTATAAGACTGACAGATGGCTAACTCCCCCCACACCCGTAGTTTGATATGAAATTGATCTTATTTTTCCTCAAGGCTGGCGGTCATTTCTTTTTCTTTTTAAAGGAAAGATGCAGACAGGAATGAAGACGAGTAGGCAGTCAGGCATGAAGAGAGGAGGAAGAAGCATCTTCATTTTTTTAATTTAGTTGTTCATATTGGTCGTTTCCCGCCCAGACCTGGGACTCGAACACAGGGATAGGTGACTTGCTCCTTCAGAGTCAGTTGACCTAACCACTGCTCTACCAACATGCACTTATCCTTTATTTCTTATTCTTCACCCAACTCACCAAACTCATTCAGCACTTCACGTGGGGACAACCAGATTTATGCAAGCACCGCAGGACTGACAAGAGACCAATGCCCTTGGCCATTTCTCAGTTTATACCACCAGTCATTGAAATTGTAGTTATAATGGGTCTCCTGGCCCTTGGCAGAAACCAGATGCCTCATGAAAAGGCAAATGGGCGGCTGTAAAGGTTTTAGAGAGCATCTAGATGATTCAAGCAACGACTCGATGTTTGAATTCTTTTCTACAGTATGCTTTAAAAAATAATTGAAAAAAAATTTAAAAGATGACTATGTGGAATCATCTTAAATATATAAGAATTAATAAAAATGACTAGTTTGGCTAAAGCAAGGATGGAATATCTAGAACTCTACCTACTCAGCCCCTCATTGCCTACATTATTTCTGGAGACTCCATGCACAGTGCAGATTAATCTGAAAGGCACTCCTATAGGTCAGTGCTTTCATTTTGAAGAAGAGGAAACTGAGGCCCAGGGATCTGAAAAACTTACTCAAGAACACAAAGTGATAAGTGGAAGATTTTTTTCAGACCTTATTCAGGTTTTCTTTTTTGTTTTGTTTTGCTGTTACACTATTCTGCCAAGTTACACGTTGGTTATATAGTGCTAATGGGCGGGAGCCAGGGAGAGGTAAGTAAAGTGTTTCGGTGTGTGGTGTAAGGAGGTTCTCCCTCGAAGGTCTGGGCAATGGCCAAGTCTGCATGTTTCCTTAGATTTCCTGTTCTACTGGTCTCGAATGCCTCCCTAATGCCAATTACATTTTTGCTTATATTTAAAATTTATGTATACAGATATATGATGGGCACCATCTATTTCTTACTGATTTTTGTCCTCTTTTCTTTGTTTTCACCATTGAAGTATGAATCTTGGAGACCAAGGAAGTGTTATTGATCTTTATATTTCTAGGGCTGAGTTTAGCATATGGGAAATAAAGGGATAAATAAATGTCTTTTATATGGACAAATGGGTACATGGATCTAAATTCTTTCATGAAGTCTTCCCTGATGCCTCAAAACCACACTGATATCTGTGTCCTCTGAACTCAGAATTGAATAACTAGATTCACATTTAATCATATAAACTCATATAACTTTTAGGCTTATGTAACTCATGTAACAGATCTTTCATTTTCTAGTGCTGTCTTTATACCCAACTAGATTTTAGTTAGGAACAAAAACCAGTTAGTGTTCTTCGAATTCTATCAGCTGTCAGCAGAAGAATCTGTACATTAGAGATACGCAGCAATAGGTTCTTTGATATATGAATGAAGAATGAAAATATAAATGGCATTTTCTTAGCTAAAAACAGAGTTTAGAAAATTTGGTAACTGTTTTTATGTTCTACTGTGCCTACTAAGTAATTGATCTTGCACAAATCATTTTACCTCTGTCCTCAGTTTGTTCATATGTATAATGAGGTGGTGGCTTGAGTGATTTGAAAGGTATCTTTTGCTCCAGCATCCTGTGAATCTATGATTTTAGAAATCTGCTATGCAAGCATTGTATAAGAGGTCAGGTATAAATTCTGCTACTATGAATCTACTTCCCATTCTGGTAAGAATTGCCAAATGTAGTTGATGGCCCAGTTTTCAACTGTCCATCCCTTATTTGGTTAAGAATTATCATAGAGTGCAAAGAAAAGTTCAAGGCTCTGTGTTAGGTTTGGCAACTTGATTATTTTATGTGGATTGTAGTTATTGGTCTCTTAGACACTAGATCTTTCCATCCAGTACCTGTTGATTATGGTTGGCAAGTTATTTTTTTTTCTTTGAAAGCTGTTTCTTTTTCATTAGTTTTTAGTTTTATCTAGACTGGATGAAATCTGAGCACTTCAACTTATAATTCAAGTCCTTCCTAGTCTCATCATCAGGCTTATTCATGACTTTTCCAAGTAATTTATCCTATCTTGATGCTGCTTGACCTCTATCTACAGTAGCTAGGAAGTTAGACCCAGGGGAATCTTTTCAAACCTCTTTCATCTTTATTTGTAATGGAATTCTGAGAGACAGGTGAAGTGATGGCATGTCCTCTAGTGCCTGACCTCCTGCTCCCTTTCTTTCATTGTCTCTGTCACTTAGGATCATGTATCACAGGTACTGTGTAATAACAATAGACATAATAATAATCTTTCTCTGCATGCTGCTTACTATGTCAGGCACTAACTTACTTTATGTACATCTTTTCTGCTAAAACAATGGCACAAAGAGGTAGATATGGGTAGTATGATCTTCATTTTGCAAACCAGAAAAGTTATGAAAGACTTATAAAATTTGCACAATGCCAGGGCCAGTATTCCCCCCATGGGTATAACTTCCGAGCTTCTGACCTTGCCCATTATACCTTGCTGGCTGCTGCAAATTATAGTGTGCTGTGAGGAATGCAATATATAAAATTCAGAGTCTGCCACAAAGCTTACTGTTGAGTTTGATTGACCAAACAGGCACATAAATCACTTTCTTATAAGGTAGTGTAGAAAGTACTGTAAAAATCAGCCTAAAGTGCAGAAGGTTTTCAGAGTTGGAAGAGGGCTTCCAGAACCTATGATATGCTAGTAAGTTCTTGAAAAACAGGTAGCATTTTAATGGTTAACTGAACTATTCAAAATTACATGTAATTTTATTCTGACTTACACTGCTTATTTCATTTTATTTTTTATTAGTCTTCAATTATAGAAGTCTCTTAAAACAAGGTATATGTCTTACGCATCTGTATTTTTCAATGTCACTTAGTGTTTCATACATAGTAAATGATAAGCAATTTGTGATTATCACCTAAAGATACATTTTTTTTCATGAAAACAATTAAGTCTGGCTTTCCCAATGTGCATTTTACTAAACACCAGTCTCATTTAAATGCTTTTTTGGCAATAAGAACTTTCTAACTTTCATCACACTTATCAATTTTCATATCAGTTACACATCAACAAGTAAAATTTTCAAAATTTTGCCCTAAGAAAATATACTTTAGGTTGATTATGCAGTTTCTTAAATTTAAAAGAGTGACTAGCCACTCTTCCTCCCTTTTCTCTGAAAAACATCTGTTGACATTCTGTGAAATCACTATCTGAAGACACTTTAGGAAAACCTCTTTCTCTTGTCTTTTTTTTTAGCATCCACATTTACATGCAGTATTTATTACACAATGGTGTTGCAACTATAGATTTTAAGAAGTCTGCTCTCATCTGGATCCTTTCCAGTAAAAGGGGCTGTGAATTCTAAAAGATGGTAATCAGGATGACACTATCCTAACGTAGCTTCATCATCTACACAAAAAGGGCCGCTCTGTGCTTTTACTCCTCATGCATGACCACCTAAGTCTTTGATTCAAAATAGCCTGCTTGATTGATGATTATTTTATTCATCTGTATTGGATATTGAGCTATAGGCTTCATATTTATTTATGAAGACAGTGGAAAACCTACTTCACAGGGTTCAAAGAGTAATCATAATGATGAAAGCTTGGAGAAGCTACATCCTTGAAGAAAGGTTAAATGAGTTGAAATGATTTTACTTAAAGGAAACATAAAAATACTAAGGAACAACAAACATAATGACATAAAATTCAATTTGCTATGTGAAGTAGGTCTGTGCAGAGGTTGTCTGTTTTTTCCTCACCATATGTCTATAAACCTAGAGGCAGATCCTTTCTAATGTCTCCTTTCAAGTGCAGTGTTATCTCTAATTCCAGAGCTTACACCAGCATCATTCCTTGCCTCTTATTCAATATGAGAGCTACCCTCACCCCTTTTTCATGACTAACATTAAATAAATGCTTACTATGTAGCAGGAAATGTGCTAAATGCATTTCATGTATCATTAGTCATTCGTTTATTCCATAAACATTTTTTACAAGGGATTCCTGTGTGCCATGCAGGCCCAACCTTGATGTTTGGAATTTATCAGTGACTTACACAAACAAAAAATATCATGCCTTTTGGGACTTACATCCTAGTGGGGAGAGACAGACAATAAACATAATCAATAAATTATTTAGTAAGTAGGAAGGTGATAAATATTATGAAAAACATCAAGCAGGAGACGTGGGAAGAGTGTGTGTGTGTAATGCAGATTGGACTTCTTCATAAGCTACCATGTTGGACCTCACAAGAATTTGATGTTTGAGCAAAGGTGTAAAGCCCCTGTGCAAATCAACTATGTGGATATCTACAGGAAGAACATGTTTGTCAGAAGGAACAAAGACTGTATTCAAGAGTATGCTTGTTGAGCTTGATAATCAGTAAGAAGATCAGTGTGATTGAGCACTGGATATCAGGGTCACTAATCCCATTGGGTCTTTTGACCATGACAAGAGTCTGGATTTCTCTTGGAGTGAGATGGGAAGCCACTGGAAGATTTTGAGCAGAAGTGTGTCATGTCTGACTTTTGTTTTAAAAGGATCACTCTGACTAGGAGGACAAGATTGGAAGCAGGGTAATGATTTAGGAGGTGATTACTATTGTATAATAATTCAAGAGAGCAAAGATCAGGGTTTAGCACAAATAGCAACAATGGAACCAGTGAGAATTAGATACCGGATAATTTTTCTGAACACAGAAAAAACAGGGCTAGTATAAAGTGTGTGTGAGAAAGGAGGGAAACCCAGGATGACTCTAAGACTTATTAACTTCAATTAATCTTTACATCCAGGTAGGTTATGTTATCATCTCTATTTTCCAGGTGTGGTAATGGAAGCTTTGAATGACAGTAACTGCAGATTATTTGTAGCTATTAAGTAGTACTGCTGGGGTTTGAATCCAGAGTTGTCTGATTGCAAAAGTAGTTCCTTAACTAAAATGTTACACTATTATTGGAAAGTCTAACCCTAGATTTCCAAGAGACTGATTCCATGGGTGTTTTCTGTTTATTCAGTTCTACCATTTATACATTTTGAAATCTTGGCTCCATTCAAATCCTAGCCTTGATCATACCAGCACAAAGTGAACTTTCTCTCATCTATTGCTTATATACCCCATTTTAGTTAGTTTTTGAAGTAAGAAAACAGAGATTTATTAAATTTTTGAAACATATTATACTAATCTTCAATGGGAAGTCTTCTTCCCTTGGATCCTTACACAGTAAATATGTCTGACTCACTCTCTGCAAGGGTACCCATCATTAGCCTATGTATTTTTATATATTCATGTTTATGACAAATTTGTATCTGACTGTTCAAAGTTAACCCCTTCAAAATGAAAATTATAATCAAATGTGATACCTCTACAGTTCTATTAGAATTAAAAAGGCTGACTATATCAGGTGTTGCTGAGAATATAGAGAAGCAAACTTTCAATCACTCTTCCTGGCAATGCAAAATGGCACAACCATGCTGGAAATAGATAGGCAGTTTCTCTACAGATTAAGGATACACCAGTCTTACGATCCAGCCATTCTAGTCTTAGATGTTTTCTCAAGATAAATGAGAGCATATATATGTGTGTGTGTGTGTGCGTGTGTGTGTATACATCACATATATTATATATATATATACAAAGACATGTATTCAGTTGCTTATAATGACTTTATTAATAATAGTTCATATGTAGTTCATCAAACATCATCAACAGGTAAACGAATAAACAAGTGGTTGGTATAATGGAATACTATTCAGCAATAACAAATGAGCTACTGATACATTCAACAACATAAATAAATCTCAGAACAATTTTGCTGATGGAATAAGCCACGTAAAAAAATTTTTGTATGAGATTCCATTTATATAAAATCTCAGGTTGCCAGAGAACCAAGAGAAGTATAAGAGAATCACAAAGGGGCAGGAAGAACAACTCTTAGTGATGCAACCTATGCTCATTGCCTTGATTTTGGAGATGATTTTAGAGGTTCTTATCTGTGTTAACTTATCAAATTGTACACTTTACATAGGTGCAAGCTATTCTATTACAGTTATACCTCAGGCAGTAAAAAGAATTTTAAGTCCTTTGAAGTTTGAAAACATGACTGCTTTTTAACAGCTCTTTGAAATACTGAGCAAAATGTTACATATATTCTGAGGACTAAGTAAATATTTGCTGCCATTTTTTTAACTAAATAATTGCTCAGCAGTTTCCGTAGAACCATGAATTTTAGGTATTTTTTCTGACATTGAGAATATTTCATTTAAGATTCATTAACATTTGTTACACTTCATTTATTGAATCAAAATATGAGATGTGCTTTTGAGGAGTTTATAATCAGACAGATTTTAACATATCCAGAAACACAAGTTCTTCCTATTTACAAAGTTCAGTGAATCCTATAAAAGTAATTCAGCAAAAAATGTAGTCAAACTAGTTTTGCATCACGCAAGCTAAACATTTGACTGACCTCTTTTCCCAGTAATTGTAATTTTTTTTATGATATTCAGGAAGAATTTTCACTTTTGTTTCTTGTTGATAATAGCAAAATATTTACCATTTTTAAGCATAGATAATACCTCATGCACCAGGCACTTTATAGAATTACTTTATTTAATCCTACAACAAAAATGTAGGAAATAATTAGCTAATTAAGCATGCCTCTTAAATAGATGAGGCATTAAACTCAGAGCAATGCATGATTCTATCTAGGTCATACAATGAGTAAGTAGTGGAAGTAACATTTATGTCTAAGTCTGACTTCAAAGCAGTTTTCTATTTTAGTAGCCCCCAATTTCTAGACTTGTCCTTTCAGGAATGCCATGGGCTTAATAGTACTACTAACTATTGTTAAATCAAAATGTAAATTCTCTATTTTTTTATTAGACATGGAGAAGACTAAAAATAGTACTCTTTGTAATCAAGCTAGAAACTACTGAAAACACACACACACACACACACACACACACACCCCTACCCCTGTGATTAGAACCGCTTAGCATTTGAATCACACTGCTGTGCTTCAAAGAATTTTAATTCTTATCTCTCTTTGAAATATGTTTTATACCCAGGATTCTAAATAGAGTATGTTATATTGCTGAAACAGTTCCTGGTTCTTATCTAAGGTTCCACTAGATTTGAACATTCTTAGTATGACCTGAAAATTTCCCTAGAGGCAAATTTGTAAATTCTGGCCTAATTATATGGAAAGTTCTTTTAGGTGGGGTTTCTCAGATATTTGCATCCCTTGACTTCTTTTCCACTCTTTTCCCTCTTTTTCTTCTGCTTTAAGTGGTTCTCATTGTGACTTTCCGTTTTCATAACCCAGGAGGATCAAAACAAAACAAAATGTTATTCAGAGCACCATAAGCACAAATAGCTTCTCATAACACAAGCTGTTTCCCTTCTTATCAGAGCAGATCTTTTTCTTTTTCTTTTTTTTTAATGAAAGATACAGGCATGAATGAAGGAGAGTTGGCAGGTAGGCAGGAAGATAAAGGAAGAAAAAGCATATTTATTTTTTTATTTAGTTGTTCATCTTGGTTGTTGTCCCTTTCCCTGGGTGGTGAGCTTGGGTTCTTGGGATTTACGTGGACTACGCCACCTAGAGGCGATGAACGTATCTACCAGGCCAACACGGTGCTCTCAGCAGATCTTCAAAGACTAAATGAAAGGGAAGAACAGAAATGAGGTGGAAGCCTAGCAGCCCTAGTCCTAAAATACGACTGTTTTGAAATATTTGTTTCAGATATTTTAATTTAAACAAATTATACAAAATGTATCCTTATTGATTCATGGTTCTACTTCTCTTTCCAGAGGTAACAACTGTGCCGAAGTAAAGGATTTCTCTTTCCAGCCATGTTTTACCCATTCACTACATATTGCTTTCATCAATATATGATATTGGTTTAGGTGTTGTAAGTACTTACCATACTTGTATAACATGCTTTCTCCCAAAAAAATTTATATTGTTTTAAAGATTTATCTGGGTATTTTCATGCTGTTCTATTTCACTAATTTTACCTACTAAATAACTTTCCATTACATTAATATACCTTGGATTTTTAATCCACCTTTTGTTTATAAGGCAGTAAGGTTAAATTCAATTATTTTGCTATTATAGAGAAAGCTTCAGTAACTTGCATGCACACATTTAGTTATGAATATATGCTAAATTTATTCTAGTTTACAGAGAAGACTAGAGATGGAAATAATGGGTTGTAGTTTGTATGTGTATTTCTTTATTTAATTTAGCATTGACTTATAGTGCATAACTTCAAGGTGCACAACCTGTTAATCTGATACACTTGTACATTAGAAAATAATTATCACTGGATTGGAAAAGGTCACTGCTACTGGTTGACCCCTGCAAACTGAACCTTAGCAACCAGAGGCTCCTTGTCCCTCCCCTAACCTTGGAAAGTACACTCTGTCCACTATTCTCACAGCCAGAGCCATTTCAAGGGTGCAGTCTTGAGAGAGTAATGTGTAGTTTAAATCATCTGAACTGGATACATGACTACATCAGTTAAGGCTTTTATCAAACTTCTAAGATTCTACAAATGAGTGCAGAGATCTACCCACCTAGCAGTTACCTAGCAGAAGCCTTGTAGGTAAGTTCCCTTGCTTACTAACTCTCCCACTTAGCAATCTGGCATGACTTGCCTTTTTCTTTGTTCTCTTCTCTTCCTTCATGGAAGGGGTCTAGTTTCAAATGTCGCCTAGGAAGTCCCAGAGGTTTAAAAATAACACAGCTTAACTAACACCTCAGGTTACATAATTCCCACTTCATTTTTGATGGTGAGAAACCTTTAAGATCTACTTTGGTAATAACTTTTGGATGGGTGGAAAGAGAAGACATGATATATCTAGAAATAAAAAAATCATTCACGAGAAAGACGGAAATCCTGCCATTCAAACAACATGAATGGAATGGGACCTGAAGACGTTCAGCTATAGGAGTCGAGTTTAGGCCTCACCACTTACCGTGGGCAACTTCATGTTTGCGCACGAGCTTCCCGGTCGGTAAAGTAGAGAAGTATACATGATTTCAAGCAATGTTGAGTTCCTCTGTACAGGAACCTGAAGTCAAATATTATAAATCACTTACATGTGCAACCTAAAAAGCTGAACTCAATGAAACAGAGACTAGAATGGTGTGTATCAGGGCCTGGGGGTTGGGGCAAATGGGGAGGTGTTTGCAAAGAACACACATCTCCAGGTAGAAGATGGATAACTTTGGGGGATAAGATGCATTACATATTAATCATTGTTAACAATTACACACATGAATGCTGTTAAATGAATAGGTCATAAAGACTCCCTCCATCCTTAACCACTGGAGGTGGACCTCTTCTCCAGCAGGACTCCCGTTTTGCCATTGATCCCTGATAATCTTCTGGGAAAGCTTCCTATAGCCAATGACATGGGACTCCATAGTCAATGACCGCTCCCTAGATTTTAAGTGTAAAAATCTTGCCTTTCCTGGCTGAGAGCTTCCAGACTTTCTTTATTATTACCACTTGTCAGATTAACTATTCATTTATTTATTTTTGTCTCTTATTACTTAGAAATCCTTTTCTTATAGAAGTGGAGTAATACATCAATAAGAGTACAACTGTATAATTAATTTTATTTTAAATAGTCTCTTAGGAGCATATGCTGCCTTTGAGGATTAAGAAATTATTTTCAGTTCCTTCATGTGCTTCTGTGAAATTATAACTTAAAATGTTCAGAGCACCATCTTATTCAATAATTAGCAGGTAATGATCCTATTTGGCTCTCCCAGAATCCTGTGTTCCTGGGGCATTTCTTATAAAGCCAGTGAGAGGACTCAGAATAAAAGGGAAACTAGCAGAAGAGAGGAATGTTTGATTGTGGTAAGTAATGTCATAATCAACTCAGGATTCTGATGTGGTTTCTAGGCTGCAGGTGTAATTTGGACAATATCTGACAAGAGAGTACTTGACTTCTAAAATTATACCTAATGTAGACTAAACACCATCAAATCTTTCAGAAGGAGATTTGACTTCCTCATGTAGGCACAACCTTAGATAAACAAACTCATTGTGATACACTTAGTACTAAACTCAACTCACTTTAGAGTCGCCCATTTCCATTATAGTTAATTATTTATTGAAATCCATCTGTAGGCTTGACTCCAAACAGCCATAAATGAAAACCTAGGCCTTCCCCAGGGGCATCCCAAATAAATTCTGTTGGTTAATAACATGCTGTTACTGGACAATGGACTGGTCTACAGATCAAAAAAATTCTCTGAGGTTTACATTAATCAGGAAAACCTTGGAAGTGATTTTCTTTTGGATTAGCACTAAATCAGTGTAGAATCATTTGTTTCTTAAGTACCTAATATGGCTGATGGTTACGCTTTATGGTATCCTTCAGAGTATTAAAATATGGATAAAAGCTTGGTTTATTGATCAATGATTATATTAATAGTTAAAGAAAAGTCACTTGACTTTACAAAGGACAAACCCCATTAGTGAATATGTCTATACTCCCAATATTTGCAGTGAACTGGGCCGCCAAGAAAGTTTTGAATAGTATATTACTACTATAAAATAAACCATGTAGGCACACCCTGGTGGAGTAGTGGTTGGGTCGGTTGCCTCTGAAGAACGCAGGCCACATGTCCCTGGGTTTCAGTCCTGGTTCTGGGGCTGGGGGTGGGGCTGCGGCAGCGAGTGCGCAAGTAAATGGAAATGAGGTGAAGATGCCTCTTGCTCTTCTCTCTTCCTGCCTGCCTGCCTGCTGGCCTTCATTCCTGCCTATATCTTTCCTTTAAATTAAATAAATAAATAAATAAAGTTAATCATTCAAAGGTCATATATTTCTAAATGCCGTGTCACCTGCAACACACAGCACAACGCTCTGAGATTTTACTACCGAAAGTCAACTCTGATTGACCACAACTCTGGCATCACCTGGGGTGGGTGGGGGCCACCTCAGATCTGTCAGTTCAGAATCTGCATTTTAAACAAGATTCCTAGACCACTTCTTTGTATTTTCAAGTTTGAAAGACACTATGCTTCGTCCCTCAGAGAACTCTTAGAGCTGAGAGAGCATGGAGTCTCCTTCTCTTTCTAGGTAGAAAACCAGACCCTGAGGGCTTAACCTAATTACTAATAGGCAGGTAGCCAGTGACAGATATACAGTCAGGTCAGGTCCTGTCTTACATGTTGCTGACATGTATTTTGTCACCTGAGTAGGTCATCCCCCTCCTTTCTGTGAAAGCCTCGAACTGCTTCCTTTAGCAAAGTATTAATCAGTCTTCTGTTGATGAAATTTAGGTTTTTACAATTTCTGTTCTTACATATATATACAAAGTAGCTATTATCCTTGTGTGTTCATTTTTAATATAATTGCACAAACATAAAACTATTTAAATGTGTGAACAGTGTCAAATTGAGGGAAAATGTTGCTCATTTTCTAGCTGCAACTGATTTCTCCTATTATTGCAAGATATTTATGTAGACAGTTCTTAACCTATTGGTGGGAAATATCCTAGTATAATGAAAACAGTTCAGCTATGGGAGTCAAGTTTAGGCCTCACTCCTTAACACGGGCAACTTCAGGAGTTTGTACACTAACTTCTCGGTCTATAAAGTAGAGAATTATGATACACTATTTCAATCAAGGCTGAGTTCCTATGTGTAGGAACTGTTCTGAGTGTCTGAGACACAGTAGAAATTCAAAACAGACAAACTCTGCTGTGATGGGTCTTGTATTTTCATGGAAAAGATAAACTATTAACAAGATAAAGAAGTAAAGTATTTAGGATGTTAGTAGTGGTAAGTGATAAGGAAAAAACAAACATAGCAGGAACAGATAGTAGAACATGCCAGGAAAGGGGATCAACAATCAAGACAGCTGGATGGGGAAAGCTTCAGGGAAAATACCCTCACAGAGCCCGAAAGAAGGGAACCAACCATGGAGAGGTTCGGTGCTTAACAGCCCAGGCAGATGAAGAGCAAAATGTGAACATGGCTGAGGTGGGATCATCCCTGGAATGTTCAAGGAAGGTCAGGAAGGAGTGTGGCCTAAGAGGGCTTATCACTATGGGGACAGGAGGAGAAAAAGGCAAACCAAGAGACACCAGGGATCAAATGAAAGGGCCTTAAAATTTTCAGTAAGGATTTTGGATTGCATTGTCTGTGACATAGGATGTCCCTGGAGGACTGCAAATGGAAGCAGAATGTGACCTGGAAGATGTTTTAAAAAATTGTGCTAAGACCATACTACAAAGCGAAGGCAGAAGTAGGGGGACTACTGGTAGACTATAGGCAGATGTTTATTGCATGAATTCAGGCAAGAGATGAGGGTGCTAATAGTAAGGGCGGTGAGACATGGCCGCCTTCTTCATCTAATGTGAGGGCAAACTTACTAAGAATGATTGATGGATTCAATACGAGATGAGAAAAACAATTTTATGATGTCTCTGTGGTTCACTGTCTGAGCAACGGGAAGAGCAGAGCTGCCATCAAGACAGAGAGAGAATAGGTGACAGGGGGAAACCGGGAGCTCTGGGTTGGATCTATTGAGTTTGAAATAACTATTGAGCATCCTACTCTGCCGAAGAATTGGGCGGAAATGCGTCCTGAGTTTCAGGGAAGAGGTCTGGGTTGGAGATAAAAATTTGCAGTCATCACTGCATAGACAGATTTAAAGTCTTGAGATGGGATAGGATCAAATAAGGCGTGAGTGCTGGAAAAATGAGAAGTCTGAGGACTGAACCCGAAGGAATTCCAGCATTTAAAATGGTGAAGGAATTCAGGAGGAATGACAGGGAGAAGAGAAAACTCAGGAGAGTGTAATGTCCTAGAACCTAAATGAAGACACTATTTCCAGGAGGAGTACATTTGTGCTAAATGCTGTTGTCAGGTCAAGTTAGGAGAGGAACTTGGAACCCAAGTATCCTTTCTTATGTGAAAATAGTGATTTCAGAAGTTTGAAGGGATGAAAAGCTGACTAGCTGGGCTCAAGAGAGATGGAAGAGATAAATGGGAGATGGTGAGCACTAACATCTCTTTCAGGTAGCTTTTGAGATAAAAGGAGACAAAGCAGTAGAGGAGCATGAAGCCCTTTTTTAAGTGGGAGCACTAAGGGTATGTTTATAGCTAATGAGGATGTTTTGGAGGGAGGAGCGATGTGTATGACAGAAAGGGGAGCATTGCTAGAGCTTGTTAATAAGCAGATGAGCAGAGAAGGTCTAGAGCACAGGTTGCATCTGGCCTTGTGCAAGCTCTTCCAGAGTAACAGGAGAAGTGGTAGGTGCGAGATGTGGTGGGTACCTGCGGCACTTCTGTTTTCTTGTTGTTTTTTTTATGATCAGAATATTCCAGCTCAGTCCTCTTAGGATACTTGCGTTATGAGCACAGCATTATTGTCTAGAGGTACCATTAGATCCTGGGAACTTAATCATCCAGCAGTTGAACTTTGTATACTCACCACCCTCTCCCTATTTCTACTAACTTAACATCCTTAGAAATATTTTTCCTCTCTCTGTTTCTATGAGTGTCTTAAAAAAAAAAACCAAAAAAAAAAAAAAAAAAACCCAAGAAAAATAAAACAGACTCTTCTTATAAGTGATATCATGTAATATTTGTCTCTCTTTGTCTGGCTTATTTCACTTAGCATAATGCCCTCACAGTCCATCCATCTTGTCACAAATGGCAGGATTTCCCTTTTTCTCAAAGTTGAATAAAGTTCCATTAGAGATTTATGCATAATCATTTATTTGTATCTATCTGTTTATCCATCTATCTAAAGTTTTGTTTTGTTTTGCTTCAAAGATGGGAGATCAGGTCATTAGTGAGAGTGCAGTAGGACTTGGGTGGGAAAGTATAGGGGAGGAGAATATTATTTATCATATGGGTCCTGCATGACTGCTTGAGAATTCAGTGTGTACACATATAAATTTAATAAGATATAAGTTTTTTTAAAAAAATCAAGAAGAGAAGGTATCTGGTTCACTTCTATGGTAAAAATGTTTTAGTCAATCCTTGAGATGAATGGAGGGGCAGAGGAATTACAGAGAGGAGGAAAGACCAAATGTGGAGTCATGGTTCTAAAGACACCAACATCAGAACTAGCCACTGGGGTATGAAAGATTTCCTGATACTTCTAAAACATGAAGACTATGAAAAGTAATGAAGTAACATTACTGCATTTCAACAGGACTTTTATCAGAAAGGATTCCATTTCTTATAATTCCAAATTACTTCAGTGGTCAAGCAAAGTTAACCATTGACCTTTCTACCTCAAATACTCTCAGATGAATAGCTATTCAACTATGGATGGAGGTGAGGAAGAGTATTCCTGTGAAGGAGCGCTCTTAGCACCCTTTTCTTCAAGGCTATGACCAGTGTATCCTCCCTCTCCCCCTCCCCCACCTTGGTCTCCCTTTCTTTTTTTCTTCCTCCCATCTCTTTCTCTCTTTCCCTTCTTCCTGCATAAGGTACAGGTTTCCATTCATCACATTTTCAGTAAGAATCTTCTTTATTTGGGCGGAACCTCCTTTCTTCTCGTTTTAAAATATAATAATTTTTCACAATTCAAACCAAATTCCATTTTCTTTCTAATACTTCTTTTGGTCAATCTAGTCCTCCATTACCTTCTGTTTTTCTTTAGCTCTCTCTATACCTGGAGAGATAAAAGAACCCAGGTCCTTTCCTGAGAATAGGAAAAGGGTGCTATGATGTGCAGGATTTGGGAGAACTTGTATATGGAAAGCTCCCTACTGAATTTAAAGTTAAAAATGACAGAGTAGGTGGTGGAGTAGTGGTTTATTCAGCCACATTGGGCCAACAAAGTTTAAATACATTCTAAGGATCTGAGTTTGCATCCTTGGGCTGGGGGAACAACCAAGATGAACAACTAAATAAAATAAATAAAGTGCTTCTTCCTGCTCTCTCTTCCTGCTTGCTCACCTTCGCTCTTGCTGGCACCTTTCCTTAAAAATAGCAGGTATGGCCTGGTGGAATAGTGGTTGGGTCTGCTGCCTCTGGTGGAGTGTAGTCCACATACATCCCAAGGACCCGGGTTCCTGTCAGGAGGTCAAGGTAATAAAAATGTAACAACAAGGTAACAAAATGAACAAATAAATAAAATAAATAAAAATGTTTCTTGCTCCTCTCTCATCCTGCATACCTCCTGCCTACTCATCTTCATTCCTGCATTTACATTTCCTTAAAAAAAAAAAATGGTAGAGCCGCTTAGAAGGTAAAAGGAAATTTTCAACATCATTGAGTTGGAATAAGAATCAGGAAATTGGATTTTAATTCTGACTAAATACTATTCTGAGTGCCCCAGCTTTGGTTAAATATAAATTCCCGGTGGTCTAGTGGATTAATCCACTGTAGTACAGTTCACATAGGTCCCCTGTTCAAGACCTGGGGTCAGAAGACAACCAAGATGAACAACTAAATAAAATAAAGAAAATGCTTCTTCTTTCTTGTCTTGTTTGCCAATCTCTGCTTACCTTCCTTCTTGTCTGCACCTTTTCTTTAAAAAAGAATTGCATATAGATGGATGGATAGATAGATAGATAAACACTCCTTGTCCCGTCAGCAATAAATAAATACATTTATAAATATGGACATGGGCACATAGGAAGCATTTACCTCAGAAGTTCTCAAAATGTTGGCACAAAACAGTTCCTCAATATATGTTTGTTATTATATTTGATATGTCTGACTCACAAATAGAATTTATATAAGGTAAATCTTTCTAACCTCCTTTAGTTTTTCCCTTGAATTGTTACTGTAATCATTAAAGCTAAAGAAAATGTCTAAATATGGAAAGGAACAAAATAAATTAAGTGCTTATTTGGAGATTTAGTCTGAAGGGCATTTTTAACTTAATAAATATTTAGATCTTGATATAGCTGTCCCTTCTTGTGTGAAAATGTTTGATCCTGTCTTGCTTTGAGAAAAGTTACACCATACAAATTTTCTGCATCTTGTAAAGTTCAAACATTATCTTTTGTTGACATATATGAGGAAGAAAACGAAAAATGTATTCAAAGAATTTAATTTTATAAGTAGGCTAATAATGAATTTTTCAAATTAGTTTATTATTTCTCTTATTTTATTGGATTCCTTTTTCTTAATTTTTAATATTGCCAAAAGTCTGATGGTAGTTTATGACTTTTATTATAAGACTGGTGGACATCTGAAAACATAATCACTGACCTGGGGAAATGGGACCTGCTTTGGGGCATTATTCTTGTAAGATATTTAAGTAAAACAGCATAATCCAATTGAAATATAATGTGAATGACACGCAGAACTTTAAAATTTTTAGTAGCAATATTTTTTTTGAAAAGAAAAATAATCAGTAAAGTCGATGTTAATAATTTTACTTAAACTGAATATTCAAAATATTTTTACAACATACGATCAATATAATAATTATCAATTAATAGTATTTTGCATTATTTTTGGTACTATCTTTAAAATTAGCACTTTTCAATTAATATGCTATCCTTTTAAATATTAAAGAAAAATATAATTCTACCAAAATAATGAACAGATCTGACCTACTATAAAAAGTAGAATGTTCTTATTTGGTATGATTTGGCTGATTATTTTTTGTGTCTGAGAATGTTATTACCATTAATTTATATAGGAAAATATTTGAATGCTCGCATACCCCCCCAAACAACCTAATTGTGAAAATTTGACTTCTGTGAAGCTTTTTCATTATTTTATTGAGTTAACATTGATTTACAACAAAGTAGATTTTAGATATGTAGGTGCACTCTTTATCAAATATATAGCATCTCATGCCCACCACAAAGTTTCAACAATCCATCCCCACTGTCCATTGGACCCTTTGTTTCCACCCTGCACCTCTTTCTTTCTGGTAATTTCATTCAGTTATTAGTGTCCAAGGGCTAGTTTTTATTTTGTTTTGTTTTTCCTGCTCATTTACTTTGTTTCTTTTATATTTCACACATGAATGAGATCATCTGGTATTTGTCTTTTTCCTGATTTTTTTCACTTAGCATCATTCCCTCAAGTTCCATCCATGTTGTCTCCAATAGTAAGATTTTATCTTAGGTTGTTGCCACTTCTTAACTATTGTGAATAGTGTTACAATGAATATCGGGTT
The DNA here is from genome assembly GCA_004363575.1 of Solenodon paradoxus. Taxonomy (NCBI): domain Eukaryota; kingdom Metazoa; phylum Chordata; class Mammalia; order Eulipotyphla; family Solenodontidae; genus Solenodon; species Solenodon paradoxus. The sequence goes on along the minus strand of RJWH01000619.1, from coordinate 505,282 downwards.
GTATTGCCCCAGGCCCAAAGTGATCAAGGCCTCAGCAAAATGCTTTCTGACCCCAGATAAGTTACTTGCAGGTCCAGCAACATGCGGCATGAATTTATTATTTACCCACCCTTGAGCAGCTGATAGATAGAGGAAGACACAGCTGAAAATGGCAGTGAACAGTGGAATGATGACCTCAGTGCTGATTAATCATTGATTCCAAAGCTTAGATTAGAACAAATCGGTTAGTTCTCCAGGAAAGATCATGTGAGTGGATGTACAGAAATTACGATGCCTTGAGGGATGTTATCACTGTCCCCTGGCCTTGGAAGAGGATTATAAGAAATGTGGAGTTAGGTCTAGGATTCCATCCTGCTTTAGTGGGCTACAGGGGTGCATATATCTTTTCAAATTCTTCAGAACGATCCTTAGGAGTGGAATTGATGGGTTATATGGTAGTTCTTTTTTCCAAATAGCTTTCACCATACAATTTTCAAAAGTGTCTATCAATTTACATCCCCACAAGAATGTTTGAGGATTCATTTTTCTCTATATCCTCACCAACACTTATTTCTCATTTTTTCCAATATAGGACATTGTATGAAGTCACTTTAAAAATGGAACTGGAGAGTCATTACAGAGAAGTTGTATTATCTTATCTTTTTTGATCTAGTTTATTAGTTTTCCTGTTTTTTTTTTTTTTTTTTAATTTGCCCAAATTCTGATACTAGGTTAAAAAAAAGTCAAAGACCTTTGAACTAGTCCAAAGACCTTGGATTAGGCCAAAAGCAATTGTTTTAGAAGTTATCTAGCAAGCCATTGTTTGAGTATTCATGGATAATGAGAATTGATGATTGTGGACTGTTAGTAAGAGTATAGAATTAGTGAATTCTCTTTTTATCCTTTGGGAGAATTAGTAACCAATTATTTGTAGCTTGCTAACACTAATCCATCTTCTTCTTTAGTTACTTGCCTCATCTTTTTTTCCTTCCATAAAACCCCTTAATTAGGTCCCTTCTGGGGGCATGATTTAGGTTTTCTGTTTGAATCTCTGTACCAAAAATTGCAATTCTTTGATCCCAAACAAAAATGCTTTGCCTTTTTAATTGCTGCCTGAATTTTTAGACTGACATATATGGTGTCAGAAACAGGGATCTGGTGTCCCCTGGAAAACTACTCATTGTAGCCCTTTTGCTGGACACGTCTGTGGACAAGCATATCCTGTGATCATTAGTCCTCTCAGCCCAAGACCTCTCTTCTTTTGGTTGAGGGCAACTGATCTTTGAAAGAAACCCCAAATTGTCTCAGGGTTTTTTTAAAAGTTGACTTAAAACCGTGTCAGGGATCAGAGATTGAAATTCATGGATTTCCTAGTGAGTATTCTAAATCAAGGAATTAATTTCCCTCTTGTTCTCCTTTGTGGATGTTGGGTGGTTATTTGCTGAGATACAGGAAGGAGTTTTCAAGATCAATCAAGATATAACTACTTCCTAGATAAACATGACCCACTTAGATTGAGCTTGATGGAAAAATAATTTATGTTGCTTTATCTTTTAATTTGAATCTACTAAAATTAAGTAAAGTAAAATTCAGTTTCTTAGTCTACACTAGCTCCATCAAAAGTGCTTAGTAGCTACATGTAGCTGTGGTCAATGTATTGGACATCATAGTTGTGGAGGGTGAGATTAGTAAGACCTGAGACCAAAGTTTATCTTCCGCCAATAAACTTGAACCTAAGAGGAAATTTAATTGTGAATAATTCCACTTTGTCCCTGCTCAAGTATTGTGAGAATTCTGCCTCTGGCCTCTCACTGTGGACAGTGGTTCAGCTGGTCCCATTCAATCAAACACCATAATCTTCCCTGACATCCCTGGAGGGAGAGTTCTGCTCCAGGGCCTCTGCAACCCTCAGTTGTCTTTTGCTTAAGTGCAGACTTCCTTGTAGTTTCTTCCTAAGGTAATAAACTTGTGAAATTCCCCATGACCTTAAAGGAGCTTAACAAATGTTGCAAACTTGAAAATGAGCATATGAAATACTTGATAACTGTGCTACAGTCAAGGTCTTTGCTTGATTTTGCTAAACCCAATGTTTTCCAAGCTTAGACTCTGTCAGAATAACATCATGTTATTTACTACTGTTCTGCAGCACATGCCTTCAGAAAATTCAGATTGACTAGAGATTCCTTGATTCTGACACCTGCTCATTTGACCATGTTTCGCTTCAGCATGTGCTTGACTGTGCCCTTTTCATACACACCTGTAGCAGACATCTGTTGTTTTTGATGAAATATTGTGTTTTCTTTTTTTGGGTGTCAGAATCTTCCTTTCCATATGGGAATTCATTCCACATGGGTTGACTGCCATCTTCCATTTCTTCCTGGCCAGAGTTGGACACACATTGTGAAGACTGTTATTGAAGATTCTCCCTTTCCTCATGAACTTGTAGCTAGACTACATTTCCTTACCTTTATTGACTTTAGAAGTGGCCATGTGACTAATTGTACAAATGGACTACGAGCAAAAGTGTTATATACAAGTTCTTCACCAAGGCCTTCGGACATGTTACTTTCATGTTCTCATTCCCTTTCCAAAAGCTAGAGCATGTATATGCTCTTCACACAGGCTGACCATATAGAATATAGGGCAGATGAAGAAACAAAATGGAAGAAACGTAGATTCCTTAATGACTCTATAGAGCAGAGCCCCAACTGACATGAAATACCACCACAGACCGAAACACGAGTGAGTATGACTTTATCTTCTTGAAGGCACTGACTTTTTTTTTTTTTTAACTCTTTGCTATGGAAATGTAGCATTACTCTAGAAAATATAGTGCAAGACTAAATTCTAACCAGAGTACCCCACTTTCAGCAATTTGCGTGAAACTCAACCTAGATCAATTGAAGTCATTCTTTGGATGTTTATCCCAAAGTTAGCTGGATTCTTTCCATTTTTCACAAGTAGTTAACTTGTAGGATGTGTATACATAAATATCTTTTCAACCACAAAGAGAAAACCTGTTTGATAATTAAGCCAATTCTTCTAGGGAAATAATATCATTTGGAAGACATAGAGCTCCAAGATCCAGCTGTACTTCAAACAGAATTCCACCGGACTTATTAGCTGTGTGAAATAACCAGTTATCATTTTTGCTTAGCTTAGTTTGAATTGAATTAGTGTTACTTGCAATGAACCCTGGTAAGCTGTTTTCTTCTCATTCTCACTATTTTACCATTAGAACAAACAGGTCTCTTATTCTTAATTATGCCCATGCCCATGCTTGCTTGCCAGAGAAAATCAAGGCAGATTCTGCTTATCCTGCATAGATGATTCAGGGAGCCCAACTGCTCTCTATGTAAGACAGGGGATGAAAGACAGTGAGAACGTTCTGTCATGAGAGTTCTATGTGTGCTGGAGGATGAATCAGAGAAGGTCTGCCTCACTGACTTGTACAATTCTGTTCTTTTTAACCTTCTGCACTTTCCTTCTTTACTGCATAGATACAAGGGGGATGATGAGAAAGACAAGGAGGTTTTCTAGACCAAAGGAGACATGGATACTTCTTAAATGAACAAGGACCCATTTAGATCAGAAAGAACTTTACCACTTGGGGAAGCACCACTACCCTGAGTGTATGGAATGAGAGTGCAGGAGTTAGAGGCATGCACTTGTGGGAGGAGTTGGGGAAACTAAGGCCAGAGGGAGGAGTTAGAGGTCAGAACAGGTGTTATTCAGTCCTTCTGACACTGGTGCAGGTGGACACAGCAGATAGCGGAGGAAATATGTGAAAAGTCAAGAGCTTTCAGTCTTGAAGTGAGGAAAATAAACGGGAAGTTACAGAGGTATCTATGGGAGTTGTTGGCACTACAACTACTGCCTCTGAGGTCTAGAGCTAGGCGTCTGGTGGCAGGTGAGGAGCAAGGCCAGCAGTTGGAAGAAAGAATTGAATAAGAAGCAGAAGAGAGTGAAAACTGGGACTTGCGGGCACCTCTGAATTGGTCTGTTGTTCTCTGACTGCAAAGAGCTTTGGAGAATAATAGCTACTATTTTGCTTCTGTCTCTTAAATCCCAAGTTTTGAAAAATGTAATGCTAACCACATAGGGTAAGAAATTCTGAAAATTAAAATTTTTGACTTGAGATTTATTTTAGAACAACCCAGCACAAAGTCCATCTCTGGATGGTGATACCACAGCAAACCATGAGCCATTCATTGAAAGACAACACTTAGCAACAAGGTGCAAGGTACAAATGGCATAATTTGCCCTTTGGGGAGCAATCCAGACAGCTACATCAGATGAATTCCTTCTATGTAGCTTCTGTTTGGGTCTTTAAGTATATTCTTCACTTAGTGAAGTATGTTCTTCACTTAGAGTGCCCCTACTGCAAGGAACTTCCTATTACTCTTGGTGTTTCCTTGCCATGGACTGCTAAGACTTGACATCTGGTTGCCTCCTCTTCTTCCCAACAAATTGTTCAGGAGTGACACTTGCTCAAGTCCTAACTGAACTATTGCTCCAAATTGCTTCACCTGAATCTAGACAAGTTTGGGATGCCCAAGATTTGCCAGGCCATGATCCTGGCTAAGCTCCTGCTCCTTCAATGGCCATGTGTGGTTTTATCACCTCAACTTCTGGAGAGGTCAGTCTTACAAATAAGTACATCAACTGTTCTGGCATTTTTTTGTGATTTTTTAAAAATGACAGACTTCCTTTCAACTGAGTAAAGGGATTTTCTATGTATGAGTATAAACTAAGTAGGTTGATTTGAGCAATACATGGAGTTAAGGAAAGCATATGTGTTTGGTGCCAACAGATTAGCTTTCATATATATATTTATATATATACATGCACATGTATACACATACATGTGCATATATATGTGCATGTATATATAGAGAGAGATCAGACATATACATATAGATATTGTGATAATTGAACACAGACAGAAAACAAGCAAAATACTTGATAAAACACTGGGTCTATCCCTAGACCCATTCTTTAAATTAGGATCTAAATGAGAATTCAGAGATAAGGTTAACCTTCCAAGTTCAATTAGGAAAAGCAAAGGAGTGACATCTTGCCACACTGCCAACTAGTAACTTCCTTACACACATTTTATTCAAACTAGATGTGTGAGTGAATTAGAATCACAATTTTAGTTTTTATTAGCACTGTGATTTCGGACGCATTTTTTCCTCTCCTGGGTCTCAGTTTCTCTATCCCTTAAGTGGAACGAACAACTGCTACCTTTCAGCGTTGTTGTAAACACCAGGTATTAAAATTAAAGCGTTGGAAGTGCCAAGTGTGCAGCAGTTTGTGATGTATAAATTCAAGATCTACTGCACTATTAAATTCCAGGGCCTCGAGCTTAGTTTGGTGACTATTGAAACTTTTTCACTAAATTTAAGCAGATTTCAAACAACTACAGTAAGAGGAAACCACCAGTTCTAACAGGTCTCTTGATTATACAAGTTTACTCTGATTGAATGCTTAGGGTTTGGCCTGGAATAAATAGTCCCAATGAAACAAATCTAGGAGGAACTCAAAGACCCATTTTCACATGAACACTCAGGGTTTCACCTGAGTTATTAAATTAAAGTGTAAGGATTGAATGTTGTTGACTGGGGATCCGAGGTCCTCTCATTGACAAATCTCAATCATAAGTATAGTATTTCTCCCCACAATTGGCATGACTGAGCAGATTAGCTCCTGAGAACTTAATGATGGTACAGTTCCAGTCTGAAGCAATCTCTGGATTTCTTACCAGAAACTGACTGAAGTTACTGTTTCTTTAATCTCTTTTACTAATAGCTGCACAAAACTCCACATTCCGAGATCCATACCCTTGGGATCTTGTTCGCCATTTTCCTGTAGCAGCATTCTGGAGTTGAATTCTGAGGGAGAGAAATGTCTTTGCAATTGAACATTTGCATCCTAAAGGCACAGAAGGATCCAGATTCTCTGTCACAGTCTACCATACCTGCATGGAATTTTGAGAATCTGTGCACCATGTACAAGCTCATTTCGTGTCAGGCTGAGCTGACCTCCACTTGGAATTCAGAATCAGAGAGCTAGCACCACAAATACAAACACAATTTTTAACTTGGCCTGGAAGAACTTGGTTGGTTTATTTGGACATCATCTAACATCTGCTGACATGACAATTTCTGTGAAGTGTTGACAGCAATGAAGCTTTAACTAATGTTTTTATTACCTCTTAATCTTGTTGTCATTCAATTTTCAACCAATGTTAACTTTTGTGACTCACATTCAGCAGATCTTTATTGCTATGGACTTGGTGCTTTCAAATATTTGTGTAGTTCGTAACAATCCTAGGCATTACAGGTCAAAATTATTTTAATAGCACATATATATACATATATATCCATGTATATGCACATACATATATATTTATATAAACTTTGTGTCAAGCATAGTTCTAAACATTTTATTAGCTCACTTACTCCATATAACACTCCTGTGATTTTGTTTTAATATCACCATCTGATTTTTATAGGTGAGGAAATTCAAGTATGGAGTCCAGTTGATTATTTAAAGTCACACAGCCAGTCATTGGCAGCACCTGAACTCATACCCAAGCAGTCTGGCTCCATAGGTCATGCTCTAACCCCCATCCATACTGCCTGCAAGTTTTAAATGAAGCCAAGAGTGAGGAAGTAAGTGAATTATTCGGGGACCCCAGATGCTAATGAGTGAAACCTCTGTTCTCACTGAGGTGTCTGTTCTTTTTTAATTAATTGTAAGACTTATATACTTTTTCATTATCCTAAATTTCTCCTATCAGTTACAAGTATAATCTTGAGCAAATTGCTTAATATTGTTGAGCCTCATTTTCCACCTAAAATAGGGTAATAATATTTATTTCACAAAGGTGTTTTGAGGTAAGTAAAATTAATTACATAAACGATGAAGTCCTTGGCAAATAATAAATATTCATTAAATATCAACTTACGGATTCCCAAGAAAAGCTCTTTAATCTCAATACTTGACAAGGTTAGATTTACTCATGGTAACTCTGTAAAGCACAATGTATATAAGATAAATGGATGGTTTTACATAATTCTGTTCTCTAAAATTTGATGATTGCATTTACCTTTGATTGGCTTTAGAACTAGCTGGTTGCTGTGTCATGGAACTACTTCTCGTCATGGCCAAAAAAGTTATTGTGGGCGCCCTTAAAAACCCACTCCAAGTAAGTCTCCTTAAAAAATATTTCGATCCATGTCTACATTCTGTGTTAAAATGCACTCTTTTGTTTCCATATCAAAATTTTAAGGTGAGTTAATGCTAGAACAGTCTGCTTTCTCATTTTAAAGCAATGCTCCATGACCTGAATTAATCTGTTTCCCATTGTTGATGCTTTTGTTGACAGAATCAGTGAAAATGATCATGTTAACTAGTCAAACTCTCATTTTTGCCTCTAAATAAAATGGCGATGCACTTGTCAAACTTCAAAGATATGGTGGAACATGGTGTAAACATGCCTACTTTATAGAGATATACATATCCCTATGCTTATTACAGAATTATTCACAATAGCCAAGAGCTGGAAACAACGTAAGCGCTCATTGACAGATGAGTGGATAGGAAAGACATGGAATATACCCACATTGAAATACTACTCAGTTATCAAAAAAAGAAAAAGGAATTCAGTTGTTTGTAACAACATGAGTGGACTTATGTTTGCTTAATGAGATAATCCAGGAGACAGACATTGTAAGATTTCATCCAGACTTTGTATACAGAGAAATCAAGCAAACAAATGAACTTAAATCAAACAAAAATAAACTTTTATAAAATCAAATTAGCGGTTACAAGAAATGAGAGAGGAAGTAGGCAAACTGAGTAGAAGGGATCAGTGTTACATGAGGGAAGCACTGGAATGGTGGTGAACTTAATGTATCATATATGATGTTGATTTATCTTGATGCAAACCTTAAACTTAACAATGATGAATGGTCCTTTAGTACCATTACTTAAATAATAAATAAATATCATGTCATAATTGCTTATAAATAAATTCATGTAAATCTTAATTTTTCCAGCAGCGAGTCATACAAGCAGTCATTGATAGACTAGTACAGTTACTGTTGGAAAGATTTTTCTCTTAAAGGAAAAAGAAGCGATATTGATAACTTTAAGAAGTTGATTTCTTGCTGACTGTTTTCCCAATCTCTTTTTCATAAATTTCCCTGTATCAAGTCTCAGCCCTGGAAATCAAATTGTTACTCTGCTTTTTCATTACAGCAACTGCTTTCTTGACTTGTCATTTCAGTACCCGTCGCTTTACCTTGTTCTCTGATGTTATGCAAAACACCTCTTCCTTTTAAGTTGCCTGATACAAGCCTTACTTTCTGTACGCATTTTCCCCCTTTGATCCCGCTCTGAATTGCTATTTATCATCATCAAAATGCTGTAGCTGAAGAGTGGGCATTCGAATTCAAAGATGCTTGGCACTACTTTTGGCCACGGATCCATAAAATCAAGTCAGTCACACGTCTGGCATGTTTTTTTCTGTAAGCAGACTGTGTGCATGACCAGAGCACTGCTTTCTCCTTTATTTATTGAGTCATGTAAAAGACCGAATGTGAGGTTTATCTTTAAAGTAATGATTAACTTTCCCTTCTCCTCACACAGCAACTTAGTCATCTCTATGCGATCCTCTTCAAAATATCACTGTGTAATGTTGTTCCTAACAATTATCAGTTTATATCTGTCCATCTACCTACCTGTCTGTCTGTCTGTCTATCTATAGGAAGGCATTAGGCAGGAAGGAAGTGAAAGGAGGAAGCATTTTATTTATTTAGCTATTCATTTTAGCTGCCCAACCCCAAATCCCAGGCCAGAACTCAGGTCTTTGGGCATGTGGACTGTGCCCCAGGCATGGGCTAAACTCCCAAGCCACCAGGGTGTGCCTTAATTTTACATTATATGTGTGTAGTTATTAATTTATTATTAGATAAAAGATATGCTGTTATATCATAAACATAATATGTTAGGAGGTATGTCCAGATAGCTCATATTTATATTTTAGCTCCTAGCAAAGTATCTAACACAGAGTAAATGATAATTTATGCTGAATGAATTTAACCTCACCCAAATATTCTGTAAGTTTCTCCCCTGGAATTTTCTTTAGAGCCAGTTTTCCAGCAACAGAAGACAGGCTTTCTTAGTTTTGGTTTTTTTTTTCTTTTTTGAAGAGCAGCAAAGTATCTTTGCATGCCTGCTGCTTTCTTCTATTTCTTTTGTTCTTAGTTTCTCTGAATTGGCATCCTTTCCACCTCCTCTCAGTGCAATTGCAGAAGCCTCCAAAAGTTACCTGGAAGGCTGTACTGATACTGTCCTGGACCCTGCTAAGGATTCTGGGGCAGACCAAGGGATGCAGGTTAAGTGAAGTCTGACAAAGTGCTCTTTGACCAGAATGATGCCCACCTGCTGCCACTGTTGTAAAAGTCGGAAGTAGGTGCAATTAGCTGAACTCTGTAAATATGCATTGCTGAAAGTTAAGGACTCAAGTTTTAAATGAGTTCATTATAACTGAGATGATTAAAGTGAGTTGATAGTGCCAATAGTGCTAGTTGATGGTCGGGGGGAGGAGTGAATTTACACAGGCCTGTACTCATAATATTTCTGTAATGTTTTCCTTTCAGTTTTCTCTATACTAAGCTATGCTGATATTAGTAATTAGAAAAAAAGACACAGAACCAATATTCTTAAGTATCATAAGGAAATGGTGCCCAGATAATTTTGAAGAATTTACCAGTGAAAAGAATCTTCAGATCATCAAATAAAGTTGAATACATTTATAATAAAATATTTGAAGGTCATTAAAGTTATTGAGCTGATAATAAAATTACCTAGAATTATTTTAATTTGAAATTCAGCCACAAAATTATATAGAGTATTGGTCCAGACAGGACTCAGGACCAGCTGCTCCAGAATGCGCCTGCTTAGCAGCTGTATGATTATAGACAGCTTACTGACTTTCACGGGCCTCGTTTTCTCATCTATAAAACAAGAACAGTTACAGTTCTTATCTCCTAGCATGTGAAGCTTGTAAAAGAGGCCTAGAGCAGAGTAATGCCACATTGCTCTTGTTGCTATTTTATATTTAAAACAATCTACATACGCACTTGGAGTAGTGGTTTGTTCAACTACCTCCAGCCGAAAGCACAGTTCACATACATCCTAAAGACTCTGATTTATATCTCAGGCCTGGGAGAACAACCAAGATGCAAACTACATACAACTAAATAAAATTTTTCTTCCTCCTTTCTCCTCCTGCCTGTTTGAGAACAATCAACATGAACTTCCTAAACTGGTAGCTTACTTAGCATACACACACACACTTATAAAATATATGCTGTGTGCATATACATAGTATGCTTATGTAGTATAGACATATAGTGCATATGATAAAGTTAAAATACAAAAGAATATTTAAAAATAGAAAACATTAACTTTGAAAATTTTGTATTTTTTTCATTACCACAACTTATTAATATTGCTCAGATTGTGTTTACAAAATAACCTACTTCATATGCACTTAAAAAAACTGTATAAAGTCTTTACTTTTTAAGTCTATGACTGTATTTATCTACCCCTCAAACATAAGAACCTGCATTTTTGAATAATTCATCACAAATGAGACATGCAGTGTTTAAGATGGCCAACACACACACACACACACGCATGCGCGCTCGCACGCAAACCCTACATTTTCAGAATTCTAAAGTTTACCAAAACACCTGAAAGTCATGCTATTAGTGCCTGTCTTACGTTGTTTGGGGTCTAGATATTGAATCTGGTTTCATGCTCTCTGCTTCTTGTCTCATTTCTTTTTGTCTGTGATACCAGAGGTGAAAGTCAAAACCAGAACATTCCCCTTGATTAGCATTATAAATGACAGAAGGGAGGCAATGTTAACTGACAACTAAAGCAAAATTTTCCAATTATTTTTGAATATCATTTCCCACTGTATCTTACGATTACCCTGAATAATCGCACAATAGTAGACCATTCTTAAGTAATACATCCAGGTTTAATGCTTGGATAATTTTATCTGAGGTCTTACTGCTACCTGCTATTAACATTTGTTGTGGAATTTATCCTGAGGCACTTGGAGGCAGAGGTGACAAATTGTGACTGCTTAGCAGGCAGTGTTAGCTTACATGTTGATTGAGTATCCCTCGTCATTCCCTGAGAAGGGTTTCCTTGTATGAGCTTGGTGTTTCCCATCATTGCTTCAAGACACGAGTGTGCTTTCCATTCATTCAGGGATTATATATGTGCAGAATAGCCTCAAAAAAGATTTAATCTAATCTTATTTTGTAGGCATATTCTGTGTTCTGTGGTGCCTCCCCTACCCTCTTTTAGATTGGGGAGGAGACGCAGTAAGACTGATAATCCTTTAACACTACAGAAACTGTGTATTGAAGACTTACCATGTGCCTGGCATATGACAGATACAGTCACCCTACAGATGTAGTTACAAAATGAAGGAACTCAGACTCTGAAAAATGGATACCTGGTCCAGGTTATAGAGCTATGAAGAGTAGTTCTAGAATTTTAACCCAGTCTTTACTCTTTTTGGTACACCATTCTCATTCTCTAGCTCTTTAAATTCACAGATTATGTCTTAACACATCTTAGAATATTTCACATTCTAGAAGTAGAAACTCAATGTCAAATCCAATAATTTAAATTAAATGCTTAGATAAATCACCTGAACTCTCTGGGTCTCATATGTTTCATTTGTGGCATATTGTATTAGATATATTTATGGACTACTTGCTCTGTGGCAGCCATTGTTAAACACGTTCTATACATTACCTCAATCAATACTCTTGACACCCTAAACTATGTCACAGGTATAATTAAATCTTTTATACAGAAGGGGAATAAGAGATTTACTGAAGAGGATAAGAGATTCAAAGAGATTAATAGTTTGGATAAGTGTTAAAACTGTGGGATCATGATTCAAATGTAGACTTTCTGACTGTGGTCTAGAGCATGGATCTTTAACCACTGACCTGTGTAGCTTCTAGGAGTTAGCATCATGGCCTTTTCCAATTCTCTAGTCTATGACTCTGGATACCTGCAGACATTTTCATCTTGAAGAATCGCTTTGGTTCCTTAAGTCTTCCTTTTTAGAAACTTTCAAAAACTTTTAAACTTAAATCGAAGTTTGGAATCCTCAACAGAATAGCTATCCACTGGTTAACCTCTAAAGCTGCTCCTGCATGTTCATTCTATTACCTCATAGTTCCTATTTAGCATAATTTACTGTCTTCTCCAAATGATGTTTACCATCTTATGTGTACCATATTTCTTCATCTAAAATGCCCCCTTAAAAATATAAAGCCTCCCACCTAATGAAAAAATATGACCCAGTGCAGGACCAAGTATAACTTCATGTCATATTACGAGATAGCCGTGGAACTCATGTTTTCGCTAACAAGCTATGATGCTGGATTATACTTTAAAGGTGAGCAGTAAGCACCAGGAACAGATGACCTCTTAACAAACAACAATCCTGTTTTTAATTCCATCTGTGCTAAAGCCTTCTGTCATAATAGCAGAAACAAATGACTAAATAAGAAAGAACAAAAACCTATTGAAACTAAATGTCCCTTCTCCTTGGTGAATGCAAAAAAATGTCAAAAATTAACTTTTTGCATATTGAGGATTTTGGGCAAAAAAATTTGCATTAATAGTATCACTTAAATATTTTACCTTACTTTTCAGATGTACAATTATCTAGTTAGAGATGATGGAAATACACATAAATAGTGGAAGAGGAAAATAGTATAACAATGCACAGATGCTGAAAAATGTATCTATGACAAACTAGATGTTTAATACCATTTATTGGGATTCTTTATGCTCTTGGTTAAATAATTGAATATCATTTCTTACTTTTAGGGTGTTACTCCTAAATTTAAAAAGAGAAGCACTTACAAGCATGTCCGTAAATTTACTATGTACTTTTTAATTATAGTTCATTTTGCTAAAATGCTGTGTTTTTATAGAAGCATATTTTAAATTAGTGAATTTATGGGGAAATAGAAGTAGAATTAATAGTACTTAGGAAAACAATATTTTTCATATTCAGTCATTTTTATTTACTTTTTATCAATTTAAAAAAAATATCAAGAAACAGGCAAACTTACTCAATTTGTTTCCAAATATTTAATATTATTTAAAACTGATCTTTTTTTCCTGAAGCATCTGGCAAAGTAGTGTAAGTGAAATATTTCAGAAAATGCCCCAAGTTACTAGGAATAAAAGAAGAGCTTATCCCTCATCCTGATACTTTCTGAAGAACTTCAATCAATACCCAGAATGATTCTTTTAAGAGGAGTGATGCGTTTTTCTGCTGCAGGGGTTAAAGAGGAGAATTGATCAATGCCTTTCAAATACTAGTCGAGTGGAAGGGAATATTTTTAAAGGTCTAAGATTTAATGGATTCAAAATGTTTAAAAAATCTGTATGGAAGCAAATGCATTTTTCTACATCCTTTTTCCTGATTTCGTGTATTTTTTACATTGCCTACCAGCTTGACTCTTGTTATTTTGGAATTCTTTATAGTTATTTCTTAACTGAGAATAAATCCTTTTTCTTTTAAGCCACTGTATTGAAATTTTGTTGAAAAAGGAGTCAAGAGAAGGTTGGAAAAATGCAAAGCAGACTGGTAATGGAAGAGTAATTGACTTTAACATTCAGAATGATCTCTGTCTGGCGTTAAGGGGTGGGGTGGTAGAGGAGAGATTCCGACATTTCCTTACCACCCAGTGAGTCCAATGTCCCTAGTATGATGATTTCCTGCTTTCTTTGGAAGGCAGCTCCTAGGTGTGTTTGCATTCCTGAAGATTGTGATCATGTGTTTCTTTCTCTTTCTGGGCTCTTCTTAGACTTAGCATGGCTCATAGTGATTGCCTGTCAGACTGTTAATGAAGACCTTAATTTGGAAATCTTATTTTTTACATGTCTGCTCTGTAATAAGAAAATCATGAACCCCTAGTCCAGGGTGTGTGTGTGTGTGTGTGTGTGTGTGTGTGTGTGTGTGTGTGTGTGTGTAAAGGGTATAAATCTACACTGAACTTACGCTTTGTGAGAGTTTAGGGGTCATATGTAGAGTGGCAATCTTATTCACATATGTGCCACTTGGCATATAGATATTTTTAAAGAGAAGGTGCAGGCAGGAATGAAGGTGAGTATTCAGACAGGCAGAGAGAGAGAGAAGAAACATTTTACTTTCTTTTTATTTAGTTGTTCCCACTGGTTGTTTTCCCATGGACCTGGGACTCAACCCAGTGACCTGCACTCCTTTGGAGGCAACTGACTTAACTATTACTCTACTAGGGTGAGCCACATATAGATAATCTTGAGCTGAGGTCAGTTAGGGCCCTACAGCTCATGAGAAACTTCTATAATTCCCTTAACTATCTAAAGAATAAAAATTGGGATTATTCTTTAGAATTTGGGTTATTACCAGAAATAAATTTACTGTCTGAAAAATGTCTCTCTCTGGCAGGACAGGCATCTAATTACAGAGCATCAGTTTTTTACCACATGTCCCCGCCTCAACTTGAGTCCCCATTTTCTCTCCCTGAAGCTCCAGGTCTCTATGGCATTCCTTAAGGCATGATTATTTACTCCATTTGGTTTCACTGTCTTTAAAATTCACATGTTCTTATAGATTCCCCACGTATACATAATTAACTTTATTTTTTTCCTTCTAAAAACCTGCCTGTTGTTGAAGAACCCAGAGAAGTAGCCAGAGAAGAACCCAGAGAGGTGGGGGAAATTTTCTCTCTCTTCTGATAAGAACGAGGTATAAGAATTTAGGTAAAAGTGCTGGTTGTGTAAATCTAGGTAGAAAGTAATGATGATTACACTAGAGAGGTGACTAGAAGAGAAACAAACCAATGGATACGACTTGATGATAGATCAGGACCATCAGACAGATTTGATGTGAATGGTGAAGGAGAGCAAGAAAACAAGTTTAAGTTGTAGAGTTTTGGCTAAAGAAACTATATAGATACCATCTTTTGTTGGGATGGGTGAAGCTAGAGGAAAATAAAGTTGGAGAAGGGTTGTAGAGTCCAGTGTTTTCACTGTGTTATTTCTAAGACATCTATACGAACATGTTAAGTAGGCCATTGACTACATAAATTCAGGATTTAAAATTTCATGATTAAGACAAACCTGGAGATATGTTTTGAACCATTAGATGGGATGAGATATAATGTGGTTTGTTCTGTAGCCTGAGTCTAATCCAATACTTAAGAGACTGGGGAGAAGATAGGCGGAATTAGTGCTGGTGTCTGAGAAGCGGCATTTTCGTGAGATAAAATAGCCAAGAGGGTGTGATGTCATGGAAGCCAAGAAAAAAGTATATCAAGAAGGATGGCGTGTGAAACTATGCTGATTGCTGCTAAATGAGGACAGAGAAGTGTTACATAGATTTGGAAACAAAGATCATAATAGAACAATCTGTGCTAAGGTGCAGATGGAAGTGTATTGAAGTAGGTTGAGAATGTAGAAGTAGTTTGTGACTAGAGGCAACTCCAAAAGAAGTTTAAACTCCTCCAAGAAGTTTATAGTAGTTAAGGGACTTATTTTTGTTTTTAAATTTGGAGATTAGGGGTATATTTGCAAACTGATTGCTGTGCATTCAGGATTTGGGAAATATCATGAAATTATTTTTTTCAGAAGTACTTAGATCTCTCAGTGGACTAATGGCTTTTTAAATTTTTTTATTTCTTTATTTTTTGTAGAAAGAAATTGTTCCTTTTCAAATTTGGAGTGTTTATTAGTGCTCAAGCAGATTAAACCCAGAAAATACCTTGTGAAGCTTAGAAGTTTGCAGCATAGAGTAATTTTTTATTCAGGGAACTAAACAAATAAAAGGTTCTATTACTTTCAAGTGTCAGTGCACTTAAAACGTGAAGAAAAAGGTGTACCTTGGTGACCTAACAGTAGAAACCGGGTACAGTCCACATGCTTCCCCAAATCCTAGGTTTAAGACCTGGGACCAGGGAAACCACCAATAATGAATAAGTGAATAAAACAAATAAAGTGCTTCTTCTCCTCTCTCTTCCTGCCTGCCTGCCTACTCGCCTTCATTCCTGCCTATACATTTCCTTCAAAAAAAAAAGAGAAAAGAAAACATTTTCATAAGCAAATATTTAGGAAGATGTCAAATTCAAACCCTAGGAGAAGACACCAACAAATTCAACTTAAAAAAAAAAAGTTTGCTAGTCTTCTAGATAGAAGAAGAAGACATTACAGAATAGCAATCAAAAGTAGTTATGGAGGATTGATAGCAATTTCATGGAGAACTTTGCTAGTAGTGAATGGGGGAAGTTCAACCATCTAGTTGGCTTGATCAAAGATAGGAATCCTGAGTAATATTTAGCAGTGAATAGTCAATATTGATTGTAGCACAGGGACTGTTAGAAAGTGAGCACAGGAAGACAAAAACTATTTTATAGTTTAAATGTCAGGGCAAGTGTTTTGTTCTTGCAAGGATTTTGTACACTTTCAAGTTTTGAACAGAGCAATGGTCTTTTTTATATTAAAGTGTATTTCTTTTGATATTACAATACACATTCTGGCTTAGACTTTATCTAAGAGGTTTATAATAGGAGTTTTTGAAGTGGTCAAGCCAACGAGTATATTGGAGATATGGAAGTCAAATAACTACAGAAATGGTCACTGGCACTTCTGAGAATTACTGTTTTGAAGGCACTATGCTGGGTAGTTTTCCGTCCATCCTGTCAGGCGGGTATGAGTGTCCTCAAATTGGAAATGAGAAGAAAGGCTCAGTGAGTTTTAATAGTCTAGGGGAGTAAATCTGCCAACTCCCAAATATGTCTTTTTAGATTTCAGAGGAAAGGCTCTGAAAGATAGGTGGACATTGTCATTTTATAAAAGATATTTATATTTATAGTTATAAAGGAAAACTTTCTAAGGGCACTTCCTTCACCATACAGGGAATATCTAATTTCTTTAATTTATTAATGGAGAAAGTAAAACCTAAATCTACACAATAGCTCTGACCTTCTTTACGGTGTCCTTCCAACTTCTCCCGGATGAACTTCCTCCCCCACGGTGCACCTCCGCCCCCAGGGTCCTTTGCTTCTGGCTTAGGATATTTTGAGTGAAGACTAATACCATGTGGGGAGTTACTCAATCCTACTGGGTTTCTCCCATATTGGAGAGGTTTGCATGCTATTGTTAAACTTTTTTTTTTTTTTTTAAGCAATCTAATGTCTGTTTGATTATTATCAAAGCAGAAGAACCCAGAGGGGTATGGTAAGATTTTCCCCTGCCTCTGACAACAGGTCTTCAGGCCAGGCATGGTTGCATGGGATCTTTGAGGACTACAAGCCCCTGGGGTTAAAATGGAAGCACCTACATGATGCCATGGAGCTTTGGCTTCTCAAGGGGCTCAATGCTGAGAAGCCTCCTGCTCCCAAACAGTGTGTCTGTTTCCTTCTGGGTCCCATGGATGGCAGCAAAGAGAAGGCGCTGACCTTCCTAGCCACTGGTGTACCTACCCTCACTGACCATCACCAGCTTGAAGGGTGTTGAGGGCCACTAGCTGGGTGCCCAGGATTCTGGGATGCTCGTGCTGGGCCTGGGACATGGATGCAGGCTCTCACTATAATCAACAACGCTCACCTCACCAAAGGTTATGCAGTAGGCAGCCTCTTGGGCAAGTCACAAATGACTTTTATGAGGACTTGTAGTGGGTGGAGAAGATAACGTTTGGTCAGGGAGTAGCTGGACCAAATTCTAGCCCTGATTCAAGGCTCCTTACAGAAGACCCTGGTGACATTCCAACCTCGACAGGAGGTTTATGAGATGGCCGTGACAACCTTGTTCCTGCCTGTAAACCAGTATCTGAGGCTGATAGCAGCAGCCACGCCTCTATTCTTAGAGGTGCAGTTCATGCACGAGATGCAGAAGCAGCTATGAAGACTGGGGCATAAACTAGGCCTGGGTTGAAGATCACCACTGTCTGTTCCCAAGAGTAGCACACATTTGATGACTTCTTCAAGCTGGATTATGCTTTCCTGAGAATCCAGAGGGACCTACACAACACCCAGGATGCCATTCAGGCTCTCTCTCCTCTCCCCAATTCGGTCCTGCCCCCAGGGCAGCAGACCTGGAGAAGAACTTAGGCCCAGGCTGGACACCCAACCGCAGCCCAGCCTAGACTGCCCTGGAAATCGAAGGGTTCAAGTTCTCCTTGGGGCTGGAGAGCTTGGATGGTAAGTCAAGTAAGAGAGTGTGGAAGGAAAACACTTTGTATTTTAATACTTTTAATAGTCCCGCTTTTTGAACAAGGAACCCTGCTTGTTATTTTCCATGGACCCTACAAATTATGCGACTAGACTGGGCGCACTGTGGTAGGAAACAATATAACGACTGAACAAGTAAGACAGGACTCTGGCTGCTCCCTGGTGTAGTAACTGTTAGGTCAGTTGCCTCCTAAAAATCACGGTTTATGTATATCCCATGGATCTGGGTTTCTGTCCAAGGGGAACAACCAATGTGAATAACTAAATCAAAATAATATGTTTTTTTCTCCTCTCCCTGCCTGTCTGTCTACTTACCTTTCCTTATTCCTGCCTGAACGTTTCCTTAAAAAATAAAGAAAGAAAGAAAGAAAGAAAGAAAGAAGACATAAACTGTTCTGCCTTTCCTTATTCCTGCCTGAACGTTTCCTTAAAAAATAAAGAAAGAAAGAAAGAAAGAAAGAAAGAAAGAAAGAAAGAAAGAAAGAAAGAAAGAAAGAAAGAAAGAAAGAAAGAAAGAAAGAAAGAAAGAAAGACTGTAGAGAAGGCCATCAACAGTTTCCACCAAAAGTTTCTTCCACTTATATGTTCTCGCAATACTACGTTCCTTTTCTTTATATCTCTTACATTTGTTACTATGCAATGACTCCTCTAAAACAAAACACCAGGAGGGCAGAACAGTTTATGTCTTCTCTACAGTCTTTCTCCCTTGCCAAAATGTTTTGCCTCCTTTAGAGACTGAAACTGTCCACTTTCCCAGAAGGCAGAGTGTAGGCAGGTGATTAAATTCTATCCAATGCTGACTAGTTCTGCTCTTATGAGGCACTTTTGTGAAAGATTTTCTTTCTGACAAAGAAATATATGAAGAGAAAACTGTTCCTTTCTTTCTTATTTTAGATATTATTGTGTGAAACATGATGCTTGGAGTTATGGTAGCCATTTTGTGACCCTGAGGAGAAAGTCAAGAAAATGACAGAAAGCTCACCCAAGACTAAAATAACTTTGAATCTCTGAGTCAATCCAAAAGACATGTCTATAGAACACTTGGAGGTGAGGCAAAATACATGTTAGATTGTTAAAAGCACTTATAGTTGGGTATTCAGTTGTTTGCAGCCAAGACTTCTAAATTGATGCTTTGGTCTAATCTGGGTTATCAGGGAGACTCTTAGAAAATGACACTTCGCCTATACCAAAAA
This sequence comes from Solenodon paradoxus, assembly GCA_004363575.1. Lineage (NCBI taxonomy): Eukaryota > Metazoa > Chordata > Mammalia > Eulipotyphla > Solenodontidae > Solenodon > Solenodon paradoxus. The sequence continues at coordinate 485,775 of RJWH01000619.1, read as the reverse complement.
AGGAAATTAGTGATTAAGTTTTTGAAGATTTAAGAGAAGAGAGTTCCAGGCAGACTGAATAAGATAATTTGAAAGTTCTAAATCAGGAATGTACTAGGCATGTTTGAAGAGCTGATTCCAAAGTGTCTGAAGACCAGAGTAGGTTTATTGTCCTGGACATCTGATTTTAGAACATAGCAGCAGACAGATAGCATTCCTTCTCCTTCAGGAAGATGGTGACACAGTTGTGACTGCTACTCTATAAACTATTCAAGAAATCTTAGACATTAGCACTCAGTGTATCAACTTCCCCACAGTTTATGGATCACAAAAGTTTTCCATGCGTGTCATTGACTCTGGGAAGTGAATGACTTGTCTGCATATACTGTGAGTAGTGACGTAGAGGTTATCAGAACATTTAGCAAACCTTTGGCATGCAACTCTTCTTGTCCTGATAAATAAGCAAAATATGATGTGGAGGCAGCAGAGAGCATAGAGTAACATCTGTGGAGACATGTTCAGTAGATATACTTAAAAAATGTTTTATGAAAGACTTGGATGTTCCCCAAATGATAAAACTAACGAGAAGAGCAAAGTCATCAGGAGGGCTTGTATAATTGCAGTTTTAATGGTTAGAATCCAATCTGCCTTCATGACTAAGGTGTGCCCTGGGTGCCTGCTGATTGCTCCAATAATGATGCCTACAGGAATAAGACTGTCAAAGCCATCATCATCATTGTGCTTGCCAACATATCATCAAAGTCATCAAACTCAGTGCCAGCAGTGGGGAAAGTTGTGCTTTACAAAACAGACCTGTACCTCAAAGGCCCATTTAAACTGCAATTACATAAAGGTAGTGATTTTCTATAATTTGTGGGAGGAAGGCAATGAAACCCAGGGCTCTGTGTTAGCAACAAAAAGAAAAACAAGATGAAGAGAAGGAAATTGCATTTTAATTATGATTAAAAATATTTTATATGGCACCTGTTAGCATTCTAGAAACATGATCTCATTAATCCTCATAATAGCCATATTAGTCCCACCGTTGAGAAGAAGAAATTGAAGTAATGAGATGTCTTAAGTGACTTGTCCAAACAAGCACTGTTGATTTAATGATATGTCTCTTTCACCTTTTTTTCAAGGTGTTATAACCTTGGCCCAGCAGGAAATAAAACATAATGCACCAGAGAAAAAAGTTGTTGTTGGTTGTGATTTTGATACTAAAGTGCAAATAGCTAGCATGATTTGGTCATCTAATACTCATATTAAAAAAAGATTTTGGAATCTATACTAAATTTTTTAGTATCACTTTGAAAAGATCCAATGAGAGTATCAGCTAGAAGGGGTATTTGCTGTCTTCCTGTGTCAGGGCTTTTAGATTCATTCATTCATTCAGCAAATATTCATTGAGTTCTTACTACATTTCAGGCACAGTACTAGACACCAGGAATATAGCAGTGACTCAGCACTAACAAAGCTCACCTTCTTTCAGGGTGGAAGACAGACAATAAATAAGTAAAAAATAAGGAAGAGGATAAAACCAGAGTATGGCTAAAGGAAACGTCTAATTATAAGAGACTGGGGTTGAAATCATTACATTTGTTATTATTATTGTATAAAGAAACAAGCATTTCTTAAAACATAAGGGATGCCTCCTCTGGCTAACATCTTGGAGGGAAGGATTGTCAGCATAATAGTCTTTCTTAGGTCTCCCTGAGATCCTACAGGAAGGTTATTCAGAAGGCTGATAATCAGCTGCGCAAGGCATTTTCTAAAATGGTGGTAATGTGTGTATTTTCCTGAGGGAGAATTCTTTTTTGTGTTGTTTTTTCTTACAAATTTGGCTCTCATACAAGAATCATTTTAAGGGTCACTTAGGACCCAGCTGCTTCAGGTCATCTTACATTTTCAAGTAGTTTTGTTGGCTATTCTGTTTATCCAGAAGGAGATTTAGTTCTCTGTTCTAGGACTGATTTTGAAAGGGGAACAAATCACAGAAGGAAAAAATATGTAATTATACTCACTGGCTAAATCCAATATATTTTTGATTTCCCCACTGCTCAGTCTGGCTCTCAGATAATCAAGGGCAGAGATGCTGAAAGGATTTTGCTTGGCTCTGGGTGTGTGTGTGTATGTGATGCAGACTCAGAAAAATTTCAGAATGCAATATAAAACTTCAAATGTAAAAATTTGTAAACAAAGACAATAAAGGATGGATCAATACAATTAAAATATGCTCAATGAATCAGTAATGCAAAATGGTATAGCCACTTAGAAAAGCTTAGCACTTAGTCAAAAAGTTAAACACATCTACCATATATTCCAATCATTCCATGCTCAGGTATTTAATTAGGAGAAATGAAAATATGTTTCTACATATATACTTGTATGTGGAAGTTCGTAGAAGTGTTTTTTGCTTTGCTTCGCTTTTTAAGGAAAGGTGAATGCATGAATGAAGGTAAGTAGGCATACAGACAGGAAGAGAAAGGAGAAAAGAAGCACCTTTCTTTATTTTGTTTTTATTTAGTTGTTCACACTGGCTGGTTTCCTCTGGACTCAGGACTCAAACCCAAGGATACATGGCTTGTTCCTTTGGAGGCAATCAACCCAACTACTACTCCACCAGGGCATGCCTGAAGTATTATTAATAAAAGCCCTGAACTAGTAATAGTAGAATGTCCAACAGCAGGTAACTGACTTAACAAAATGTAGCTACACCTAGTCAATGGAATGCTATCATCAATAAAAAGTAAACTAATGATATAGGCAACAATACTCAATATTTCAAAACAGCATGCTGAAAGAAATATTCCAGGCGTGCCTGGTGGAGTAGTGGTTTGGTCAGTCACCTTCAGCTAGTGAAGTCCACATACATCCCGAGGATCGGGGATCACATTCAGGGATTGTGTGGAGAAGGACACCTGGCAACATTTTAGAGTTCTAACACTTGATTGTGATACTGTAATTCTAGACAAGATGAGATGAAGGGATGAATTTATCAGAAGTCATAACACTGAACTCTGAAAATGGGCTCATTGTACTGCATATAACATCTCAAGAACACTTAGAAAAATCACGTTTATGAGAAAGCAAGTCAATATGGTGTTCTGTATTTTAACCACCAATTGTTACAATTGTATGGCAAAATCCAATAAGTTCTGGGGTTTTAATCATTTGTGATTAATTTTGTCATAGTAAAAGGATGACTGAGCCAAGACAATTAATTTTATCTGTGTTTATTTATAGATACATTCTTAACAAGATAGAGGGTGAACATTTTTTTTTCTGTGTACATCATTGAATAAATGGTATTGGCTTAAGTGTGCCGGCATGTGATAACTCAAGCAATCATTTTATTTATTTATTTGCCTGCTTTTTATTTTACTTGATTCCTCCACCATCACTGAAATCAATATTGTAGTATGGCTAGCCTCTTAGACATCACATTTTTTTCAGAGCACATAGAAGAAAGTTTGGGAAACATCTCTTTACTGACATAAGAAATAGGAAGAACTTATTCTTTCATGCTTTTTGTCACTAACTTGTTCATTCTTATTCAGAATGTGTAGCTTAAAATCTCTGAATTACTCCACAGTTACTTTTCACACTTTGGTTACATTACCCTTTTTCTTTCTGAGGACTTTGAAATCATAATCTACCTTAACTATAGTTCTAGACAGATTTATAATTCATTCTGGAGGTTAAGAGCAACATAACTCTCTAATATTGAGATATTTATTTGAATTTATCAGTTTCACTTGAAGAAAGCTCACAGTCATATCTCAAATTCTAGATTATTTATAAGTGAGGAAACGGAAGTTCAGAAGAGGTAGTGGACTAACTCAAAACCCCCTGTGTTGGCCCAGCTAACGCTCAGTCCTATGTTCTTTCTACTGTTCCTTGCAAGGCAATACTTTGTCCAGTCATCCAAAATTGAGTAGGTTACTCATTCACTGAAAAGATGCACTTGTTCTAATATGTATGTATGATGACGTACATACATAATTATGCAAATCATAAATTCATAAATAGAAATTTGTTTAAATGAACTGAAATCCATGGAAACATTGAGTGAACAGATGGTTCTCTGCATGCCCAATTGCTATCAATAAGAATGGTCAAAAAGAGCTCTATACCAGCACAGCTGGGTTCTAGTAATGATGGCTGCACTGGAGGGAGGCTGTAGAGGAGGGAAGATGCTGGGGAGGATTACCTGTGACTCCCTTTCATTTGGGCTTCCAGTCTATGATTGGTATTTCTGCTGTGCATTGAGCTGAATTTGCTCTGTCTACTCTAACACTGCCTTGCCTTTGCATACTGTGTTTTCTCCACCTCCTCTTTGCCTCCTCCTTTCCATCTCTCTGTCTAGCTTTATTCCAGTCTTAGCTGTGAGCAGTCCTTCCTCGCTTGCACACATGGAGTTCACAAGTTCCAATTCAGTCTCCAACTGAATCTTGTGTAATTCTGTATGCCTTAACTTTTTTTTTTTGCTTCTTGTAAGTATCGTTTCCCTTTTCTTTGAGGATTTGTATTTGCAACATCAAGCACAATGCTGGGCACATTGTAGGTTCCTGAATAAATAGACAGGATTAATAAAAACCCAGCGAAACATACTTAGTGGTTGCTTGAAAAATATTTATGTGATTCAGATTCTGAATTGATACATAAATATGGAAAACATAGTATCACTGTCAGAAAGCTAAATCTAGGTATTCAGAATATAATTGTTATGTTTTCTATTAGTTTGAAGGCATGAATTAATGTCACTTTGCTTTTAGTATCCAAATAACAATGACATGTAGACCTCAACTGCTGAGATCAATGGGAAATTTAGAATTTCCTCAGGGTTTCTCTCTTTGAATATTTCTAAAACCCTATGAGTTATCTACTTTTTTTCTTTTTGACCTTTTGTTCCTTTATTTGAATTGTTGAACTCAGAAACTCTAGTTACAGATAAACCAAACTGAGATAGTAGGCCCTTGGAGAGGGCCCAGGCATTCAAAGTTGAAGAAAATAGAGGCCTGGGTTAAGCCTGAAGATACCAAGTGAGTCATTGCTTTGAAGAAATGTCTAACACATCCACGTCTGCATCCCAGATTTCTTATATGCCTAAGAAGTATGGTTGTTCCAGTGTAATGCATATTCAGGGTTATTCTCCAGTCAAAACTATCTGTCATCCAAGTGCTGTAGCTAAGATAAATCAGATCCTTCAAGTCATAAGATTACAGAAGTGTTTCCCAAGTTTTACTATTAGGTCTGGATGGCTAAGGAAGTAGCAGTTGTAGCAACAGCTACAGCCTCTGCCCAAGATGGACTTATTACCGCCAACCTTGGAAGGCAATTCTGCTTTCCTTACCTCGGAAGGCACAGGCTTTGTTCCTTCAAAACTTGCCAAAGGAGTTAGAACTCAGATGTGTCCCTTTCAAACTGGAGGTCTTTGATGAAGAATGGAATTCTTTCAGTGAGATCATTGAGATTGTTAGCAGAGTTTTTAAACATTTTTGTGATAATCAAGCAAATATTACTGCAACACCTGATCACAAGAAGCAGTGGAGGTGTAACCTTGCAGTTCAGGCAGTTGAGATACTGGTGTGTGGACCACATACAGCCCATGGATCCAGGTTCAAGATCCAGGACCAGGGTGAAAAACCAAAATGAAAAACTAAATAAAGATATTTCTTCCTTCTCTCTCTCCTTCCCTCCCTCCCTCCCTTCCTCCTTCTTTCTTCCCTCCCTTCCTTCCTTCCTTCTTTCCTCCCTCCCTCCCTTTCTTTCCTTCTTTCTTCTTTCTCCCCTCCCTCCCTTCCTTCCTTCCTTCTTTCCTTCCAAGCTTCTTCCCCTCTCCCTTCCTTCATTTCTTCCTCTCATTAAAACACCTTTAAAAAAAAAAAGAAGAAGAAGAAGCAATGGAAAGACTGGCTTCCTAAAGAGAAGATGCTTGGTATGACTTCAGTCTTTGTAAATTTGTTGAGAGATGTTTTGAGTCGCAGCATATGATCTAGCCTTGAGAATGGTCCATGAGTGCTTGAGAAGAAAGTGAAATCTGTAGTCATTGGGTGAAGTGATTTGTGTATGTCCAGATGGTCATTTAAAGTGACTGTTTACCTGTTAATTTTCTTCCTGGTTGATCTGTCCATTGTTGTAAGTGGGGTGTTGAAGTCCCCCACTATTACTGTGTTGCTGTCAATGTCTCTCTTCAGGTCTAATAATACCTCCTTGATATATTTTGATGTTCCTTCATTTGGTGCATATATATTAATAAGTGTTATGTCTTTCTGCTGGATTTATCCTTTAATCATTAGATAGTGTCCCTCTATCTCTTTTGTTGTGATTTTTTAGATGGAAGTCTGTTTTATCTGATATGAGTATATCTGTTCCTGATCTTCTGTGGTTGCTATTCAACTTGCATGACTGTCTTCCAGCCATTGACTTTGACTCTTTGTTTATCTTTTGGAAGAAGGCGGGTTTCCTACATGAGACAGAAGGTTGGGTTATGCTTTTTAATCTATTCAGCCACTCTGTGATGTTTGACTGGTGAGTTCAGACAATTAACATTTAGGGCCTAAATTCCAAATGGGAGCACAATTGAAGGCCATGATCCTGCCTGAGCAATGGTAGAAAGCTTGCTTGTGAGTGACAAGGTCAAGGACATGACAAAGAAGGAGACAGAAGAGAAGTTTCTTATGACCTCAAATAGTGGATGAGGCCAACTCCCGGAGCCTCCATGGCACCAAAAGTGGGTCTTTCCATTGCTGATATCACAGTGAGCTTGTCAACCAGATGCTTGTGTCTTGGGCCCTGGTTGCCTTATCCTATTATTAGAAATAATTAACTAGGATCCAAAAATGATATGTTTTCTCCATTTCTTCTCATTTTATAATAAAAATCTTCCTGGAATAACAGAGAAAAATATCTGCACTGAAACAACCTTGTGAAAGTTTCAGTGTGGAGATGTTCTCTAATACTTTCTGAATTTATTTCTCAGTATTTTGCAGTGAGAACTGGCTCTTGAAATTACAACCTACAAAATACTAAACTCACAGCAATTCAGTTAAAACTTATCAATTGTCTTATTTCCTATTTTGTACGTAAAGAAACTTGAGATCAGAGAGGTTTCATGCCTGAAGTCACATAGCTGGTAAATGAAGGGCATAGGACTTAAATCCATGTGAGTGATTCAAATCTATGTTCTTTCCAATCATTTTGGAATACTGTAAGTTTTAAGAAGTAAAAACAAACTGATAATATCTTAGAAAATTTTAAGTTACATGGATAGAAACAACTGTTTTTTCCAGATGAGAAAATTTCATTTATCATATTATTATAGTCACGAAGGGTCCTAATTTTACTGACTATTGTACAAAACCCACATGTAAATCATGCCTTCAGTAATGAGTAAGGCTCATTTTGGAGTCAGAATGTTACTGGGCAATAAATCTGAGTCCAGTCAACCTAGTTATCCAACAAAACTGAGCAATCTATGACATTTAATTAACATAATCTAGTTACAGATAAACTAAACTGAGAGACACACAGGTAATGCATTGAACAGGCTTTCTTCCACTGAGAAAAGACTTGTGATTGAAGCCACATTATCTGTAATCAACAATGGCTTTGGAAAGAATACCCCCCACACCCACAATGCTCCCTGCACACATGCTTTGTCTGTGTAACCTCTATGCCCCCTCGAGAGGGTGAAGTGGCTCTAGACAGAGCAGGTCTCCCACTTCCTCGATTGGTGCCTCTTGATAACAAATCTACTTTCCTTCCATCAGCGTTCATCTTCTTGAGTACTGGCCTTCAGGGTAGCGAACAACAGACTGGTCTGGTAACAACAGCACATTATTCACAAAAGAGAAATATGTATAGAGGAATTTTACAGCTCAAAGCACCTTTGGTAGGTTTAACTGAAAAAGAGATAGAGCCACAATTTTTGGTCATTTTCCTCCTGCGATCCATCAAACTAGCTAAGATATATTAAGCACCTGTATTTGGAAGACATTGTGTTAGGCTGTGTACATGAAGACTGTTGTTTAATCTTCATTTGAGCCCTATGTATTAGGAACACTTTTCATCATTAAGACGCCACTGTATAGACAGGGAAAGAGGAAGCATCTAGTAGAATCTCATCGAATGTCATGCACTGCACTGAGGCCAGGGTTTGACTTTAGAAATGGCTCTCTCAATCAAAAATGTACTGAAGGAATTTACCTGCAACAGAATTAACTAATAGTAAATCCTTTAAATACAATTTTTTTTCCCACAGAATTTATTTCACAGTGAGAACTCTATAGGACCAGGTTACATGCTTAGAATGAAATAAAAATGTCTTTGTTTAATGAACAGTTGTCCCCATCAACTTTTTTTTTTTTTCTTTTCCCAACTGAAATTGGAGAACTGGTACATTTTTGTGTAAAAAAAGGAAGTTGGCAAACAGGATTTGATTCTGAATAAAAAAACAGGTCAGACATAAGCTATTCAGTAATTGAAAGAAGATACTGTGATCAGAAACTTTTCAAAAGAGAACAAAGCAAAGCACCTTGATCATTTCCATATAAAAGACACAAGGACTGGAATTCAAGACCTTTTTTTATCTTCCCTCTTGGATAAAATGGATCTAGCTTTTGACAACTGATGAAAATTTGATCAGGGGAAGAGTGGCCCCTGTGCTTCTTCAGGCAGAAAACAGTTTCTGTGACCTTTGCTTAGTGCTTGAGGCTTTCCCATGTCACGGTATATGTCTAGCAGATGATGTCATTGGCTTTCAGAGCTAAAGCGACTTAGGGCACCAGTATTACTGCATGAGGTGGCCAGGTCATTTTGTCTTCTAAATTTGCATTACTCAGTTTAGGCCAAGTTTTTAGCTTGTTATTCATTTTGCTGGATGGATAAATCTCTCTTGATGCATGAGGTTTGGGAAGTTCCCAGTTACTAAGCACTGTGAGCCAAACACTGGGGCAAGACACATAACACAGGTCTCAGGAGTCTTGAGTTCATGTACCTGACTTGATGGGCTTGTATCCCAGCTCACCTTGGAGGATGTTGATCTTGAAAGGTTTTTTAAAATGAAAACTGGATACATTCTGTATGTGAATGGATCAGAATAGTGCATAATTCTCTCTCTCTCTCTCCAGACTAATCCAGTTTAGTGTTCTTGGCATATTAGTTTTCAAAATAGGAGTACCTCTTCCTGCCCCCCCACCCCAAGCAATGGTGCAAGCAGGACAAGAGAGGAGGGAGAAACATTTTTATTCATTCAATTTTATTTAGTTGTTCATCTTAGTTGCTCTTCACTCCCAGTCCCAGGACTTGAACCAGGCCCTTTGATGTAGGTGAACTAGCCCAGCCAGAGGTGGTGGACCCAACCACTCGTTTACCAGAGTGCACCAAAAGGAGTATATCTTTTATGATAGGTCTGATGTAGAGGTTTAACTTGTCTTAACCCTCAATTATCTTATCAGCTGTAGCTCCCCATTTTGCCCACTTCCAGGACTGACTATGTGAGTTTGGCTAGGAATAATACAAATGTGATGGTCTTTCTTTTGTGATCATGTCTCTAGTAAGGCGTTACCTTGGTTTAGTGCCTTTAGCTGTCTTGATACACTTGTTTGTTAGAACTAGCATCTATTAAGCACTTATTATATAGTAGGCACTGTATTCAGTACCTTAATTATAATTTACAATTAGGTAGAAAATATTAATTCACTTTGTCTTTCTTGAAACCAAGTTCAGATTGATTAAGAACCTATCAAGGGTCACAGAGCTGGAAAATGGTAGAGAGAGTCCACGTTTAGGTTGGCATGACTTCAATGCTATACTCATAGACAAAGTCATATTTCCATTTAGCTTTATTCTGTTCACTAATGAAAGATGAAAGTCCCAGCCTAAGCTGGCAATCTTGTAACTACCCGGAGATTACATTAAATCAATGAACACATGATGGTAGCCTAGAGACACACTTCAAAGTTTGTGTTCAGAATTCAAGAGTTAGACCATGGCAGGTCCCTATTTCTGTAAAAAAGTGACCTTAGATTTTGTATACAGATTCACAGTTATGGGCAAAACAAAGCAAGGTTAGCACTGCCTCTTTTTCTCTCTGGACTTAGTGGGAGCGGCCAGGGAAAGTGCAGGGCAGTGGGAGCAAAGGGTCACTGTTTTCCCTTCTCAGATGTTCGCACCTGTGCCCAGGAGAAAGGGTGACAGCTGGTTCCTGGCAGGTATTCAGGAAACTGGGAAGACGAACAGTCCTCATTCTGTCAGAAAGCAGGTCTTAGGTACCACAGAAGCCACAGGTCCTGAGTACATGACCTGTTGCCTCAGGCTTTCCCAGAAAGACCTTTAACAGTGGTGCTGACTTTTGTGAAGAGCAGCCAGGTATTTAGGGTCTGTGCTGTCCAGGCAGAAAGGACCATTCATTTAAAAAATGTGTATACATATATATAAATATATACACATACACACACACACTATATCCTTTGGGGACTTTCTCTCTCTCTCTCTCTCTCTCTCTCTCTCTCTCTCTCTCTCTCTCTCTCTCTCTCTCTTTCTCTCTCTCTCTCTCTCTCCACATATATATATCCAAAAGTTAATCTCATTCATTCATTTCAAGACATGATTGGTCCTACAGGGCCATAAGAAATTGTTTGCCATTTCCTGCATTACTTAGAAGAATGAAAATTGGAGGTCTTATCCAGAAGTAACCTCTCTATCAGAAAAAACCTATCTATATGGCAGGGCAAACATCTAATTGCAGCGCCTGTGATCCTAGTCATATGAGTTCCCCTTACTTCTCATGTGAGTGAGTCTCCCTCTTCTCTCCTTAAAGTCCCAGGCCCCCTATCCTATTCTTGAGTTCAAGATAGATGCTCTCATTCCCTCACCAGAATTGGAATCCACATCCATGTAGATTTGCCATATGTATGTAATTTAATTTGGGTTTTCTCCTACACCTCTATCTGACATGAATTTGATAGCTTGACCAGTCTGAGAAGAATCTAGAGTAGTAAGGGGAATATTGTCTTTCCTCCCTGACGAACCAATGGGATAAAATGTTGGCTGGCTTACTATGCAATGGCGGTATATAGTGGAGCAACTTGAAAACATTTGTAGCACATAAGAGTTTCAAATAATAGGCTCAGGTATAAGAACTATAACTTTATTCCCCTTTAACTCTGCTTCTTTTGTGTAGAAACACAATCTCAGTCAATTATGGCTCCAATTTTCTTCGCAGGACTGTGTCTAATGATTTCCAGGAGGCTTATTGTAGTAAAGCTTTAGGCAGTGGAAGGAAAGAAGAGAGAAGAAAGGAATTCTCAATATCATGCAGGCACCCATAAAACATCCACTACTACATCAGTCCTTGTATTGAACTATGTTGTTTGAGGCTTCCTTAGAAGTGGATAAGATCTGGGGCAACTCAGGCTAGTGTGGGGCGGACAAACACATGTAAAGGTAGTTGGAAAGAAAATACACTTGCTGGCATCTTCTGAGAACTTTGGGATATTATTAAAGACAGTCTTTGTTTTGTTTTTTTAAGGAAAGGTATAGGCAGGAAGGAAGGCAAACAGGCAGCCAGGAAGAGAAAGAGGAAGAAAAAGTACTTTATCTTTTAAAATGCTAACAAGAACCTTGAATGTATGTGGACTATAGCCATTGGACTAAACTACTAGGCCACGAGGGTACACCAAGACAATTTTAAAAGTAGCATCTAAAAAATTATGACAAACTTTTAACATATATACAAATATGGAGTGGTGTTCCTCTAAAATAAATAGCTGAGGGCAGTGTGCGTTGATATATATCTGAGGAATGGGGAAACCGCACATATGGGAAACTTACACGTGAGTTTTTAAAATTTGTGTAACAAAGGTACTACAGTAAAATACTAAAAAAAAGTAAAAAAAGAAAAGAAAGAAAAAAAAATTGATGAGCTGGGCACAAGTAATGGAAAAGTGAGTGTTACTGTTTTCCCATGGGACCAGCAAAAACCCAGGCACAGAAAGCTTAAATTATTTATCTGAGGTCACACAGCTATGACAGAGGATTCACACCCACAGCATCTGGCCCCATATTCCATGTTCCGAACCCCTGCCACATGCACCAGGCCCTACAGGAATTCAGCCAGAAGGAACATCCCACACCACCTCCTCAGCAGGGAACCTGGGTGGATCCAAGAAAAAAAAATAAAATAAAGGGCTGGAGTGACAGGCAGTCAAGCACTTTTTTTTGCAATTAAGGAATTGAAAGTCAGGTTACACAGTTTTAGTTGGTAACGTAAAATGTACTCTAAGAAGGGATTCAGTTGGGAATTTAATGGGATGTAAAACAGGAAGATGAGAGAAATGATTAAAGAAAGTTAATTAGTGTTTACAAGCTTCAACTATTTTGGGCTTTACGTGATTTTTGTAGGGACTCAATCCCTAGGAAAAGTTCATAGTTCATCAGTCCTTGTGATTAAGATGTCTTTTCTCCTTCTGGTTTCTCAGACTACTGTTCATGAAACACTGGCTGTCTGGCCAAGTCTGAAGGTGATGGGGCCAGTACAAACAAGATGGTGATTTTTCTACCTTGGCACCTCTGATCCTATTTTAAAATGGCACAACTTATGCCTGCTTTTCACAGCAATGTACCCCCGAGTAGTCATCACTTAATCACAACAATCATACATTTTTGTTTCACCTGTATGCACACTATGCTAGATTATCTTAAAGCAAATTACAGACAATAAACAATAACGCTGACTTTTAATAATGTTCAGAAAACAAGGGGGTAAGGTATAGTTTCCCATGGGTCCCTCCTAGTTCGAGGTGCAAACAGTTGCCCTCTCTGCCTGAAGGTTCTCAAAACAGATTGCTCAAGATTCTTGCTGCTGGGCTCTTCAAGAGGCTTGGCTCTAGAAGGCAGATTACTTCAAACTGAGAACAATCCAGGCCCTGGAGTTCGAGGAAAGGCTCTAACCCTCTCCTAATCAAAGAAGTGATAACTGCTCCCTTCTACCACCTAGAATGTACTTTGGTATGTTAATATCCAGGTGTAGTTTTATCTGTAGAAACATCCTCTCTAAGGAACCCATCTTTACACTCAGGGTAACGAAGTTATCTTCTCCTTGTCGTATAAAAACTCCCTACTCTCTCTCCTCTACATCCAGATCCCAACCTCATTCCCTAGTTTAGGATTTAAACCTGACACCAGGACCTTGCTACCCAATCGTGTAACTCTCCCATGTATACACCATGAAACTGACCTTTTTCCTCTGCCAATCCATCTCATGATGCTTTGATTACTTTACCAGCCTGAGAAGAACCCAGAGGATGAGGGCATTTTCCCCTGAGCCCTGAGGAGTGGGCCTGATTACATACTGGTCACCATTGTGAAGTCCCCTTTCTCTGGCCCCTTCAGGACCAAAGTCACTCTCTCCTTTAATGCTATAATTGATGTTTTAATGACCTCTGGAGCACAGGAATTTTTCAGAAATTCTCTGTGGTCCATTTCTACTTAGGTAGACACTAAAATCACTCACGCATATTCCACCCTGGGAAGTAGGATGTAGAGCCTGTCTCTCAGACACCTACCTACATCCTACTCTCCTTGCTTTTCTCTTGATGCTGCTTCTTCCACCACCCCACTTTTAAAGAATGGGTGAGTGGAAGTATGGGGGCCAGTGGAGAGAAGTCTTGTTCTTTTCTGTGAAGTCTGTCACACTGTGTCTGTCCTGGAGTTCTCAGAAATCACAGTCAGGGGCTCTTTAGCTACATTCTGATTTAGGATCTATTAAATATCTCCTCAGTGACAAGGAGTTCAGTACCTAGTATCTGCAAATGACATCGGAACTACTAGGAGAAAGGGAAAACACAAATTTTCTGAGATATTGTCATGACAAATATTGGTCAAATTTTCTATACCAGAAAATAAGTAAAGCCAGAATACCTTTCTTCTTAGAAGCCTTGCAAGGTACGAGACAGTTTTGAGAGATGGTTTCTGGAGCGAGAGACCTGGATGGTATTCTCTCATAATTCAAGGTCTAACAGGCCTGGAAGTCTAGCCAAAGGACCCTAATGAGTCTTTGATACTGGGTAGGAGAAATTAACCAAAGGCCAAACAAAAACCCAAGGCAAAATATTATTGGGGTTTGGGGGACAGGAGGACCCACTCCTGGGAAGATAACAAAAGATTAGGGTCCACTCACAGGGAAACAGCAAAGTGGGTAGTCTTATGCTGCTGCTTTGGCTGGTCATAGTTTGAATCTCTTAACCAGTTTGCAGACCATCAAAGGCACGCGGGGTGCCTCCCTGCTGCCGTCCCCTCACTGACTGATTGCTGACTGGTCTGTCTTGGGAGACGCAGTTGTCCTCTGCTTTTTCTCCTATTTCAAAATCTGAGGAAAATGCTGAGAACACAGGTTACTTAATATCCCCACCCCAAAAAGAGCTCTTAACCCAGGGGATTGTGATGAAAGATTAGTTATATACTGGGCAATGCCAGGGTAGACTAGATCTTCGGGCTGCAGTTGCAGATTCCCATAGGTCAGAGGTGGGAGAGCCCACATTTTCCCTCTGAAGGTTACACAGTGTAAGTGTAGGGCCTGGGGCCTGGGGGTGGAGGTGTAGTTGAAGGCAGCAATTAGTAAGAGAGAATTTCTCTTTTGTTTGGTGTCCACCTCCTGTGGAGATACTTTAAAGAACACAATGTTAATGAACTATTGTTATGGTATAGCTTTTTGGCTCCTTTCCTTTCATTATTTTCTCAAGTAGATTAGGGAGCAGGAAGTGGCCATTATATACAACTTTAGGGGAGACAGGAAGTTAATGATTTCACTGAGAGGGGAACCTGCAATTAGACCTCCTTACAATGGGACATTAATGGTGTTTGAAGTCAATGCTTTTAACAGAAGAGTTTCCAGTTAAGATTAAGGTGGGGGTGGGGGGGCAAAGTAATGGAGAAATCTCTGCTTCTGGCTCCCAGTCCACCTGGCTTATTTCATGTCTTTTCCTCAGTTTCCTCACCTGAATGATGAGAATGATTATATCTACTTAAATTTTATTAACAGAACATGAAATAATGCTCAGCTTCACACCAGCTGCAATTTTAAGCACCTAATAGCTTTAAGATGACTGCTATTGCAGATGCTATGAAAATGAGAATGGATGCTCACTGAGGTCATATGGGAGGATTTCTTGGGGACAGTGGGGTCACATGGGGTCTTGAAGGATGTGAATGTCTTCTGTAGAGACATGGGGTGTGCAGCAGGGAATGCAATATGTTCTACAGAGACAATGGCTCAAATCCCTTTCTATTGTCACACAAGCTTATTAATCATTATTAGTAGTATTAACTAAAAATGGAGCAACTTTTCTTCATATAACTAAGTCCCCTTATTGCAAGCAAAATACATTTATAGAAAATATATTTATATTTAGAAAGGGCAAGTAAAATGAAGAAAATTACAGCACTCATTATCTTCAAGATACAAACATTTTAATTGTGGTAAATATACTAATATATCAACTTAACTATCTTTATGTGTACAGTTATTGTAATATTAAGCAAATTCACATTAATGTCCAGAACTCTTTTCATCTTTCCTACTGAAACTGTGCCCATTAAACAGTAACCTCCCTTTTTCTCTCCCCCAGCTCCTGGCAACTACTGTTCTGTTTTCTTTTTCTATGAATTGACCAAGTGGAACCATATTTGCATTTTTGTGACTGACTTATTTCACTTATAATTGAGATGTTAAAATACTTTTATGCTTTAATATTTGTATGGAAATTTTTGGATCCATCATTGTTTATTTAACTGTTTCCCAGCAAGTAGATCACTAGGGGCTTGCATTTACTAACAATCACTATAACTAGAACTGTGATGATTATCTTTATAGTAAATCCATAGGTGGATTCATTCTTAGTTCTTTCAAAAACATTTCTATAAGCCCATAGAGTATATACATTAGGCTTTTGATAAAAGCTGACATCTGCTCTGTAGAAATGTGTCAGCAATCTTTCTTTTTCTTTTTTCTATTCTCTCCTCCACTCAAGAAATTTATTTTTTAGCTGGAAGAAAAATTAGACATAATACAAATAGTTCTAATACTTATGACTGTATTGCCTATGATCAGAAATGAGAATAATATGGAAAGAGTTAATGTTGGTGCACCCTGGCGACCTAGTGTATAGGACCACATATATCCCAAAGACCCAGGTTCAAGATCCGGAGCTGGAGAACAAAATGAACAATGAAATACATAAATGGTACCTATTTTTTTTTTAAATTTAACATAGTCTTTCCTCTACTTTGGTCCATGCCTTGCCATAAAAGTGTAATGTATGGTCCCCTGAGTTCAAAAGCAAAGAGTTATTGCTTATTGTGGAGGAAAAAGCACATATAACCATGTTCTGAAGTAGTATATTTTATTGTTGTTTTTATATAAATACATGAAATGTTAAGGGATAAATTTGCATTTGCATATGATTTTCACATGATTTTGACTATATGTCATTTAAAGATAGAATTTAGAATTTAGTGATTATTGGGTTTTTTAAAACAACTAGCTGATTTTATTATTATTATTAATGGCAAACAAGTCTTTAAATCATCTAAAAGTTATTTAAACATAAAATTACTTTTGCATTTGTCTAAAACCATAGAAAATATAGTTTTTGGCACAAAGACATTACTTTTAGAGTTTAAAACATCCCCAACTGCAAGATTACATACAAAAATTTATTTTTATTTATGTGATAGTGGATTCATTGATCAAATTAAAAATTGTACTATATACAATAAAACGGAAATAATTTACTCATATGATTCATTCTAAATCATTCTAAATCATTTTTATTTACAAAAGACTATTCTGAGAATTGTAATTCTACTAAGCTTCAGTTTGAGTAAAAAGTATGATCGCTTCAGTAGTAGCAGTTACTTAAACTGAAAATGAGAAAGAAGGTAAAATTACTTTTGAAGAGAGACTAAAAACATTGTCTAATTTCCTACTGTGGTTCTGGATGATCAGCAGCAAGCGAAATCAACCCTGATGGGAACTCACCTCTATTTTCAGGAAGTAGGGGTGGGGAGATAATCCAATTCTTGGGGGAAGTTAATGGAGGAAAACCTATGGGGAAAGAAACATTTCTCATCTCAAATGGAGAAAGTGGTAGGCCAGAGGAATCCCTTGTTAGAAAATAATCTTGGGAGCTTGTATACATGTTTCCTGGAGGAGATGGAGAAAAAGAAGGTCCTTTTTTTATGAACGAACCCCTGCTGTGATTGAAAGCAGTGGGGAAGATGTGCTGGAACCATACCAGGTCCAGTTGCTTCCCTTTGAGTAGACATGGATGAATCAGGCACATTCAAATGACCAGATCACCTTTGCTATCATTGACTTTGGATTCCATTTGGGAAGACATTCACTCATTCACTGTATCCAAAGATGGCATATTAAAATATCTGAGTTCTGCTAGTTCCAATAGTCTATTAGAATTAGAATAAAATCTGTGTTGCCTTTCTGAAAAAAGAGCTAGGTTAGGATTTAGTTGGCTTGAAGGAAGGATTGTCATCATATGACGTTATTCCCATGGAGGTGAAAGGGATTCTATATCAAAAGGTGCTCTGTGAGGATCAGTTGATAGAACATAACTTGATTCTCCTCTTTTGTTGATAACCCAGTAATCTACGGGGTTCCTGGGTCTCTCGAGCCTCTTCTTCTTGCCCCTGGAAGTAAAGGTGAGCATGTGGACCTTCCAACTGGTTGGAGAAGAAGACTTATATCAGATAAAGGTGGACCCAACAATGAGGAACCTATGGGGAATGCTCTCTGCCAAATGTATTTTAAGTACTAAGGGTATAAAGATATTTTTCTAAAAGTTGAAATTTAAACTTTTTTTTTTTTTCAGTTAACTTTTATCTGTTGTGAACATGTACTTTTAAATTATTTAGGGTTCTTTCAGTAGTCTTATCTGCTAACCAATTATAATGGGCTTTTTTCTCAAGCTGCCCTTGTTAAGAATGAATAGTTCTAATTCTTCAAGATCCTTAGTTTTTTTTCTATAGGTCTCCAGCTCAACAGCATTGCTGATATTTTCCTGTGCTTTTGGAAAGTTTTTTTTTTTTCTCTAATGGGCTATTTCCCTCTACTGCTAATTTCCTGTGAAGGTGCATTTCGCTTTCTTGATACAGTTCAGTCATTACTTTCATTTTTGGCTGAAAATTTTGAGGTTTGACTTCAAATTGTATTTTCTGACTGCAAAGATTGTTGTTCCGTCTGAAGATGTCTAATATACCCTGCAAACTCGTCATTTTTTTCCTCTATTTCAGATAATTGAGTATAAATTTAGTTTCTTCTCCTTCTAGGGTTTTTAAAGATGCATTTAACCAACCAGCATATAAATGGAGCAGTTTCTTCTACTCTCCTTTCAGTAGATTATCTAAGTGCACACCATTTTCTGACTCATTCTTCATTTCCAATGCTGTTACCATCGGTTATGTCTTCTCGAAGAATTGCAGCCTAATATTTCATTTTCAGCAAGTGTTCAGATGCTTGGTCTGATTTTCTTTATCATATAATACTTGTTCTGCAACGACTTTGGAGTCTTCAAATTGTTATTTTTTTTGTCAAGTTTACTCACTTGTTCTTTCCATTCTCTACCTTCTTTTAAAAGCTATTTCTGACTTTCCTGAAGCTGGGAATTTTTATTCAAAGCACCTTTTTTTTGCCTGTCTTAAGTCATTCTTTATTCATTTGAAGTATTCTGAAGGTTGTTTTGGATTCAGTCATTTGATATCTGAGGAAATTAGATTTATCTTCCAGGGACTGTGTTCTTTCTAAAATATCTACCACCAATTCATTTGTTCAGAGTGTTTGACTTCTGTTCTTCTAAGCCTTTTTCCTAGAGAGAACATTTTATTTTCAAGTTCAGATTTAGGGTTGTTCAACTTTTCAGAGATTGCCTCTAACTTTTGTGCTTCTGTTGACTCTGTCTCAAATCTGGCATCCTTTAAGGATGACTCTAAGCCTTCATACTCTTTTTGACAAAAGCTCAATTTTTCAAATAGTTAAAATTTTTCTTCAATTAATACAGGAAGAACTACAGCAAACTTTTCCCCAATTCCCACATAAAGTTGGCTTCCAACCCATTGAAAACTTCTCCATAAAAACAAGAAAAAACAAACAAACAAAAAATCTAACAATAGCTACACATGAATCAATGCCAATGAAAATCCATAGGGATTAGAACCTGGTCTCAGTCCTTCAGGCAATGAGGCCACCACCCTATTAACGTTTCCAGACCAGCCTCAAATATGACCGAGGGGCAGTCTGTGCCTTTACGTGGTGCCAAGGATACTGGTTGTCATGGCTATAGTGTCTGGGCAACAATAGGCAGCCAGAGACCTGTGCAACTTTCTGCCCAGAACCCAAACCCACACCAGTAAAATTTAATAATTGTTGAAGTGTCCTTTGAAAATTTTCTACCTACTTTATGATCTGCCCACATGATTATCCAGATTCAACAAAGGAGCTTGAGTTCTGATCTGGATTTAAATAACAGCTCTGCCACTGCTGTCTGACTTGGGCAAAGGTATTTAAGCTCCGAGCCTCTGTTCATTTTTTTAAATGAGAAGAATAGATCACCCACTCTCATAAGGCCTCATGATAATTATGCGATAATGCAGTTTGGTCACAGATGTTAGGCAAGTTACTGATGGGCAGCGAGTAAATGGGAGTATAAGGACCACATGAAGCACTAACTAAACTATACTAGAGTCTTCAGATTGGCGACTCCAGTCCTCAAAATATACATATTATTTTCTGGCTCTAAAGCACACATACCCCTCAACCCCACCCTTAACCTGGTTCTGGTCTATGTGTTCTCAGTCTTCCTTTTATTTTAACTCCATAAGATGTTCCAAAAGCCAGGTTGATGCTATACTTATTTTGACTGTTGCTCATTCTTCTTAAGATCTTTCAAAGTACGACCCAGAGCTGGTCAGGAGGAAGCCAGTTTGATGAGAATCCTGCTTCTGGGCCTGTTTCCTTCCTGTGCTTCAGACAAAAGACACAGACTAAACACTGTTAAATAAAGGTTTATTATTTGTAACAAACAAGGAGAGATCACCTTCACAGAACTGCCTCCAGATACTTCTACTGTAATTGATCTCAGGCCATAGGGCAGGTCACGAGGAAGTGAGTGGTGATTGGTCCCAGTCTTAGGGTGGTCAGGATCATCTTTAGGTCACACATATTCTGCACTTGCTGGTTTTTGGGTGGATCATAACCTTTTTTTCAGCGATGACTTTAGGTTAGGAAAAGAGAAATTCCCCAAGGAAGTTGTTAGTGTTTTTCATGATACTTTTAGAGCTAGTTCACTAACATACCCACTCAAAACCATGTTCTTAGATGGAAGTGAGGTTGTAGCAGTGTTTTGAGTGTTTTCAGGGCTACCATGTACTTTGTAGGCACTTTTTGCAAATTATCTCATTTTATTCCTTTCAGTAACTTACGTGGAATACTCTGTTATCATCCTCTCTTAGTTATGAACTATCTGAAGACAGAGGTTAATAGATTCGCTAATAACAAGTTAGTACTGAGTCCATATTGTGCTCTGCTGAGCTTCTTAAAGGCTTTTCCTTTAGATTTTGTTTGCTTGCTTTTGCTTTAGATTTTGTTTGCTGGCTTTACTATGGAGATAGTGAATATATGTATATATGTATGCTAGTTTACTGGAGAATAGAAATGGATTGCAGAGGATAGGGCCCTTAATACTTTTATTTTATTTACAGAACTTGCTGATTTAGAGTTCTGAATTTCAATTTGACCATAAGAAGCAAGGATAAAGAGAGTTTCATTTAATTTTTTTTTTCATTTCAGTACTGCTATAATTTGTGAATCCTATGGAAATGTATTAACTTTACTCTGGGGTACATTTTTATGTGGAACAAAGATTTGTAATGTTGACTTAAAATTACTGGTTGGATCAGATAAAATCTTCTAAATCAAGACTCACTTATTATGATAACAAATAGTTAATTAATAGGCAGTATAAATGAAATAGAAAATAATCTAACCTCTAAGCAAAGGTCCTAAATTCTATGACAGTTTTGATGGAAACATGAGGCCTAGTATGTGGGTACAGGATCCTCATTTGCAGATTGGATGATTCTTTGTGTAATACTATATTAATAATTACCATTATTGTTGGGCAAGATAATAATCTTTGTTCCTTGGGAAAACATGGAGAGTGAAACAAAGTATGGACATTCAAGTAAATATGACATCTGCTCCAATGTGCTGTCCTAATCTCTAATAGAATAACCTTTGTAAGAAAGGAAAAATTTTGAAGTCAACAAAGTCCATTTAATCAAATTGCATCACATAATACTGTAATAAATTTTGTATTAGGAGTGTTTACTTTGCTATTTGACTTTTTATAACTATGCACAGTAAGACTTTAATAGGCATTTTCAATATATGGAGATTATTTAGAAATATTTCTGTAAAATAGTATTTTCATAATAATCATTAACTGATAATTAGAGTAAAATTATTCACATTCATAATTCTTAGTGGAAAACCTGCTAAGGGCTCTCATTTAAACAAAATGTCCTTTAGAAAAAATTTAAAATAAAACATAAATGCTGCAAGCCAAACAGAAAATGCATAGCATTACATTAATATGAAGAAGCACTCTTTTAGAACTCCACCAGTCACTCTGGATATCTTCTGTGTCATTGTCCTCTGTCATCATCAACAATTCTCTTCCCCAAACCCACAAAAGCAACTACCACATTAATTGCAATAGTAATCATTTCCTTGCATTTATTATTTTATCACCCAGGTATATATTTCTATACACTGTTTTAATCTCCACTTAAAATCGTCTTATGAGATTCATCTTTTTTTTTTAATATCTACAGGTTTCTTCTGTCTTTTTCTTAAAATTTACCTGTTGAAGAGCCTGGAATGCTGAAGAACATTCAGCATGCTTCTCTTGATGCAGGGATCCAGAATTTTGAGCTGACTCAGGTATAATCCTTTTGGCAAACTGTGGAGACCATGGTGTGTCATGGGCATACCCAGTGTCTTGTTTTCTCTTTTTGTGACATTATTTGATGTTGATACTCAATGGTTGTTTCCCTGACTTATTGTGAATTAGAAAATATTCTATCATTTCTTCACTTTTTAGTTGGAACAAAGAGATGTTTCATATGCCTGCTATTTGATTAGCCAGTGGCAATGTACTCATAGACAAAGAGAAATGCATATTTGAATTATTTCCCTTATTTGCCACTCAGGATAAAAAATTGTTTCCTATCATTTTCCAAAGATTTCTCAAAAATATTATGAACTCACGAATCAAACATATATGAAGTCTTTCAATGTTTGTCAAATATTATCTTATTAAAGCTCAAATTGTTCCATCTTTGGTCATTGGGAGCCTCATTAAGTTGACTGTGATACCTCAATTCTGACGTGCTAGTTTTGAACAGCTTCCTTACTGTCCTGGATGGCAAGTTATTCCAGGCTCTACATGTATGTTTCCTGGACCAAAAGGCAACCATTTCTGTAAGAAATCTGGTCGCTTTCAGTGAGAAATGTTACTTCAAAACCACAATTAGGGCTCTAAGGATTCTCATTGCTCCTAGATTGGTCATTATTTCTAGGAAATAATTATGAACTATCTATATTTAAAAAAATACAACACACTTACTGAGTTTATTTTCATATTCACAAATCAAATTGAGTACTTGAGGGTTTTTTAACCTAATTCTTCCTATTGTAAGTGTATCTCCATTTTTTCAAGTTTTCAAGGACACAGGGCATGATAAAAGTAAAGAATATCCCAATTATTCATTTTCCTTTATTTACTGTACAAATGCAGCAGTCCCAGAATAACAGTATTCATACAACTACCACAAATATGATAAAAATAATTATATATAAATGTATTCATATAGAAACATATTTCTATGTTTTTTTTCACACTCTATCAATGTTTTCAGAATGCATTGGTATCACATACTGTCCTCTCTCCCTTCTATCCCACATTTTGTCCTCATTCTTTATATATTCAATGCCTGCCAGCAATCATTAATTGGTGGCTTTATTTTTCACATCTGGCTCTTTAATGAGAGAATCAGGAGATACAATCATGCTGCCATGAAAGCAAATTGAGAAGATAAGAAAATTCATGATATCAACTCCCAAGGATAAAATGTTATTTGGGTATGGTTCACTTTTTAATTAGAATCATTTATACATTTTTTTCCTTACTCATAAATATAGTCACAATCATGGTGCCCTAATTTTCTGTACTTCCTTTTAAACTTAAAATTTCCATTACTTCTTAAACATTTTGTTTATTATTCTGAATGAAGTCTACAGGACCTTATTTTTTCCCTTTTAGATAATGGTTTCACACTTGCTTTTCACAGCTGCTACCAAGCAACAAAAGATATTTAGTCTCACAACATACCTTTCTCCAATTTGGATGGATCACCCAATAAAACAAAATGTATTGGACAATAATTGCAAAAGGGGAGGAATTTTTCAGAGGTAATCCAACAGACTGAAAATCCAGTCCCTGCAAAATCAGAGAATATATATCTAGCAGGAGTGCTGTCTATCCACAAAATAAACCTGTCTGAAAAAACTCGAAAAAATAGCAAAACTTCATGAACTCTATTTTAGGTAAAGCTTTAAGTTATTTACCACTGCAAACTCAGTGCAGCAATACTGCATCCTGTTCCTGACTTCCTCTTCTGATAATTTTGCCTCCTACAGGACAGATTAGGTGCTGGCTACCCTAATTATTTTTACCTTCTGAATAAAGTACAAATATTCATTGTTTCACTGTGGCTTTCACCACTTATAAAAAGGAGTTTATAGTTCACAATATTTGAATCTGTTGACTAACAGGAAAAAAAGTTTCACCCACTTTATAGCATGTCAAGATGCAGTTATTTATTTATTTATTTATTTATTTGTTCATTTATTTATTTATAAGAGAGGTACAGGCAAGAATGAAAGTCAGTAGGCTGGCAGGCAGGCAGAGAGAGGAGGAAGAAGCATTTATTTATTTAACTTTGTTCTTCATCTCACTGATTTAAGCAAAGGTAATACTGAGCACCATGGGGTTATTGGTTCTACTTCCAAGAGGTTACACTGACATGTAAGAAATAAGGTGTAGATGACCACTGTATTTTCTACTCCTGCTAAATATACCAAGTTTTGGGTGACTATTAGCAGCGTGTGTACCCCAGATCATAATATTTCCAAACATGAAATACTTTGGGATTTTTCATAGTAAAATTTGCATGTAGGTCAGGACGCAGATGTTGTTGACACCACCTCTAATGACTATGGTCTGACACCCTAGAAAATAGAGGTAACCCAGGATGCATTGTGAAGACATACCTTTACCAAACGAGGTTATCTTTATTGAGGTAAATAGAATATCACAGAGGGTTAGATTATGTTTGAGATCTTCTGGACTATAAAATATTTAAGGTTTTATATTACTGTTAGAAAATCATCTGGTTTTTCATCTGGAAGGTCTTAGAGAAGAACATGCATTGGTCTTGATTAAGGCTAATCATGGCCCCCAAAGAAGCCATCTAAGATTTCAAAGAAGGTGAACCACAGGGAGAGATTGGTCAAGAGAGATTCAGGCATGCTGCAGTTAGAAACAAGCCCAAAACCCAACACTCATCCAGATTCTGCTGAGGATGCTGACTGTTCTCCAGTCTCAGAATTCCAGTTGCTTTAATCTTTGTGTGTTGCCATGAACTTTCCCAGTCAGTCCTTACCACTGCCATGGCTGGGAGACAACTCCATGGGCCACTTCCTCAAATTTCATTTGTAAACGCATATTGTGGCCTCTGTAATTTCAAAACATTGGAAAATGTGATCTTCTCAAGTAGAAGAGAACTTGATATTGGGATATAATAGAATGCCAACCATGGAGGTCCAAGCCAGGGAGAGTTGACAGAGAAGGGGCGGTTCTTGGGGGATAGGTATTAAAAGCATGTGTGGAAATCATGGGTCAGAAATCAAAATGACACTCACTTTTTAGAAATACGAAGTCATATTGATTTTTGCTATGGTGGTTTTGTGTTAATTTTACTGGGCTCATTTTACAAAATGAGGGATCTGTCAGTTTCTCAAACATAATACAGTAATGTCTTTTATTTTGAATATTTTTTCTTATTAATTGAAAGAAATGTCAAGTACATTTTCAGTCCTTTGCCTGTGGTATTTTTTTAGTACACCACCTGTATACCTCCATCAGAACCACTTGAGTTACTTGTTATAATTGCATTTTTCTGTGTCATACTCAGAATGTCTGAAGTTCATCAACACATTATCAAAATGAATTCAAATCTATTTCTCACCATCTCCATACCTACAATTTTAATTCAAGCCATTGTCATCTCTTGCCTAAATCTCTCAGCAGACATCCAATTCACCACCCTGTTTCTACTCAGAACATTATCAACCATTTTTCATACAGAGATCTTCAAAAGCATAAATCTGATCATGCCTCTCCCTCTTCCTCACTGCTTAAAATGCTCAAAGATTTTCCAGTGTTTTTAAAATAAAATATAAATGCCTTTCCTTCTCTTCAAAAGTTTGTAATCTGGCTCCTGTCTACTTCTCCAGTTTCATCTAACTCCACTCTCTCTTGATGCCTACACTTCAGTCGCATGATCTTTAGATTTATTAAAAGCAGCACAGTGATAAGTGGTCCGTATGCCTTAGCACTTTCTATTCTTTCTATTTGAAAAAACTCTTCCCTCAGAGTTTAATATGGCTGCCTTCTAATCATGCAACTTTCATTCAGTTCAAATGTCATCTTCTCATAAAGGATGTTCTTCATACTTCTAGTCACACTTCCCCATTTGTCTATTAGCCTATCATACATTTTTATTAACTGTTAGTAGAATTGGAAATTAGCTTATATGTTTATTTTCATTTTTATTGTCTATCTCTAGAGTAAATATTCTTGACTGCAAGTATACACCATTTAAGCTTCCCCACATCTTAATATGCATCTTAAAATAACATCTACAGCAGCACATGGTATAAGTACTTAGTAAATATTTCAGTGTCTAATCTATCATAGGTAATTGATATAAAGACATATAAAACAATAGTTTTTATTTAAAGATCGTAAGAATGACAAAAACTATTAAAACCTCAGTAACCTAGTTGGAAGTCATGAAATAAAACAGAAGTATAAAGTAATTAGTAAGAATATCTCAATAGATAAGTCTATTATAACAAAATGCCATGGACTGAGTGACTTAAATAATAAACATTTATTTCTCTCAATTTTTGGAGGCTGGTGAGTCCAAAATCAAGGTACTAGCAGATTCAATTCTCTCTCTCTCTCTCTCTCTCTCTCTCTTTCTCTCTCTCTTTTCAGGTACAGGCAGGAATAAAGGTGACTAGGCAGGCAGGCAGGCAGGAAGAGAGAGGAGGAAGAAGCACTTAATTTTATTTAGTTGTCCATCATGTTTGTTTCCCTGGCCCTGGGTCTTGAACTGGGGACCTTGGCATGAATGTGGACTGTACCTGGTAGACTAAACCACTATGCCACTAGCATGCACCCAGATTGAATTCTTGATGAGGGCACTACCCCTAGCTTATTGATGACCACTTTGTTGTATTCACGCATGGAGAGAGAGCACTCTCTTTTTCTTCTCATTTGAGCACTATTCCCATTGTGGAAGACTCCACCCTCATGACCTCTAAATCTAATTACCTCCCAGAGGCTCACCTCCAAATACCAAATATGGTTAGGAATATGAATTTTGGGGTGCACAAACATTCAACTCATAACAATAAATATGCAATGAATATAAATATATGAAACATGTACATGTTGCCAGTAAAGATATCAATTTGAACACCATAACAGTATACCATTTTTCTCCCTTAACACAATGTCTGGCATAGCAGAACATCTCAATAAATATATTTTGAATCAGTATAGTAGCAAAATTTCTTGATAGTCACCCACGCGAAAAAGATGCAGTGGGACTAGCACATTGTGGTGATGTTAGTGGTATAATTATACTCCCTAAAGAAATTTTGGTAGTGGTATCTTACCTCTTGGATGCAATATTTCTACCTCAGGAGATATTTCCTGGCATTGTAATCCAGAATGGAGACTATGAAGGATGATATTCATCACAACACCATTCATAAAACAACAAAATGTAGAGAAGAATAGAGTACAATAATTGTTGAAATGTGGCTCTTTCGATTGACACTCTCATTAGATATATTAATATGACATTCATTTCTGTCAAGTAAGTGTGGGAAGAATTTATATCTAACTTATCATATTTAAGCTCTGGCATTCACAGTTAGTTTTCATTTATCTCCCAGAGAGAAATCCTGCTCACTGTTTCCAAGTTCCAAGGAGTATTTTATTGTTGTTCTAGTTCTTCTACACCTGATATATTCTGTTTGTTATTTCATCCTCTGTGACTTTGGACATTTTTCCTCAGCCTAAAATAAATTTTATTGTTTCTCTACAAAGATTCCTTAGCACCATCTGAGTAGTCAAGTACACCATCCTTTATATCATTACTATCCCTAGACCACACTTTTGCAGCTATTACAGCATAGTTTTCTTGTTTATAGTCTAATATTCATGAGACTGGGAGTTCCTGGAGGGCAAGGACTAATACTTATCTTTACAGTCACAAGACCTTACTAGAGACTCAGTATATATATTTTAGTCTTCTAGGGGTGTCATAAGAAAATATAGGCTGGGTTTCCTAAGCAGCAGAAAGTTATTTCCTCACAGTTCTGGAGGATGGAAGGTCTAACATCAAAGTCTATCATCGAAGCCCTCTGAAGGACTCTGACTTACCCATAATCACATTCTTACTGTATCTTCATACAGTAGAGACCAAGGTGGATTTCTATCCCTGTCTGCGGGATGAGTATTGTTTTTTCTGTCTCTTTCACTTTTTTTGTAAAGTTTTTAAACTGTAGCCATTTTTCACCTCTCCTCAGTAATTATTAAGAGAGACTTTACATGGGATATGCTAAATACCTTACTCTGGCCCAGAGTCTAGGGAATCAAACAGAGCTTCATGCTTCAAGAAGCTCAAGGAAGTTACCTAACACGGCTCTACTACGAAATCCCAGGCTCCTGGTTCAGAATTCTGTCTTGTACGGTGCAGAGAATCAAGTTTAGTGGCTTAAGGTTATAACTTGTGTTAACGGAATTTACCTTTGCCATTACTCTTAAAATTTAATTTCTAATAATACTTGTTGGTAAGAAAACTCAACAAGAATTTAATGATTCAGGTTAAAACGAGAGAATAAAAAACGGTCAAACCTATAGATCATATCATTCAAAAGAAACTAGTCAACACATAACTTCCTCAAAATTTGATCTGGTAAGGTGGTTTAATCACTTCACATTAAGAAAATCAGAGGATATGCACACTAATTACTGGTGGTTAGGATTTTTCAATATGTGGTGATACAATTATATCTTCAAATTGATACACAAAGGTACTGAATTTTTTTGATTACATGTCAAGTGCTAATTTAGCATATTCCTAGTTTTGTTCATTCTGTCATTCACTAAAAATCAGTTTTAGAGATCTAGCAAGGTAATAAAAATTAATGTTTGAAGATTAATAAAAACATTGCTTCTGGAAATTAGATTGGCTGCAGTATATTACTGAATGATTTTAACAAAGTAAAAATTCCTAGAAGGAATCTAAACATTTATCAGGAAAAATACCAATGGACATCTAAATTATGCTTAATTACTTCATAAAGCACGGGCACATACATATACTTACACAACATAACATACACACACACACACACACCACACACATGCACACACACACAGAAATATTTCCCTGGGAAATATGGAACAGTACTGGTTTAAAGCCATTTCTTTTCCAATCCACACCATGAGCTATTGAAAAGGTAGGCATGGGCTTTGTTCTGGGGTTTAATAGTTTCTGGCAGTGATTCAGCCTTCAGTCATTACTGGTGAATTTTTCCTCTTTGGTCCCTGTCAGTAAAACCTTATTTCTGAATTTCCATTTGGCTGTTTTTCCTGTCTTTCTCTTTTTCTAGTGTGTCATGTGAAGACAGATTCACTGGTGTCAGCAACTCCTGACTTATGATTAGGCTGAATATAGGCAAAACATGACTTGACTTTGGGTCACAAGCAGGGGTTATTGGGAGTAGAAACCCTTGTGAGAACTTTGAGCCTGTGTTCCCAGTGAGGGTGATCTTGTCCCCAGTGGGGCAAAACTTGGTTGGTGAGATGGGGAGTAAAAAATACCTTACTCTTTTTAACTAGAAAGCACTGATAAACAGTATATCTGTGGTATTAAAATTTCACAAGAGTAATGATTAGGAAAAAATGTTTTAAAAGTCTGGGGGAAGAACAATGGTGAAAAAAGTTTGAGAAATACTGACTTAGATGACTAGCGATACTTCTTTACCAGTCGCTCAGCTGCCTAGGAATGACTGCATTTAAGAACCTTTGTTCTTTAAAAAGGAAAATATTCATCTTGATAGGTTATCCCTAGTGATTGTGCTTTGGGCTGGGGTTAAATTTATTTTCTACTCCTACCTTTCTAGAATTTCCAGGACAGAGATACCACACAATAAATGTTTGAATCAGAAATGATAGTCTTGTCTTTGTGGAAATTTGGACTCCTTCCAAATAATGAACAAGAAGATTGGAAAAGGACATGTGTGTGTGTGTGTGTGTGCGTGCGTGCACATGCACACACACAAATATATATACACACACACATATATATATATTCTATACTTGAGGGATACTTTTGAAGATTGTTTGCAAAAAATGATACAATTATTCCTACAGCTGTGCCCTCTGCAATTTCCCTTTGCCACATATCCAATTAAGAAGCAACGTTTTCTTCAGCCCTTGCAAGCTGAGGCCTCAAGAGGACTCTGCACACTTTTGCACTCTAGGGACTTCCTCTTCCATGTGCACAAGTTTGAACTATCCCGATGGAAAATAAGAAACCATCTGGAGCAGAGATGACCATCCCAGTTGAGGTCCCATGAGTAAATCCACCCAGGACTGGAAATGTGCAAACAGGCCCAGCCTATAATGTCGCTCTGCAGACCCGTGAATGACATAAATGGTGGATGTTTGCAGTCAGTAAGTTTCAGGGTGGTTCCTTTCTCTAACAGCTAACTGGTACAGCAACTAAAATGCTGAATCAACAGGGATGGGCAAGGAACTAAAACATCTCTGGATTGTTCTGAAAAAGGACAATGTTCTGCCGGGTGATGACCAAGGATACTTTCATTTCAAACATTTCATTCTCTATGAGTTCTTTGCTCTAATAACAGCACTAATTTTTATTGGGTACTGACAACATCATATGTATTATGTATATTGTATTATGTATAGATGTGTATGTATGTATATTATATACATATAGTATTAACCATGGTTGCTGCCTCAGTTAATAGAAGCGTTTTGCGGAATAGATGTATTAACCTCATTTTATGGATGAGTAGACTAAAGTTCAAAGAAGTTAAGCAGTAACTGGGTGGCAGAACTATATGGGAACCTAGATCTGCATGACTCCTGCCCATTGGACCATACTGCACCTCACAAAGCAAATCATTTAGGTGAAAGTTCCCTGGAAAACTCTCTTTGATTCCTTGCAAAGGCTTTTTGTTTCTCTGCAGTTTTGACCCTTGGATGCTCCTTTTGTGTTACTCAGGTAACTCAGATTGTTCTGCAGGTTCTAGTCTTAAAATGTTTTAAATGCAAATGTCTCAACTTAGTATGCTTGTTATTATTTACCTTTTATGGAGTCTCCTTAAGGTCATAAATGGGAGTTCTTACACCCCACTAGAATGGACTGTATCACAGAAATAGGCAGCATTACCTGTCAAACAAAACTGGTGGTTTCCTAGATGTTCCTTATTGTAGATGGCCAGCCATTATAGTTCATCTGCTGTGTCTGATTCCTTTTACACCACCAGATAGATGCTCTTTGGAAATGTGCATGCATGTTCTACGTAATGGCTTTCCAGAATCCTTTTTTTACATTTTTCTTTCTTATTCATAAAAGCATCTGTATATTTCTTGGTGATATATCTGCTTATGTTGTTGAAACACAGACTGAACATGAACATTCTCAGCCAGCAACAGTCAGCTTTTTGATTGCAGTTTGATGTAATGACTGTGCAGGGAGATTTAACACAATTCAACCAGGATATGAGCATCTTTAAATCATGCTCTTTAAAGAACTGTCCCTTTAAAATGCTGCCACATTCAGCTTCTCTTCATTCTGTTACTTTCTTTCCAGTAAACACTCCAGGGTTTTAATCTGGCTCCATGTCATTAGTATTCTATACTAGCTGTGCCTCACACTCATGGTATCTATTTTATTTTTCCAATATGAAATGTCAGAAGGTTAAGAGATCAAGTACTCAATAGCTGCCTCCCTTTAATAACATGCATTCTTTTATTTAAGAGGCAATATTGCAGGCATTCTAAAAGGAGAGCAGGCTGCATTTTCCATCTGCTCAACTCTTTTCCATTTTTTTTTTTCAGCTAAGGTAGACTCATTTCTATCGATGTTTAATGAATAGCTGATAGTAAAGTTTGCTAGAGGCTCTTCTGAGAGAAAATTTATATATGTATAATGGGAGATTCTTATCCTTCCCTCCAGTTCCTTTTCTAATGATGGGAAGATAGTTTTCCTGCATATCCACTGCATTTTTTTTAATTTAGAGAGAAACAGAAATCTTGCAAGCATGTAGATGGATTTTCTCTAAAGCACAATGCTCTTACGAGTATAGTAAGACATGTCAATTATGAACTCCTTTATAAAGCTGTGCCTCTTAAATTTTACTTTTCCATAACTATTGTAGAAAGTGGTTTAATTGAAAGAAAACTCCAGATTTTTTTCTTTTTATGAGAGGAAGTAAGGGAGAGGAGGAAGGAACATTTTTAAGGAAGACACATCTTTATTTAGATAATTACTCATTTTGTCTTCTCACTCTACACTGAGGTCTCAAACCCAGGCCCTTTGGCTGCACACAGTGGTCTGTACACCAGCATCTCAGTAGCCAGAGCCACAAGGGTACCCCAACTCCAGGAATTTTTAAATACATATTTTCATCTTTATTGAGGTGTAATTGATGGATAAAATTGTAATTGTAATATATTTGAACTAGACAATGTGATAATTTGATATATGTGTAATTGTAAAAGGATTCCTGCAATAGGTTAATTTACATACTCATCACCTCACAGAGAACTTAAGTTCTACCTTTTTAGCAAAGAGTGCTATTAATTGTCATCAGCATGCTAGACATTAGGTCCTCAGACCATTTTATCTCATAACTTAAAATTTGCACCATTTGACAAACGTTTTCCCATTTTCTGGCAACCACCAGTTTACTCTGCTTTTGTGAGTTCAATTTAAACACACTTTTTTCATTTTTAGATTCACA
The DNA here is from genome assembly GCA_004363575.1 of Solenodon paradoxus. NCBI lineage: Eukaryota > Metazoa > Chordata > Mammalia > Eulipotyphla > Solenodontidae > Solenodon > Solenodon paradoxus. The sequence continues at coordinate 453,299 of RJWH01000619.1, read as the reverse complement.
AATGAGTAATACCATGCAATATTTCTGTGTTTCTATGTGATTTAGCATGATTCCCTGCAGGTTTTCCAGGTTGTTGCTTGTGTGTGTGTGTGTGTGTGTGTATGTGTGTGCGTGTGTTGACATTTTCTTTATCCTTTCATGTACTGATAGATACTTGGATTGTTTTCATATGCCAGCTATTGTGAATACTATTGTAATGAATATGGGAGTACAGATTTATTTTTTGAGATTGCATCCTTTCCTGTGGCTATAAACCTAGAAATGGAATTGTTGCATCATACTACAGTTCTTCTTTCAATTTCATGAGGAATCTCTGTATGTTTTCCATAGTGACTGTATCAGTTTACATTTCCACCAGCTGGGTATCAGAGTTCCCTTTTCTCTACATCCTAACCAGCATTTATTATCTTTTTTTTTCTAGCAATAGCTATCCTAATAGGGGATATCTCATTGTGGTTTTCATAATCATTTTTCTGATGATTAGTGATATTGAGTACCTTTTCATGTACCAGTTGATCATTTGATTATCTTAGGAAAAACGTCTCTTAAAGTCTTTTGCTCATTTCCAAATAGGTTATTTATTGTTATTGTTTTTGTGTTGAATTCTATGAGATCTTTATATATTTTAGATATTAGTGGTTTACTAGATATGTAGTGTGCAAATTTTCTCTGCCATTCCATAGGTTTCCTGTGGCTATAAACCTAGAAATGGAATTGTTGCATCATACTACAGTTCTCCTTTCATTTTCATTTTGTTAACGCAGAAGTTATTTTCAGGTTGCTTTAATGAAACTTACTTGCTTATTTTTACTTTTGTTGCCTTTGCTTTTTGTGTCAAATCTAAAATATTTTTTGCCAAGATTGATATGAAAGGAATTTACCCTCTATGTTTTTTTTTAGGAGTTTCACAGTTTCAGATTTTTAGGTTATGTCATTAATCTATTTTGAGGTGATTTTTGGTCTGTGGTGTAAGGTAGAGGTCCAGTTTCATTCTTTCACATGTGGATATCAAGCTTTTCCAATACCATTTATTGAAGATATTATCTTTTCCCCATTGTATATTCTTGGCAGCTTTGTTGAAAATTAATTGACCATATATGTATGAGTTTACTTCTGGGCTCTCTATTCTGTTCCATTGATTCCGTGTGTCTGCTTTTATGCCAGTACCATAATGTTTTGATTACTATAGGTTTGTAACATAGTTTGAAACCAGGAAGTGTGATGCCTAAAGCTTTGCTCTTGTTCAAAATTTCTTTGGTTATTAGGAATATTTTGTAGTTTCATATAAACTTTAGTTTCTTTTTCCTATTTCTATGAAAATTGTCCTTGGGATTTTGGACATTTTAATAATACTAATTCTTCAATTCATGAACACAGGATATATCATCATTTATAGTTCTAATAGTGTTTTTTTGAGTTTATGAAATTTCCATACATAATATTGTAAACAGAGAAATCATTTGTAAACAGAGAAAATTATGCTTCTTCATTTCTGATTGGGATGACTTTTTTTTTTTCTTGCCTAATTTTTCTGGTAAAAGAGGGTATCATTGTCTTGTGCCTGATTATAGAGGAAAAATTTTTAACCATTTTACCATTGAGTATGCTGTGAACTGTGGCCTTTTTATGTTGCGATATATTGCATTTATATAAAATTCGTTGCATTTTTATTTTGAGAAGATGCTGAATTTTGTCGAATGCTTTTCTGCATCTATTGATTTTTATCTTTCATTTTGTTGCATGATGTGTCACACTGATTGATTCATATATGATGAACCATTGTTGCATCCCAGGAATAAAACCACTTAATCATGGTGTATAATCTTTTTAATGTACTGCTGACTTTAGTTTGCTAATATTTTGTGGAGGATTTTTACATTAGTATTCATCAGGATTATTGTCTTGTAATTTTCTTTTCCTGTAAGGTCCTTGTCTGGTTTTGATATTAGAATAATTCTGGCCTCATAAAATGATCTGGAAGTGTTGCTGCTTCTTCTATTTTTTGGAAAGCTTTGGGAAGGATTGTTATTAATTCTTTAAATGTAGGTAGAGTTCACTATTTGGCTATCTGGTGTATGAGGTTTTAATTATTAATTCAATCTCCTTACCTGGGGGGGGGGGGGTTGTTAAGATTTTTTAATTTTCATAATTCTGTCCTGGTAGACTATTAGTTTGTAGGATTTACCCATTTCTTTTAGGTTATATCTTCTTGTTTTTCAAATCACATTGAACAAAATGGGTTCTCATGGATTACATCAGACTAAGAAATAGGCTGAAGTTAACTCCAGAACTCAGGTCTCTCTACCTCCAATGTAAGTGTTCTCTTTCTTATACAAAACACCTTCCACCTTGTACAAAAAGAAAAACCAATATCCCCTCAAGAAAAAAACCCCAGACACAAGCATAAGATAAAATATCCACCCTCCCTCACCCCCCCGCAAATGCAGACACAAAGGCAAACAGCCTTTTCACAAAGATGGTACAGAAAGTAAAGAAGAAAGTCCATGCTCTCCCCAAAGCTGAAGCCAAAGCAAAGCCTTTAAAGGTCAAGAAAGCAGTGCTGAAAGGTTTCCAGTATCCACGGCCATACACACACAAAAAATCCTCCTATCACCCACCTTCCCATGGTCTAAGACACTAGGCCTATTCTCAACAGAGCATCAGCAGGAGAAACTTGACCATGGTGCCATCATCAAGTTCCCCCTGACAACCCAGTCAGCCATGAAGAAGACAGAAGACAACAACACACACGTGTTCATTGTGGATGTCAAGGTCAGCAAGTACCAGATCAAACAGGCCATGAAGAAGCTCTGTGACACTGATGTGGTCAAGGCCAACACACTGATCAGACCTGATGGAGAAAAGAAGTGACATTTTCTATTGGCCCCAGATTATGATGTTTGGATATTGTCAACAAAATTGGCATCATCTAAACTAAGTCCAGCTGGATAATTCTAAATATATATTTTTCACTATTAAAAAAGAGTCAAAGCATCAGATATAGAGCGGTAGTTTTCTTACAAATACAATAGGTATTTTCAATTTTACAAGTCCCATTTCTCTTTAAACTTAACCTCTTTCACATTATCTTATAATTCACTATATTCAGTGACTTAGTGATTTTTCTTAGTATTAGAATTTTCTATAATTTATAAATTACTGGTGTTGTTATGCTTGTTTCGTCTGAATAGTGGATTTTCTTGCTCCTTATATGTAGCTTTGTAGAGTTTTAAAACTTAAATGGAACTAATTTTTTAGATGAGAAAGTCAAGTCTCAATGAATTAAGTGGCTTGCCTAAAATTATACAATTAATCTAACAACAGAACTGGGGTGACCTAGGCAGAAATATGTGGTGGTCACAGAGAATATCACACAATATATCTACTGTGCTGAGAATCTATCTGATTAAGTGTTCAGAACTTTTAAAATGTGTTTAGAAGATGAATGAAACTCATCATGCACTGCTTCATTTCTGTTTTCTGGAGAGATGAATATTACTGCCCAACCTTCTTGTACAAAATCAATCAAAGTCCAGGCCTTTGACCTGGATTAAAATCCTAGCTCTGTCCAATCTCTGTACTCACAAACAAGCTAATCAATTTTTAATTTCTCATCAGTAAAATGTAAATTTTTACTTCATAAGATTACAGTGAGGTGAAATAGTATAATATGTGGTGTTTTTTTCCATTGTGAATTAGCGCATTATGAGTAGTACATGCTTAATGAGTGAATTTTCTTTCTTTGTCTTGTATGTATAAGACTGGGTAGGAATGTGTCCAATTTGATGTCATTATTATAGTGAACATAATTGACAAAAATAAAGTTATCTAAATTCTTAGAACAGAGAATAAATGAATAAAGAGAGAATATAGTTAACCTTGGAAAAGTGTTCTGTGATGTTTCCATGGTTAGTTCTTGATTGCCAGGGATTATGGGGAAGTAGAGATGAGTAGGTAGAGCACAGAGGATTTTTAGGGTAGTGAAATTACTCTTTATGAAACTATAGAGATGGGTACATGTCGCTATACATTTGTCCAGACCTATAGAATGCACAATACCAAGAGTGAACCCTAAGATAAACTAAGGATTTGAGTGATTATGATGTGTCAATGTAGGTGTATCTTTTGTAAAAGATGTACCACTCTGGAGGGAAATATTGATAATGGCTTCATTTATACATGTGTAGGGGCAGCATGTATAAGGGAAATATTTGTACCTTATTCCCAATTTTACTATGAACTTAAAATTTCTGTAGAATAAAATCCATTGAAAAGAAAAATGTATATAAAGTTATTGACACAATTACAGGCATTATCTAAGTGTTCAATGAATTATGGTTCATGTTATTTTAGTGCATCTAATAAGGGAATAAAAATAACATCATAGTTATTTTGTTCAATGGAATAAGATAAAACAATTAAAATTATGACTGAAGAATAATTATATTAAACAGTATTCATGATAAAAATGTCAAAAATAAGGATCCAAAATTGCATGCACAATTGTGTCTCAATTTTAAAACATAAAATATATGTCATTTGTATAGGAAGAAAGACTGGAAGAAAAGATATCAAAATGGTAAACATGATTACTGCTTAATAAGTGATATTGTCTTCTCTGTAAGTTTCTTCCCATTTATTATAAGCTTAGACTACTTTCATAATCAATAAATATGTACTTCTTTTCAATTTACCCCAAAGTAAAAAATATGCTCACAAGGTCTCCTTTCAGCTATAAGGAATATTATCCCTTGATAAATACTATTTTATAATCCACTTTAAGAATTAAAAATATGTGCCTTAGGTATTGAAATTTTTTTTTTCAGTTTTATATTTCCTTTTGGACAGTGTGCTTGTATATGTTAGGAAAGGCAAGTGGAAAAACAACTAAAATAGATTCTATGATAGAGTTAGAGAAAGAAAAAACTGGCAGATGGTAATAGGAAAAAAGATAGAATTTAAGAAAGGAGAATTGATTGCTTACATAGAATTAACAGACAACAAAAAAAAACTTCTAGACTCTATTTCCACATTTTTCAAAAACTTCACATTCCAGTTTTTTGTAGCCTTTCAATGAGTATGCTTTTGAGGATCTTATAGATAATACTGAACATATCTCCAGAGGGGTATAATTTCAGAAAACTTCTCTGTGTCTTTCAATAGGTGATCTTTCACCAAAATCTTTCTTATCACAAATACATCAGATAGTAATAGGTTATATTTCTACATGCTTATGGTTGTAAACTACTTTGATAATTCCTAGGCTACTATGAAACTGTGTGATAAATAAGGCATGGATTATTTGACCACCATGTGACATAGAAAAAGAGGCCAAGGACATTGAATTGTCTTCCATACCACAAGTAGAGCACAGTAATGACTGTAACCTAGGCTCCTCCCAAACCTAAGATTATTCACCTGAGCTGTGTTTTCTTTATTTTTGATTTTGTTAATTTTTAGCATATCATGTAACATAAGCAAGAACACAGTGGAGCAGAGTAAAAAGTGACAACAGGAGTAAAGAATGAAAATTGTAAAGATTAAGTACATTTTATATTACTTACTGCCTTTGAGAACATACTAGTTTAAGTCTATAATAAAAAACAAATACTCAGACTCTGATCAGTTACTTATATACAGACATATAATGCTTGGTTTTTAAAACCACATTAGGGCCAAAAAAAAAAAAAAAGATCATAGAAGAAGCGGTATGTGTAATTATAGTTGTGTTTCCTGACATTAATACTGTTATAGTCAGAGGTCTGGCAACTTTTCCCATTTGGTTCCTATAGAAATATAGACATAAGTACAGAATTGATTTTTAGAAAAGAACATTTGTCAATATTGTGAAAACACTTTACTCTCAAAGTACATTTCCAGCATTAACCATTTCGACCAAAATAAGCTCTTCTAGAATAATTGTTAAATAATAGAAAGCGCACTGGACCCCTGGTCATGACAGCTAAGTTTGTCCACTAGTATTTGTGAGACTCTAGACAAATGATGTAAACAAACCTAGACTTTTCTGGTAAGTAAAGAGTTGGATTAGGTTAGTCTTCTTCACTCAAGTTTCATGGCATAAGTCATGACATTTATAAATTCTGGTGTTTGACCCAGTCTCCAGAGATTCCAGCTTAATTGAGCTGGATGAATTTCTGCAGGTGATACTGGTATCAAGCAGGTTTAAGAATCACCAGACTTGGTGATATCTGAGATTCTCTAGCTTTCAAATTCTATGATGTCGGTTTTATTTTTCCTTCCCAGAGAAAATCAGAAGGTAGCATGACTTCATTGACTTCCACTCTTTGAATAACTTTTTTTTTTGAATAACTGTGCTTATCGTAGTGATCTGCAAACTTCAGTTGTGAGTAGCAAATGACTAGTTAGAAAGGCAGATTCCTAGGACTCACCTCACAGAATTCTGCCATGATGCCAAACTCGAGTATTATCCAGGAATCCGTATATATTGCAAGTACTGAGATGATTCTAAGACCACTGGTTAAGAAACGTAATTAAAAAAACACTGTCATGGTTATGATTTGTAACTTCGAGAATGAGATTTTGCCTGGAAAATTTTTGGTACTCTGGTTCACTCTGGAATACAACTTTCAGTTAAATTACGAAGCAATGTACTGATTTTAGACTCTCAGCCTCATAACCCTGAGCCTTCCTCTAGTCATGTAACCAGGATACTGACTTTCATCAAAATCTGCTATGAATAAGTAAGAGAAAGAGTATTCGAATCCAGTAAAGCTACTCTGTGTACATATCGAAGACATGCAAATGGAATACAGAAAAGATTTCTTTGTTTCCATGTCCACTGAAGTATTAGCCACAAAAGCCAAGATATGGAAACAGTTTGTTTGTTGATGGGTGAATACATAAAGAAGACACACACAGACACACAGACATAGACACACACTCACTAGAGTATAATTAAATCATGAGAAAGAAGGAAATTTTGCCATTTGGGGTAACATGAAGACCTTGAAGTCATCATGCTAAGTGAAAAAAGTCAGGCAGAGAAAGACAAATAGCCTATGATCTCATTTATAGGTGGAATCTGACAAAACCTGAACTCATAGAAACAGAGATTAGATTGGTGGTTTCCAAGGACAGGTAGGGAGAGGTTGGTAATAGGTACAGACTTTCAGCTGTAAGATTAATAATATCCGAGTATCTGATGTGAAATGTGATGACAGCTGATTACTGCATTGCATAACTGAATTTACAGAAGAGTACAACTTAGTTGTCTGACACACAAAGATAAATATATGAGGTATTAATTAACTTGATAGGGGGGATTCTTTCACAATATATATGTATATCAAATCACCATGATATTCACTTTAAATATTTTAAAATTTGATGGGTCAATCACACCTCAATAAAGCTGGGGCTGGGGAGTCAGTGCCCTAAATCATAGGACTAACAACAATTCTAATAGATAATTTATTAATATCCCTGTGGAGATGTGGTCTAAAATATTAAGCTTAACTACAATAATTAGACACTCTAAAACAAAAAATTCCTTCATGTAAAAAAAAGCAACAAAAAAATGATAAAATCCAAAATGGAAAATTTCTACAAGTAAATTGAAACAGAAAAAATTATGATGAAAAGCATAGACAAAAGATATAAAGTCAACTCATGGAAGAATCAACTTAATGGAGAATGAACCTGATAATACAGGAAAATAATTTTAAAAGTGAGATACCACTTTTCACCAAATTGGCAGACATTTCAAAAGTCTGACAGTGTCAGGTGATTGCTAAGGAACCCAGTAATGTCAGTCATTCACTGGAGACCATAAAATGGAAATAATATAAACTGGATAAGCCAGTATAATAGGTGGTTTGATAGTATCTATTAAATATGTTTATACCCTGCAATGTTAAAAATTTAATTTCACTTCTCAGTATTAACCTTAGAAATACTGGAATAAAAGCAAAATGCAAATTTTCAAGAATAATTAAAAAAAAAAAATTACAACCACATTCATTTCCTAAAATAACAAGTGTCTTAAGTTATGTTATAGTTTTAGTAAATATAGAAAAATTAGAAAAAATAAAGTAAGTAGCTCTATATGGACTAACTTGGGAAGCTCTGTTATTGACTATGGCACCTTGCATCCAAGGGGGTACTACCAATTCCTAACTTTTGTATGCATGTTGAATTCCTCCTTCAAGAGATTGAGTCTTTTCTAGTCCTTCACCCGTATATGGTCTTAATAACTTAACTGACCAAAAGAATGTAGTAGAAGTGATTCTGGGACTTCTGGTGTTAGGTTGTAAGAAGGTTTTTAGCTTCTTCCTATGTATCTCAAAACTATTGCAATTCTTTCTCTGAGGAGAAGTCATCTGCTATGTAAGAAGTCCTGAGAAGGCTATATGTGAAGAAAGATGTCAGCCAGCTCTAGCTATTCTCATCATTCCAACCATCCCAGTTCAGGCAACAGACATATGAGTGAAGTTATCATATTGAAATTACAGTTTTAGCAGATGCCATGTAAAGAAGAACCAAGGTCCTAGAGACATGTCCCAGTCGAACCATCCCAGCCATCCCTAGCCTTCTGGGTCCCCCAAGCTGAGGCCCCAGACATGTGGAACAGAGAGAAATTATCTATGCTGTGCCATACCCTAATTTCTGACCCATGGGATTGTGATATAATAACTGTTAGTTGTTTTATACCAGTAAGTTCTAATGCAGTTTGCTAAAAATCAATAGGTGACCAGAAGCTCATGATAACACTGTGTGCTAGAAAAACATAGAAAACAATACCAGATATTTTCAGTGTCTGTGTGTGTGTGTGTGTGTGTGGATGTGAGAGAAAGAGAGAGAGAGAGAGAGAGAGAGAGAGAGAGAGAGAGAGAGAGAGAGAGAGAGAGAGAGAGAGAGAGAGAGAGAGAAAGAGAGAAAGAGAGAGAGAGGTCTAGAAGGACAAAATATGAAATTAATGACAATATTTATGTTTGAGTAAGAGAGGAAGTCAAGTAGGATTGACATGGTGGTTATAAAAGGGGCTTTAGTCCTATATATATTCAGTTAGGAAAACTGAAATTAATGTATAGATTCAAGGAGGAGGACTTTTAACAAGTCATTAACATTTGCAAAAAACAGCAGGAGAAGAGATGGTAAGGGGAAACTGAAACTAATGCTCACTGAGTCAGAAGAATTGCAGGAAAGAACTTGAAATGGTCCCGTCTGCTGGACCCTCCAAAGCAAATCCCTGGAGATTGTTACAAAGTCTCAGGGACACAGAATGTTTGCACACACTTCCTGGGAGCAAGGATGGCTTGTTTTTTTTCTGCTTTCCAAAGCTTGAGTGAGCACTTTCCATTAATGATGTTTAACCCAAAATCTTTAGGACAGAAAATGTAGAGGGTAGATTGTCAAAAGAATAAGAAATTGCTCTAAAGATTTTGAAATACTAGTCTTCTGAAGTGTATACAGTTTTAAATATCACATATGATAAAATCCACAACTAATATTATACTCAATGGTAAAACAGTGAAAGCATTTTCCCTAAAATCAGCAATGAGACAGGGGTGCCCAGTCTCACCGTTATTATTTAATACAGTACAGGAGGTCTTAAAGCAATTAGATAGGAAAAAGAAACAAAAGAAATTCAAATTGGAAAGGACAAAGTGAATTACTACTATTTGCAGATGATAGAAAACCTAAAAGAGTCCATTAAAAATTCTTAGAAATTATAACATGTATAGTAAAATGACTGGTTACAACATTGATTTACCAAGAAATGATTACATTTTTATATGCAAAGAGCAAGCTATAAAAAAGAGAAATTAAGAAAAAAAACCCATTTATATTAACACCAAAATATTTAGGAAGAGTTTAACAAAGAAAGTGAAAGATCTATACAATGAAAATTATAAAACATTGTTAAAAGAAGTAGAAGACACGAAGAAATGGAAAAATATTCTATGTTCATGGATAGAGCCAACATTGTCAAAAACGCCATCCTATCTAAAACAATACATAGATTTAACGTAATTCCAGTGAAAATTCCAATGAGAAATTTCAAAGTAATGAAACAAATACTGCAATTTAAATGGAATTTCCAAAGGTCTTGATAGCCAAAACAATTTTAAGAAAAAAAGTAGAGAAATGGAGATATTACATGACTTGATTTCAAAATATACTACAAAGCAATCATAATCAAAACAATGTGGCATTAGAATAAAAATATACATATGGATCAATGAAATAGAATTGAGAGTACTGTAATAAGTCAGTTAATTTTTGACAAGAGTGCCACGAGTAAGCAATAGAGAAAGGAAAGTCTTTTCAACAAACTATGGTGGAAAAATTGGATGGTCATATGAAAAAGAGTCAAACTAGAACACTACCTAACACCACACCAAAATCAACGTAAAATGAATTAGAGCCTCAATGTAAAACTGGAAACTGTAAAACAGACTAAATCATGGGCCATATATACTTTATGATCTTGTCCTTAAAGATGTCTTGGGGACTCATTCCAATGGCAAGAGACACAAAAGGAAAAAAAGGATTTTGAATATATGATACTACAATATTTCTGCACAGTGAAAGAAACTATCAACATAATGAAAAGATACCCTACTGAATGGGAGAAGATATTTGCACTTCATATAGCAGATACATAGCTCGTATCCAAGATTCATAAAGGATTCATACAAGTCAATAACAATAACTATAATGACATAACGCAATAAAAAAAATCGGCAGACTACCTCAACAGACATCTCTCCAATGAGAGCTGGTCAATGGGCAAATGAAAAAAGTTTCTCAGCACTTATTATTAGAGAAATACAAATCAATACCACAATGAGATGTCACCTTATATTGGTGAAAATTGTCTATGATAAAAATAATGAGTGTTGGTGAGGGTGTGGAGGGAAAGAAATCCTCATATACTGTGGGTGGGAGTACAGGTTGGTGCAGACATTTTAGAAAATAGTAACCCCTTTCAATACCTCAGCTATAAACTAGTAGGACCTAAGAAGAAAACCCTAAACTAAGTTATGTCCAGGAAGTGAAAGGTAATAAATGTGCGTTGTTTTAAACCATTATGTTTGTGCTATTATTGTTATGTAGCAATAGAAAACATTCCACTTTTTCATTTAGTTAGCAAATTCAATTTCTTGATTAACTAATTCAAGTCATTGTGCTGTGATAGAGAAGTAAGGAATTATATCCCTGCCCCAAAGGAGCTTACAAAGTTGTTTTTGGAAAGGAAGAGAGAAAAGCACAGGTATAGTGCAATAAAATGATAAAGTAGTTTGTGATCATGTCTAGAAAAGATAAATATATTCAGGACTTTGGGTTATAAACTAGACTTTGAACCTCCAACTAGTTACATAATGCTGTGTGTTGCTACCTAGTCTGTAAAATTGAGATAATGTCTCCCCATATATTTCAAGGATCAGTAAGAAATGAAGACAATAAAAAGCTGAAAATTTAATGTAATGGATGCAAATAATAGAGATTATATTTTAGTTTAGAAATCTACATTCTTTTAAAAGATTTAGTTTGATTATTTTTCCTTGCAAATGGAAATGATGATGATTGGCTCCCTTTTTTAATCCAGGCTAATCTACCAGAATTTCTGCATAACCTTTCATTTTAAACTACAGGGTCGAAGTGGGGAGTCATCTTGTCCATGGATCAAGTACTTGTAGATTTTATTGGAAAATTGTTATTTCCTCTGTTTCTTTAAATATTGAGAAAACCTCTCCCACGTGGCATGCAAATTAATTTAGAACTCATTCTAAGGGGAAGAGGGGGGGGTTAGTTGGAGGGGGCGGATTCAAATGGAATTGAATTAAGTAGGGGTTTACTGACCTCTAATGGACAGACTTAAAACTGCTGGTTTTATCACGCTGCGTGTAATAACAATGTAAAAGCTCTTGGGGGAAATTGGCCAAGTGGACACTGTAAGGCAGTCCAAAATCACTGGCCAAGAAGATGGAGTTCACACGATGCCAGCTAGTCATCAACTATGAGAGCAGGCTTTTATACAAATCAGCCTAGGCTGAGGTTCTGTTAAATTGACAAAAATTTAATAACAGCACCTCTTTTTGCCTTTTGGATTTTGTTGCTGTTGTTTTGCAAGTACATTTAACAGGCAATTTGTAAAGCAAGGGTCCCTTTCAGTGTGAGCGTTCTTTGTGCATGCTGGAAGCATAACGCCACATCTAAAGAAGACGGTGCCGGCAGAGGTGAGCTTCCCCTTAGAGTGTGGGAGCCAGCAGACTGCATTCCTAAACTTAATGCCTGAGACTTGTCTTGCAATGTTAGTCTAAGCAAACCACATAGTTCTCTTTGGAACTTAGTCTCTCATCTCTTATTGTGATTGCAAGGTGTTTATCAGCTACTTAATGTGCTATGTTTGTGAAAAAAATATGTAACTCATGTAACTCGAAAACACCATTGATGTTGAAATCAGAATTGCAGTCATTTTCCGAAACTTATTTTAAAGTTCTTAAATATTAGTATGAATTACTAACCGGTACCAAGAATCTTTTTACACTTTTCTTTCAAGTTGGAGCAATTGTCTATATCTGAACAGAAATAAAAATAATGAAAACAAGGCTTTGAGTGTCCACAAGTGGACCTGCATACATGGTTCCCTGAATGACTCTGGGGGCAGCATTCATACCAACCACCACGAAAGAAGTTAGGCAGTGCAGACTCATCGCAATTGAACATGATGGCTCTATGCCTATCAAGGACACACTTATTATTCCAAGAATATTGAGATTATCCTTTCAAGCAGAGTAAGGTAAAAATGCCAGGATACTGAGTGCAGGGTCTCATGAGAACATGACCCTTATCCAACCTTGATAAATGGCCTTAGCACCTGACCAGCACTGAACATGGACCCTAATGTACCAGATGGAATTTCTGGGATGATAACTGTCTTCGTCCACATAGATTGTCCTCAAGATTTCCTACCTTGGGACCTGGCTGTTCTTGCATGCTCACTACCCTCCCTCTGCTTATATTCCCTTTGAAAGAACCCCCTCCCTGCTGGCTCCCAACCAACCGCCACTGGGAGGCAGATTCCTTTCTGACTACTGTGAGTGTAATAAAGGTCCTGTCCTTGCCAACTGTGTCTTCTCATGATTTCCTTGGACTATCCCCTAGGCAGGATGTTACTTTGCCTGTACTTGAATTCCAGCAAAAACAACTGGCATAGTCAGCAAGATAGCCCAAGGACTCTGAAAAGCCAGGTGAAGTGGATATGCCTTTGTGGGAAATGCCAGGAAGAATCCTGGGGTGGACCCCTAGTGGGATGTGGTTCCATATGGCCATGCTAATAGATTGTGGGGGCTACTGAGTGATTGGGGGGGCACCCCTAAAATGCCGCAAAGTCTGCTCATGATGTTGCATGAAGTAGGAAAAGAGTGTGTTGAGAATAAAATGGATACCAGGGTGGTGGTGACGCAGTGGCTTAGACCCCGCAGCAGGCAGTCAGGGAGGCCGCTGCAGTGCGGTTGTCAAAATGTAGGTTAATACTTAGCCTTCTCAGCATATGTTTATATGGAAATGTAGTGATTAGTGTGTATGTTCTAAAGTTAGATAGGGCTTCTGAAAGTTTAATATGTTCTGGTGTAATATTTGTCGTTCTAGTTATTATTCTAAAATGTTGTAGGTAACAAAAATAATTAAGGTTTCATGTCAAATTGTTAATTAAGCTATAAATACGTCTTGGACTGCTGTCTGTTTAAAGGTCTTTGCCAACTGCAGGTGGCAAAGGAAAGTCAGATCAGAAACGAATAGACTAACTTCCATTGCAGTGTTTCATTATATAGATAATATGTTGCTAATTTCTGATTCAGTGACAGATTTGGAGGAGCACACCCCCAACATCCTTACACAGTGCCCACAGGAGCTCGGATAGGCAGTGGACCACAACCAGCTGCAAGGACCTGGAGTGTCCTTTTTTTGCTTTGTTTTTGAGGGTTATCTGGTTGGGGAAGACAAAGGTGTCACCGGCCCCAGTTGTAAATAACATAGAGGCTTATTCTGTCCCTCTATTCCCTAAACATTTGCACGAATTTTGGAGCCTACTTGTGTATTAGAGGACATTCGTTCCACACCTGGCTTAGGTTATCTGACCCCTGTTTAAATTAGTCTAAGAAATGGTCCACCTGGGACTGAGGGAAAAACAGAACACGAACTTTAATGCCACCAAAGCTGTACGAACTGCACGAGCCCTGGAGATTTTGGTTTAGACCCAACCCAGTGAACGAGACCTTTATGTAACCCAAAATGGGTGCACCTGGGAGGACTCTGGAAGCAGCAAGGACACACAAAGCTTTTGATCTCAGCTGCAGAAAGGAGCTGAGCCTAAATACAGTCTAATCGAACAATAAGCTCTTGTAGCATTCCAAGTCCTGTTGGCCACGGAGGCTTTAGAAGGACCAGCAGCCATGACATTGAGGATGACATCCCTGACTGAGGGGTGGACTCAAGACATGACTGTGCAACCCAAGAGCTTGGTGGTGCAAACACTGATGGTGACCAAGTAAAGCACCTACATGTAGTAAGACAGCAAGGAAGAAGTAGACACCTTGGTCCAGATCTGATGGCGGTAAGAGCCCCCCACAGAGGACACAGTCCAGTAGCTTCACCGAAAAATAAGACATGTTGGACAACAGGTGCGGCAGTGGGCTGATGATCATCACATCAGTCGGTGGTCCCACTTACCTGCCTTACAATGCAACAGGGGTCAGCCTCCTTGAGATTTACAGTGACCTGCTGATAGATGCCCTGAAGACTGAAACCCACTCCTACATGGGGTGGACTTCTCGGTTGTGTGAGACTTTGATTATGCTTAATGAACACCCCAGCAGTCTACCGATTTTGCTCGCCTTGATCTGCAGTGTGCACTACTGCCACAGCCCATGACTGCAATACACAAAGGCCCTAACCCCACAGGTCTCCTACCAGAAGATGGTGCATAGGTTGTGAGGTGGCATGAACACTGTTGGGGTGGACTGCAGGGTGGTGTGAGAACATGACCCATGCTCAGCCTTGAAAAACAGCTTGGCACCTGCCCAGCACTGAACAGGGGCCTGAGTGTACCAGTCAGACTTTTCTGGGATAACTGCCGTTACCTGAACTGATTATACCCAAGATTTCCTGCCCTGGAATCTGACTGTTTTGCCCACTCATTACCCTCCCTCTGCTGATATCCTCTTTAAAAGAACTCTCCGCCTTGCTGTCAGCATAGTTTCTTTTCTGACCGGCCGCCATCAGGAGGTGGATTCCTTCCGAACTGACCCCAGTGGGACCCCCTACTGTGAATATAATAAAGGCTATGACCCTAGTCGTCTGTGTCTTCTCATGATTTCCTCTGACATCCCCTAGGCAGGTTGCTATTCTGCCTGGACTTGAGCTCCTGAGAAACACTGAGGCAGATGATTAGCCAGAGAATTTGACTTTGTTTTAGGTTTGATTCTAAACTTGCCACTGATCAATATTATGTGTATGTATATATAAATACATATATACATATGAATATATGCACAAATATTTGTGTGCATATATCTGTATGTGTATATAAATTCCATATCCTCTAATACTGTATTCTCGCAATACACATGTCTCAGATTCACATAGAACATTGTCTAATTCTTCTGTCTGATTTAAGTCTGCAAATCTTATCCTGGTTACTTCACCACTTGATTGGATTTAACTAATCTACTTACTTTCTGCCTGATCTCAGTTCTTTCTGTCTGGTCAGGCCACAAGCCTTACAGTTACCCAACTGTCCCTAGATGGAATCTCAGATCTCTGTCTTTCTCTGTGGACACAGCAGAGAGTGGTCATAAATGAAGGTGCAGGGGCACAAAATGAGGCTAAAAGACAGGCAGAGGTCAGTCACGAGTCTTTGAAAGGTTTGTATTTTTTTTTTTTCCTACTAGGAAATCTCTTTCATTTTTCAGCTTTAATGAGGTATAAATAACAAAGAAAACTGTAAGATATTTGAAGTGTATAATGTGATGACTTGATATATGTGTGTGCTGTGAAAGAATTCCACTACCTATTTAAGTAAAGCAGTGTTTCAAATATTTATTTATCTGAGCAAATATTTATTTGCAACTATAGTCACCACAGTTTATAGCTCTCAACTACCCTTTATCTTAGATCTAAAAGTGTGTACTCTTTGATCAACATTTTTCTATTTCCCCCAATTGCCCATCTCTGGCACATTTTCCTACTCTTGTTCTATGAGTTTGACTTTCTTTTTAGATTTGACATATAAATGAATCTTGCAGTATTCGCCTGGCTTATTTAACTTAGCATAAACCTCCCAAGATCCATCCGTGTTGCCAAAATAGCAGAATTTCCTTCTTTCTCAGGGTTGAATAATCCATTATTTATATAAACCTCATTTTCTTTATCCATTCATTTATTGCTAGACACTTAGGTTGTTTCCATAGTTTGGCTATTTCGAATAATGCTGTAATGAACAAGGGAGTTCAGAGTTCATATATTTCTTACATACTCTGTTTTCATTTACTGTGGAGATTTATCCAGAAATGAGATTGCTGGATCACGTTATTTCTATTTTTAATTTTCCAAAGAACACATGGTTTTCCATAGCGGCTGCACCAATTACATTCTTGCCAACAGCGTACGAGTTTTCTCTTACCTCCACACCCTTGCTAAAATATTTTAAATAGTAGTTGTACTTGCTCTAATGTGACTTTTAAAAAGATGTCTTGGCAAAAGCGTGAAGAATGAGTTGGACGGAGAAAGTGTGAATGCAGGGAAATGACTTAAACATTTATTACTAGGTCCAAGAAGAGATGGAGTGATTTGATTAGTGACAATGAAAATAGAGACAGGTGGATGTATGGGAGAAGGACTTTGGAAATAAAATTTATAGGACTTGGTGGTAACTGTGTCTAGGAAACAAAGAAGAGGGAGACATAGAGGACATTTCCTGGAGATAGTGAGTGGATTGTGGTGATGTTTACCAAGACTGGGGGCACTTTTACCACAGAAATAGTGAGAAAAGGGAGAGAGATTAGGGAAAAGGAAAGACTACAAGTTTGGATGAGGTGTCTGCACAGAGTGTTATTCAAGTGACAGTTTTGAACAAGCATTAGGTGTGTGGTCTGAAGGATTGTTATAGTAACTGGGGTATATAGAGAGCCCTTATATTATTTTTTGAAATTCAATTTTAAAATCTTTGAATTCTTTAATGAGTAGGGATAGAGTGGAATAAAAAAGATGCAAAATATTATTTACCCATTCCTACATGTGTTCAAAACTTGCTTATTGAGAGTCTTGTTTACATCAGATATTATTGCAGGTGCTGAGTAAAGTGGAGAACTAGACAAAGTCTCTGCTTTCAAAATTCTTGCTCTCAGTGGAAATATGGGCAGATTGGTCAGATTAAATGGCCAAAGCCACCTTCAGGAAGAAATGATTGTCTCAATTTTTATGCTATTTAATTTTAGACTCATCACATTTATTTTGTAGGACATTTTTTAAGTGCTTTACTGGCTTATAGTTAATAAATTTGCCAGTTAATTTCCATAAAATAATGATTTATATATCCAGATATGCTGATGGTTAGAATATTGTTTTTCATATATTCTTTCTTGAACTTTATTAGCAGTAAATAAGAAACCCTCCATGTTAGCCATTAGTTGAAGTACATCACAAGGAGACACTGATCTTTTATATATGCAAAATAACTTTATATCCAAAAATATGTGACTGAAATATTCTTCATATAGCAGTCTTATAAATGAAATTTCAAAATATTAAACAGAATTCTCTCCAAAGATGTGGGTACATAAAGCTATATTCCAGGGGAAAGTATCACTTCCTTAAAAATCTCTTTAGATTAAAATAAAATCATGGCATGTTACGTTTAAATCAAGAAAAATAATCTTGATAGAAATAAGGAGTTCTTGTTCAAGATTACATTTACATAAAATTTCAAGAATGAGTTATTTTATTGAATACACACAAGCTGAAAATTCTCTTGTTTAGAAACATGCAAATTTGCAAGTAGAAATGAAAATTGGATTGTTTTAGACCAAGGATGATCATATTTCTTTGAGACAAAAATGGGACATTTGGATGGCAAAAATGAGACAGGGGTTATATGCTGGTGGCTAAGGGGAGAAGAGGAGGTGGAACAATCTGAGAAGGAGCAGAGCAGCCAGGCCAGCAACTAGTAAATACTATGTGATGTGATCACATAGTAATGATGTGTGATCCAGTGGGGCTTCATACAAAATAGCCAGACTTGATGCAAAGAATTTTGGCAGCACCTTAAGTGAAAACCAAATTTAGTCCCATATAAGCCCCACTCTAAATGTTCTGTCTAAAACACATGCAGTTTTAACCATCCCAGTGCTAGAAATGCCCAACAAGCCTCACAGTGCTAGAGATAACCCCCGCAGTACCAGAGATAAGCCTACAGTACTTACCACTAGACCACACTTTGGTGCTCTGTTTCCTTTGAAGAAAGAGGTGAATGTGGGGGCATTTGGGAGAATCCTCTTCTCACAAGGCTTCTGTTTCCTCACAGGGGGCAGAAACAGTGGTAGCAACCACAGCCCTCACAGTCAGCTTCAGCAAGGGCTCTCTTTAACAGGAGGAAAAGGGGAGAGCTGCTTTTGGGTTCCCTCAATAAATTGGGCTCAGGGCAACTCAACTGCCACTTTTGCCCCATGTTAAAGATGTCCCTGGATTATTAAATATAGGACAAAATTGACACTTACATTAAAATGATGGGGCAGTTGGGAAATATTAAAAAAAGATACTGTCCCATTTAAAATAGTGCATATGACCAACCTATTTTGACCAAACAAAATAAGTAAATTTATGACACCATTGGATGGTTTTTGTGAAACAAGCAAACTTTGAAACTTTTAATAAGATTATATTATTAATTATTGCTGATAATATTAATTGTTGATTACTAAATTGTTCATGGCAAAATTGGGTGGGGAGGGATTTAGCCTGCCCTGAAAAATCAAAATGTTAAACATTTATTGAGCACTTAGTTGTGCTAAGCATTGGGATAGGTATTTGGGATTCAAAGATAAAAAGATTCAAGCACTCTCAATTCAGAGAGAATTTCTTTTTTCTGTACCTGGTTTGCAAATATATGTGGACCTAACATGTTACATGGTGCACATGGCTAGAAACACTGACCAATAACTACTTATTCCTACCTGGTTTGGAAACATTGCTTCCTTTGGAGTAGCTATGTAATCCTGTTTAACATTGCTGAGAAATGAAGTATCATATTAGCAATTTTCCCCAAATTTTAGATGTGTGTTAGTCATTGAATGGGTCAGTGCTCATTGAGATCAGCAGAAGTTTCTTTTTTAATTTTACTATAGGGAATTAGAGGCTTCATACCTATCATATGGGTCAGGGAAGGACAGGTTGAGAAGCCAGTTGCCAAAGTCTCAGTCAGCAACTCAGAGTGGGTGGTCCTCAGGAGCATGAAAGGCACTGCTGTGTGCTTCTCATGTACCATCTGCTTGGCATCTGCCTGTAACTGCCTCTAGAGACTAGTAGCCCCTCCTTTCCTTTGGAATCCCTCCAAGTGGCACATTCCAATTCTCATGGCCCCATTTTTCCCAGTCAACACCTAACCTTTCACAAAATAGGCTTGACAAAGTTCACTATGAGTTCAACTTTCACTGCTATTCAACCAACTAGAGGATCACAGTCTTGATTTTATTGTCAGATAACCCATCCCCGTAGCTATAGGAAATAGAAGGTTCTTTCAGGACGGTTGTAGAAGTTTTTGGTTCTCTGATCATGCTTGAGAATTTTTTTTTTTAAAGGAAAGTTTCAGGCAGGAATGAAGGCAAGTAGGCAGGTAGAAAGGAAGAGAGAGGAGGAAGAAGCATTTTTATTTTATTCTTATTTAGTTGTTCACATTGGTTGCTTCCCCCTGGACTTGGAACTTAAACCCAGGGGTGTGTGGCCTGTGATCCTTCAGAGGTGATTGACCTAACAGCTACTCCACCAGGGTGCACCATGCTTGAGAATTTAAAGATGTCCTTTTTCTAAACTGAAGTGTTACATACCCAGTCAGTTACAGGGTACTTCTCAAACTGTCTGCTAGAACATTCTATTGCAATAGTCATATTGTTATTTCAAAACTTTGTTCTCTATAGGCATGTAAATCTACACAACTAAATGGAAAGTTAAGGATACAGTTTGCCACTGAATATAGTGTACCAACAAAGTCTCACTTTTTTACTAGCAATGGAGATATTTCTTTAACTTTATCCAGATCAGAGAACTAGTCCCAAATTCTCTTCCTTGAGATTCTGTTTTCCTAAACGATAACAAAAAATGTTCTAAGAACCAGATTTTGGTCATTAGAACAGAAATCATTTTACATATTCCAAGCATAAAAGTGCTTGAAGACAAAGAACTAGAAACCTACAGCACATCAGAAAGGCAAGGGGACACTAATCACAGAAGCCATTTCTGAAAGTTTCATCCAGAAATACTCAAGAGCTCACTCAAATGCCACTATGAATCTAATATCTGCTGATTCTGTTTGACAGGTGGACAAACTATGGCCCTTGGGAAAAATCTGGACTGTCACCTGTTTTTGTATATAATATGTGAGATAAGAATGAATTTATGTTTTTAAATGGGTGAAAAATGAAAAAAAATTGTATTTTATGACATGATAATTACATGGAAAAAATTTCATTGTCTACAAATAAGTGCTTATTAGAACATAGCCGTACACATTTATTTACTGCTTATGGTCATACTATAATAGGAGAGTTTAGTAGTTATGCCAGAGTAGGTACATAGTAGTTATGTAGTAGTTATGACCTGAAAAGATTAAAATACTACTTATTATCTAAATCTTCATAAAAAATGTTGGCAGATCCCAAGATAACAACAGTCTCTCGCTGTCAAAATCTCAGAATCGTGTGGGAAAAGTAATCTTGACAAACCACACACTTGGGTTCTCCTCTTGTTTGAAGAGAAGCAACAGCACCGAGTTGACTATAAATAATTAAGAAGGTCATAATATGGTTGGGGATTCCCAAGACCATATTCAGGTTGCATTATTAAATAGCAGGGCTTACAAAACTCTAAAACATTGTTATAGTCACAGTTACAGTTTATTATGGCAGAAGAATACGGATTAGAATCATCAAAGCCACATACTACAGAGTTCAGGAGACACCAGAAATTGGCTTCCGTTTTCCTCTTCCAGTTATCCCAGCAATGATGTGTCACAACACATATGAAGTATTTTCCACCAGAGAGATTCATCTGAAGCTTGGTTAACAGGGTTTTTATTGGGGTTTGTCAAACAGGCATATTTATAGTCCACATGGATGAACTTACTTAATCAATCCCCATCACCTCTAGGAGTCAAACTAATACCACATGGCACATGACTCCATCATAAACAATATTATTAGCATAAACTATCTGAAGTACCCTAACTTCCCAGAAAAGCAAAGATGCTATTATCAGGAAAGATATTTCAAAATCTCAGGGGCTATTTCTGAGGATTCAGTGAAGGGTTAACCCTTTTGGGGGGAATGTGTAAAACTGGGACAACCAGACTATGTGCATCACTTGTTGAATATAGACTCACTGATATTTGGATCTCTAGGAGACTCAGAAAGATTATCTGACTAAACTTTATCTTTAATAGATGAGAAAGTTGAGACTTTAGAATCAGATAGATGTGGATTTTAACTACTTACAAGCAAAGTAGACTTGGAAAATTATTTGACTTCTATGAACCAAATTTTTCTCACAGATTCTTAGATAATAAGGTTATCATAAGGATTAAATGAAGACTTAGTGATCAAAACATGGTAGGTACACAAGCAATAATTATTTTTCTTAATTTATTCAATATATTTATTGAAATCCTATATTATTATACTGATATAAGTGGAAGAAAAAGTTGATGCTCTAATGAAAATAAGGACTTTGATCCATTAGCACCAGGAAAATATTTACATCAAAAGATATGTCACTTTTTCATTTGGAAAATGCCTTCAAGGCCTATTTGAGAGTGCAGAGTCAGGCTCTCCAGGGCTCAGCTTGCAAAGAAACAGATACATTTCTCTGCAACATCATAGAAAGAAAGACGGCAATATGGGAGAGAAGGGACTAGGGCTGGAACTGAGGGTAAAAATAAGAGGCTGAAAATATTTCTGAAGAATCTGGTTGGTGACAGATTGTTAAAAACCTTCAGTTCTACACAAATGAGTTTCCCAAGGTTTTAGACAAATTAATCACAAAGATAGGATCAGAGATATTTCTAGAAAACCTTATTACCGCTCTAAGAACCAAAGTTTTTATTCCTATCACTTTTAATATAAAATGATAGCTTGGGAGATCTTACATTTGAGATTCTCAGAAACTGTCCACTGAATATCTAGGGTAATACTATATTTCAAATAATTAAATATTTACTTGCCAAATATACAATAGGTTACAGTTAAGTTTAAGAGAAAGCTTATGGGAAAATAGCCAGAAACCACAGGATTCTTGGAAACATTGTAAAAGAAACAAAATAGTGCTTCAGGCGTGGATGCTTCTGGTATTTTGTAATAAGCAACTAAAGTTTCTTGGACTTACTGTTAAATCTTTGAATTGACAAATGTCCCTGGTCTCATCTAGCTGATATTTTTGTATAGTAACAGGGAAATATAGAACTTTCTTAATTTTTGGAAACTAATAAAGCCTGAAATTTGAAAGTGTTGGTACCTAACATGTTATACTTCTGTTGAGCTTTACTTCAGTCATATATCTAGAGAGTTAATCCAGTCGAAGAACACATCCAATAAAGAAATTAGAAGTTTGGAAAGCATTTCCTTTTTCTCACTTCTAATTTGTGACAATCATTAATTCTTGCCCCTGCTAGATGTTCTTGAATTTTCTGCTTGGATTAGGCTCTTACAGTTTATACACTGGGAATAAATCCTTGGATTAGTCCCTAAAAGATACTGCAGAACAAGCCCAGTAGTGGCAGTATTTCCTTCTTTCTATTGGTTTTCCATTGGCATTTCCCATTCCATCTTTTTCTGCCACTTCACCCTAACTCCTTGTTGCTATAGATGTTCGTGATCTTGGATCATTTTCATAACTCTAGTCAATTATTAATTTGCTTCTTTGTTTGTAAAAGATTTAGGTATGTAGATTGAATTATTGGTCACAAGTGTTCATCTCTATTAATATTACACCTCTCTTGTCATACCCTCATGGTAAACTGACTCTACTCTGCTTGAAATTGATTTGGCTTTGTGACTTGTTTTGGCCAATGGCATATCAGCAAAGGTGATGGTCCTCTGGTCTGGGCAGGATGAGTGGGATAGACAGGGACCCAACTTACACTTTGATTGAAGTCCAGTCAAATTAGCTCAGGTCGGCTGACCTGTACACATGTGCATGAGAATGTGATTACTGCCTTAATCTACTGAGTTTGGGGGTGTGGTATTACACGGCACTGTAATAAGTGCTCACTGTGACTCTAAGCAATTTCAGAACATGAAAGAGAAAAAGGTCAAGGGGAGATACCAAGAAAGAGCAATGTGCCCTCAACATCTGCTCTCTTTTTTCCATTGGCACATTGGTTTTGTTGTCAAGTCAGGCAGAAACCTACTGATGACTGACAGAACCACACTTGATTTATGGTTTTACTACTTACTAGATTTGAACTAGAATTTTTGAATCTGAAAACAAAGATAAGAGTATCTGTTGGGACTCATGGGGATACAAATAATGTCAAGCATCTGGAATCAATAAGTGGGAGATTTTATCATTATCATCATCACCAGCACCACCATCAGCAGCAGTTTTAACAACAGCTGAAATAATAGTATACTCAAACTCATCTCACAATGCCGTATCCTTCACCTCTGCCAAAGATGTCTCATTTCTTCACAAATTTCTTATTATAATTTCTATGAAGAAATGCAGTGATACAGAAAGATACTTGCAGAATTGTTATTTGAGGGTTTCTCTTAAACTTAAAATATTTTTCCCTTATTATACTCCTATCCTATGTTTTTACTTATTCCCAGTTTACATTAAAAAGAGGACAAAAGAAGCATTGGAAAAGACCCTTTTTATTTAAAGGAGAGGGACTTACAACCACATATTCCAGACTCATGAAGGTCTGGAAGGAGAGAAATGATAAAAAAATAAATAAGGTTTTGAATGGAAAGCAAGATCTAGATCTATGTTCAATGATTCTGAAGATTTGAACTAAATCTGAATTAAATTTGAACTAAATCTTTCAATAAATATGGAAATGTTATCCCTTTCCCAGTTTTTCCTAATATTAGTAACCATAAAAAGTCATGAGAAACCTGAAAAGGGATTTCTGCCTCTTCTAGGCAAAGGCAGGTTGATGCTGAGAGATTCTGTGGGTTTTGCAGTGAGTCAAGGAAAAGTGAGTTAAGGAAAAGTGAGTTGAGGAAGAAACAGAGTGGTAGTATGGAAGAGAGGCACCTTGTCCCAGGTTTGGGCTTGTGGACTAGTGTGAGAACATGACCCATGCCCAGCCTTGAAGTGGGCGTGGCAACTGGCCAGTCCTGAGTATGGACTTGAAGGCGACAGGTGGACTTTCTGGATGATAATTGCCTCCGCCTGCACTGACTCTACCGAGGTGACCTGCCCCGGAATTTTGCTGTCTTTGCTGGCTCCGTTGTTCTTTGTTCTCAGCCACTTGTCTGTTCTTGCCCACTCACTACCCTCCCTCTACTGAGAGTCCCTATAAAAGAGCCCCACTCCCTGCTGAAAGTGCGGCAAGTGTGGTTACTTTCAGGTAATTTACCCAATCCCCTGCGCCATCAGGAGACCACCAGCCATCGGGGAGGTGAATTCCTTCCTGACCTGCCGCCATCAGGACCCTCTGTTGTGAGTATAAAAAGGCCATGTACCTTCTTGTGTGTCTTCTCATGAATTCCTCGAACTATCTGTTAGACAGGGCATTACTCTTGTCAGAACTTTCACATAGGTTTTTTTCCTGGAAAAAATACTAGCCATAGGATCTTAGCCATGACTTGTTTTTCTCTTACTCTTCTACCTCTTTTCCACTAAGAAGCCTGGCCCAGAACAAAAGCATGCTCACCAAGGACTTAGAATATAAAAAGCAGAAATCTCTGCCAGCAAGGGTTCACTAGAACATCAGCGTTCTACACTAGTTTTACACTAAATTCTCGCTACCAGCTTAGAGGTTGTCTATTGTCTTTACTGCAATTCTTTTAAAAGAGGGAGGTTGCCAGTAGTTTGAGGGAGTTTGTTTTGGGATGACTAAGAAAGAGATGCAGACTGTCCTTTATCAAACTACATTCTCTCTTGAGTGAAGCTGGATTCACCAGCAGTTGAGTTCAAACTTGTTAGGTACATCCAGAAAAGTAGTAGATTCCAAAAGTACTTTTTTTTCCCCCTCTCAGGGGAAAGAATCATGTCTTGGGTGGGGTGGGGCATGATGGTGTGAGATTTTTTCACACTCTATGATATGCATAATGTTTATAACTTAGGTAATATTGGTTTATAACAGTATGTTTCAGATATGCAGCTATATATTTTGACATCTACATAAACGATATTATGATTACCTAATGAAAGCCTTGTTTCCATCCATTCCATATGGTTTGCACATTTTACCTGATTCATCTCTCTTCCCCATCTGTTGTCAGAATCTTTTTTCTTTGCTTGTTTGTTTACTGTTTCTCTACTTTCCATGTAAGTGGGTAAAATCATAGAGTATTTGTCTTTCTCCATCTGGTTTATTTCACTTAGCATATTCCTCTCAAAGTTCATTCATGTTGGCACAAATGCCAAGATTTCATTTTTTTAAATAGTTAAGTTATTATATTCCAGTGTGTCTGTCTTTTTTATCTACTCATCTCTATATGCACTTAGGTTGTTACCATATCTTGGCTGTTGTGAATAGTGCTGCAGTAAACATGGGATGCACATAACTTTTTGAACCAGCATTTTTGTATTCTTCAGGTAAATACTCAGAAGTAGAATGTCTGGATCATATGATATATCTATTCTTAATTTTTGAGACGTCTTTTCCATAGTGGGTGCACCAATTTTCATTCCCACAGATAGTGTAATTTATTCTTAAGTGAATTGTATGCTTTGACTGCAGCAGCCAGTTGTTAAATTGAACATACAATAGAGTTCTTAATAGGTTTCATTTAAGGAGCAGAAGACAGAATTGTGTTAGCATCTCTGAAATGACTCTTAACATGACATGCTTAATATTGTTATGAAGCAACAAGAGATAAATGACTTTTAGTTATATTAATTTTCAGCTAATAGTGGACTTAGGGGACATTGATGAAAGGTGATAGAACACATACATCAGCGAAATACTGAGAACCTTTACTCTGTGAAAGATTCTATGCTCTGGTGCAATACACAATCTTTGGTATCTATGTGGTGTCAATTCCCTTTTGATAGATTTGAGAAATCATAATTCTATTGTATAGCAGCCCTGTAGTTTTGTTGAGAAATTATAGTTCTATTGTGTAGCGGCCCTGTACTTTTGGTGCTGTGGGCCTCACTTCTAGCTACCTATCTCTAGTGGGATAATCTCTTGCTTCATGTCACAAAGATCGATGACCCAGGTCCAAGTCAATCATTGAATGAGATCATCCTGATCACTGGGTGGACCAATCTGTGTGAGCTCAGAACTTTTGTCCTACCTGTCTAGAGGTAAACAAGGAAGTATGAAATTCTGGTTACTGCAGGAGGCCATCTAGTCATCATGAGAGCAGTTATCCTGAAGAAAGTCAATATGAAGAAGAGAGGATTGCCAAGAGAGCTGGAGGAAAATGGAACAAGGACATGTTGAAACCAAGTGCACTGCCTCTGGACTTTTCAGTTTTATGATTGGGTGAATGTTCTTTATTGTTTGCCAGTTTGTTTGGTTGTTGATTGCTTGCTCGCTCATTTGTTTGCTGATGAAAGAGGATAAAAAGGAATATAACGTTTGGCTCTATGTCTTTACATTTATACAAGAAACATAAACCTTGGTTTTTGTTCCTTAAGCTTAATTATGGAAAGCCCGAGTTTTCTGTCCTCATCCTTTGCTGACAGGCAATATCGCAAGAGTATATTTTAAAAGAAAATGTGTATATATTTCATGCTGAAGAACCTGGCATTTTTCCCTCAAGATTTACTGAAAGGAACACAAGATGGTGTTCATTGCCTATGAGAGCTGGAGAAAGACCATGGGAGCTATGAAAAAGGACATGAATGGAGGATGATCTCCATGAGTCAGAACTTCTGATCCCTTCTTTAAAGAGAATAACTCCGTTATAAGGCTTTCCCCGGATGTTGGAACATTATTTTAGCTACATGCAGTAGGAGACTGGTGCTTGAGTTTGACACTTGTATTCTAGTGGGGTTCAAACTTGTATAAAACTGCCTGATGTATTAGTGGAGCGAGTTTGCCAAAGGGTATATGCACGAAGGATTCAGGAATTTCCCAGGCGAGACCTCATTTTCTGGGAAATGACAAGCTTGATTTAGTCAATGGAAGTTCAATTTTTAGAGTAGTGACTCAGAGTGTGGCCCAAAGTAGACCTACATGTGGTTCTTGAGATGGAAAAAGAGGCATGTGGGTGAGAAAATGAAAAACTGAAAGGGAAACACACACACACACACACACACACACACACATACAGAAGACAGAGAGAGAAAGATAAGGGAAGGAGGGAAGGATGAAGAATGTGACTGGGAAGCAGTGGTCTTCAGGTGCTGACTGTGTGATCATGGCTGACACGACCTTGAGTTTTCACTGTTTTTCCTGGTATGGCTGTGTCTCCAGCCTCATCAGGGTAATGATGATCACTGGAGTGCCAGCAATTAGTTTGAAAAAAGAAGCAAAGAATTCCAAACTTTGTGATGATAAAATAAAGGAGATCAGGTAACAACAGGCCACATAGTTGGAAACAGTTACCTGGAGGAAAGGCAGTTTCATATTAAATTGCTAGCTCTTCAAATGCTGCGTATCAAAACTACTTTCACCAGATATATGTGGAGAAAAGCTTTTATTGCTCACTTACACAAAATAACACCAACTTGATGGATGTAAACAAGAATAACAACGTGTTCTTTTCCCAAAATAAATTTTGGTGCCAAGGAAAAATACGTCATGTGGGAAATGACCTTGCTGTAATGGTGACCTCCAAGTACCCGCCGGGCAAGCTATCCCGGAGGTCAGAGAACAGAAATTCTCACAGAGTAAATTAAGATGCTCCATTCACATGGCTTATTGGATCAATCAAAAACACATTTCAACTAGCAAAGGAGAAGAAATATGAGGTAAGTTTGCCCTTAGAATGGAGTGGAAGACCCAGACTGCAGACCTGTGCAGGTTCTCACTACTTTCTCTCCCTCTTCCTTCTCCCCACATCTTTTGGTCACATCAATTTATTCTAATGGTGGCACAGTTACAAAATGGAGCTGAGTTTTACAAGGAGGCTTAACAAGCTCAGCATGTCTGTAGTCAACACATATTGGTTGACACAGGGGCAGGGATCCTTGCCGTCATGTCTCTCACCAATTAGCTTGCTCAGCAAATTGGTGTCTCGGGCAGAGCATGCAAAGTTCAAATGGGGCACTCTAATGGCTGGCCAGTTAGAAGATGGCATTTGTCATTCTGAAGGGAACTTGATTTGTACCATATGATTTGGTCCTCCCATTATTTTCTCTTTATAAGGAAACACTCTTGAGCGTTGCATCTTTAAAAACATCATATATTCTGTTCATTTTGTCATTAACTTATCTTACTTACTGAGCTATACTTCAACACCACTGGTGAATACAGCTCATGTCTCACAATCTCCTTGCTTATTCACTGTCTATATTGCATATCTTACAAGCTTTATCCATCCTGCCTGCTTTTCTTGTCTGCTACAGTAGAGCTGATTATACAATGAATAGCAAACACACATTACAGAATATACGCTTTGTCTGCCTCGCACAGTAAGCATGTCAGCATTCTCAGCATCATACACGTCAATGAAAGAACTGAGCAAAACAAACTAAAAATAGGGCTTGTATTGTTTAGTAACTTAGAAATGAATAATAGAGTTGCTGTGGCTATTATCTATATTGAGTTTATTCTCAGCAAAATGATTATGTATTGTTTTGCCAAATCATCAGAATGAATCTGTGAGGTAGGTATGACTGTATCAGGTCTATGGGTAAGCCAGCTGAAGCTTGGAGAGTCAATCCATCAGGTATGGAGAGAGCAGAGCAAGGGAAGGAGTCCCAAGTTCTCTGACCCCCCCTCACCCCCCAAAGCCTTTTCTGTTCATTGCTTTAGACTCTTACATTCATGGAGTCCTCTCAGGGCCCAAGCTTTCTACTTATCAGTGTTCCACTCCCACTTTGTCCCCTACATTCTGAATGCGCTGACTCCCATAGGGATCTCTAGGCTGGCTTATTCTTAATGTGTTCATTTCAAGTAATGATGTGGCATGAAAATTCAGGTCACTTGTACAACAAATGAAACAGGGATTGTTTATTTCAAAATAATTCCAAGATTCACATGACACCATTTGGCACATAGTCCATGAAAATGAATTGTGAAAGCATGAGTCAGGAGAATGGCCATCTTGTTTAGTTAGCAAAGAGAAAAAGAATGTAGTGGGACAAAGGTGGTATTATATTCATGGAGGACAGCTTGTGATGAAGAGAATAGCTATACCTTTTTGGGTATTATGAACAAGATACTGTGCAGAGATTGTTTCACATCCAGAGAACTACTCTGAAAATGCATGTACAGAGAGGAAAATGAGACTCATTCTGCTTAGAAATGTGCTTCCTCGTCACTCAATCAAGAAGTAGTGGGGCTAGATTTTGAACCTCATTGTCTCTGTTCTTTCTTTCTTATACTTCCCACCTGCACAAGGCGGTACACTTGGAAGAGAGACGGTGTGACTAGAAAGGAAGCCTAGGGAACACTAAACATTTTCTTTGTTTTATGGAGGAGCAAATGAAAGTCTTTGAAAATAGAACATACAATATCAGAATTACAAATTTCAGACCAAGAAGGTAACTATGTTAGGTAAATGACAAGGAAACAATGTTCATCTCAATTTATCCAAGTTCAACACAGTGCATTTTCTATGTCTTGAAATGTTTTAAATGCCTTGGGGGGCGGTTTACAAAGTCATCAGCTGGACTTATTAAGTTAAAGACAAAATTCTCAAAGTCAGATTGCTCTCTGTTAAATATTCTAAGCTTCTTCACCCATGATCCAAGGAAATAAGAATGTCAAGGGTATATAACACAAATACTTATGTGTTTAAATATATAAATCTTAAGTTCTTTGTACCCATGGACATCACATTTTGAAAAACATTGATTAAATAATCATAAATATCATAAATGACTAGACTAGAAGAGAGAAATAGTTCATCAGTTGTACCTATTACCAATCATTTCAGATCTTTACTCAAATTGAATTCACTGAGACTCCTTATTTTGTGTCTTCCATATCTTAAATTATATTTAAATACATTTAATATGCTAAATATTATTTAAATTTATTTACTGACTATAATATCTTCATTTAAATTTAAAAGGCTAAAATAATTATCATAATTGATATCTCTATAATGTGGTTGCTTTTGACAAGCTTAAATAAAAACATATCTGACAGTCTGTAAATCTGAACTCTTTAGTAAGTTGAGTTTTTCCACAGGTCACAAAGTGAGCCACTGGCAGAATAGGACTGTAAGTGTGGGGTGAATGTGAAGCAGAGCTGTCATGGATTTGCCTCCACAGAAAACTAATTCTGAATCTAATTTCTGTCAAAGAAAATGACCTAAATACCACCCTAACACAAACATCATTATTTTAGGCAGCAGTCTTTCATTGATTTATGTCATTGGTTAGTATATTAGTTCCCTGGCTGGAAGTAAATTTTTTTACCAGCTAAATTATGTTAAAAAGCTCTTTGTGAAGTTACATTATTTGAACATTGACATTTCAAGCACATTTTATTGCATTTTAATGACTAGAGTGGGAAATTATTTCTAATTTCAGAATTTTAGTTTAAAAGACTAATCTTTGAGCTTTGATTGTTTACTTTTCCGTGGGAAGGAGAAGCACCAGAACTTCTGAAGAAAGCTGGACCCTGCCCCTGGGGACCCCCTTGTCCATTTATGTGGCAGTTATGGTACAGTGGGTACAGGTCCTGGTTAGGACTCGTTTTGATTTTCCTAACACCATTGAACATCTTTCTCTGTTGCTTTTTAAATCTTTTTTCAACTCTTCCTCTTGTCAAGCTGCCATAATTCTGTTCCCAATCTCAGTCCTACATCTCTCAAAACCAGTAGTTCAAATACCTTGAGACATTTCTCCAAGAAGGGCTCTATAGGGAAAATTACCAAACTTCATTAAGAGATAATGAATAAATAGATCACGCCTATGTCAATTCTTCTGAACTTGAATTATGGGTTCAAAGTGATTACAATCAAAATCATGAACATTACTAAGCAGATTTCACAATTTCTGTGGCAAGTTAAGGAGTGAAAAATAGCATTCTTTTGAAGTACCAAGTATTTAAACTGACTGTGATGCTGTGGTTAAGACAGTGATATAGCATGGGGAGAGACATGGGGTACATGTTTGCATAGTATCAAAGTAGTCCTAATTACTTATTAATTAGAAATTGCTAAGTTCAAAATCCCAAATATATAACTGTATAGGAGAGAAATTTGGCAGCCACTAGATTAACCAGTCAATAAAAACTAGTTTCACTAGTAATGAGAGAAATCAATTTATCTTCCACCTCCATATAAGATACGTGAAAAGGACATGGAATCACTTCTGTGGTTTTCTGGTCAGTAATGTATAACTTCAAGCTAGTTATAAGGAAATATCAAACAAATTCAAAGTGAAGGACATTCTACAAAGTAAATTAGTCCATGAGGTCATGAAAGACAAAAGGCAGAGGAACTATTCCTGATGTCAATGGTTCTATTTTTGTAGGAGACTATCTTTGATTTTAGGAAATATACATTAGAGTATTAATGAATACTGGGTCATCTTGGTTGAAATCTATGAAATGGTTCAGAGAAAAAAATTACATCAAGGGAGGGAGGGAAAGAGAGAGAGAGAGGGAGAGAGAGAGAGCACGAGCAGAAGGAAGAGGAGGAGGAGGAGATGAGGAAAGTGATATGATAAATGTTAACAGCTGTGGAATGAGTGAAGGATATATACACGCACACATATATATATATATATAAATGCTTTGTATTTTTCTCTCTTACTTTTCTGTAAGATTAAGTTATTTTAAAATGAAGAGTCAAAAGAATGCCTACATCTAAAAAGGAAAGCATAAATGACACATCTTAAGAATGAGGGGAAAAGACATGCACATTTCACAAGAGGATATGCATGTGACCAATGAAACCATGGTGACATATTTGATATCATTCATGGTGATGACCAAGACCACAATTAGGTACCATTCTGCATCTATTTAATTGCCTCAAATTAAAAAAAAAAACCCTGAAAATATGAAGTATTAGAGAGAAACTGATTTATAAAATTTTGAAAGTTTAATTTGCTATCATCACTCAAACAACAGCATGCCATCATCTCAAGACAGTGAATATTTGCGTACCCACAACGCATCAATTCCACCCAAGATGCACAGCTAAGAAAATCACACACACATATACCACGTGCACGCATGCGCACACACACACACACACACACACACACACACACACACACACACACAACCTGGGGACTTACTCCTGCTGTGAGTGAGAGGAAAAACCTGAGAAGTACCTAAATGACCATCAGTGGAATTGTAGAAAAATAAGCTGGTACATTTGCACCATGGATAATTTTAGCAACATAATTTGAAATGAAAAAGGAAGCCACCTAAATCACATACAGCTTGGTAGCATTTTTTTGCAAAGTGAAAATAACTAAAATGTTTTAAATGATGAATATATATAACAGGCTTATAAGACAGAATAAAAAGAATGCAAAGGGATAGTGGATGTACATACAGCATGTGTGTTTTTAATACCATAGAGAACATTCTTCCTTAAAGTGAAAGTTTTCATTCAAGAATTGTCTCCATCTCTAGAACATGGATATTTTTTGTTAACTTTTAAGTAAAAGTTTTTTCTTTTGCTTTTACTCATCAAATTTCTAAAGTTTTAGGGCTCAGACTCATCCAGCACACATGTTACACAGATATGACCTATAGTCGATCGTGGTGAACAAAATAAGAAACCTCGTACACTAAAATGTAAATTTCGTGAAGGCAGATATTTGCTTTTTGTGTTTATTAAGTATCTCAAGCATCTAGAAAAGTTCTTGGTACACAGAAGACAACTGATAAATACTATTAACCATAGAGTGAGGCATATGTTGGTGGCTCAGGAGCTAAGCCAATGGCAGGAACGTAGACCATCTAAAGGCCAAAGACATAGCTTCACAACCTGGGGCCAGGGAAACAACCAAAATAAGAAAACAAATAAAAGTGGTTCTTCCTCTTAATTCTTCTTCCCTTCCTTAAAAATGCTTCTCTCTTCTCCCCCTTCCTGATCTATAACTATTATCTATGCATCTCTATCACTCTCTTTCTATCTGTCTATCTGTCTGTCTGTCTCTCTCATCTATGATTTATCTAAAAAGAGAATGAATGAAACCCTCTGTCAGCGTTGAAGAGTAACATGGCAGTCACACTAAATGTCCAGTGGGTGGAGCCCTTGCTGCATTTTGCTGACAGGACAAAGCAAGAAATGAAACATTTTTTGATGAATGCTTCCAAATTCTTAAGTGAATTTCAGGTGGTTCTGCAGAACCTCTGTAATAAGTTTAGATTTTCTTAGAAATATTAACTGGTACTAAACTTCAACCTTTTAAATTTGGCATTTGTGTTTAACAGCTTTCCAACAGAAAATTTAAATCATTGGTTTCTTGAGTCAGTTGTCAATTGGAAATTTTATTCAATAGAAAATCAACTAGATTGTTAAATTTATTGCAGGTGCTTCTGGATAAAAAGACAAAAATAAAACTCAAGAGTGTTAGATACAGAGAAAAATCTGTTTAAAAATGGAGAGTTGTGGTAGTTAAGAATGTAACATGAATGCCAGCTATGATGACACTTAGTGATAAAAGACCTGGCACTTAGGTAAATGCAGCATGTTTGAATTAAATTATTTGATGTATTTAGTTTTGCTTCTTGAGTCATTTATCTACTTATCCTCAAATGGATCTGAACATCTGTTAACTTGAATTCATCTCTTCCCCCTTCCTTTGTACTCCCTGGAACTCAGGATCTGTCATCCATGAAATTCATGGTCCTCTCCTTCCTTTTACTGTTTTGCTCTTGAAAATCTAGCTCTTGCATGAGGAACCTGCTTCCCTGCTGCTCTCTCTCAGGCTGCTTTTCCTCCCACACTCCTGCCCTCCAGCTCCTCATTGCCATCTCTGCCATTTTCCCTTCCACTTTCTGGAATCTCCAGTTTTTAAGTCCTGGGCATCAGACTATTTCACAATCCCTCCTTGCAGCAATCATCTGCATCCAGCTCTCCTCCTTCTTTCTTTAATATTTTTAGCTCCTGGCTCATTGCCATTTTCCCCTTAAAACTCCTGTGACAATTTTTGGCTATTTTTGTACCAGATAAATGACCCTTTCAGCACCCTGCGATTTTTGGCTCCTTAATCTCCTCTTCTCCAGGGATTTCAATGATTTGCTTACTTCAGTCATTTACTCCCACGGCCAGAACCTTGCCCCTGTGTTTATCAGAGATGATAGTGCCCTCCTACCTTAACATCAGTTTCAAGTATCCAAGTTCTTCTCACCAACACAGCCTGTCTTTCCAGCTCATACTTGCTAAGGCTTGTCCTCACTCTTCCAACCCCACCATTTTCTTTCAGTCCTTCATTTGACTGCTTTTTCTCCTCTCACACTCCCTTGTGACCTCATTTTACAGCCTTATCTGGCCCTGATTCCATTCTTTGATGTAACAATAACCTCCTGGCAGATGCCTGAATATCTTTAATTCATCCTTCATCATCACTGTCTGGAAAACCCCAATCTGAGTTAAATCTAATTCTTTAACTATGCCATGACTGTCTCCTTGCAGCTTAACATGACTGGATAAAAACCGATAACAATGATGGCTGGGCTCACTTTTTATCACCACTCATGTCAAGGGGCCCTTCTTACTACCTGGCAGTCCTACCGTATCTCCCTACTCCATCTCCCGACTCATCTTCCTGGTTAATTTCCTCTCCCACTTTTCTTGACTGGTTTTATTTTTCTTCAAAGTATGCATTTAGAAAACTAAGCGGATTAGAATGCAAAGTAGTTCATGACACATCATAAAGGAGATTTTATTTCCTGAAATATTTGTTTAAACTATAGGTATATGTATGTTTACGTATACTTGTTTGCTGGGTTGGGGTGTGAAATGTGCTTTGTGTTAAAAAAAAAAAAGAAGCTTAAGAAAGACAATCCCAGACAACTGTTTCACATTTTCTCCTCTCTCCTCCAAATGCCATCACTTCTATCTTCTACTCATTTGATAAAGCGGCTTCCTATTTCACCAGGTAATTAGGAAGTAGTAGGAGAGAACTTCACCTGCCAATCTACCCATATTCTGCCCTCCCTCCTCTTACTCTATCTAAGCCCAGTCTCTCCACTTGTCTCTTAGGGTTCATCGATTTTCAACTTCTAAAAGACATCGCTTATTACTTATCTAGTAATTAGTTAGAACCTCATGCAGGTTCTTTCACATGTATCATCAATTTCCCCCTCTCTGCTAAATCATTCTTGTTAATTATCTTCCTAACATTCTTCAGCTGTTTCCGTCTTAAAAACATATCAAAACCAAACAAAACTTTCGGTGATTCCTCAAATACTGCGTCATTTCTCTGCTCTCCTTTAAGGCAAAAACTCCTTTAAAGAGCTGCCTACCCATGCTAGGGAGTCTCCTTCCATTTCCATTTGTCCTTACAACCATGAGGTTCTAACTCTTACTAGTTTGTTTAAATACAATGACATTTCCTGAGATCACTCTCTGCTCTTTGAAAACTCTCTCCACTTAACTATCAAGGGTACCAGGCAAAGTCAGGTAAAGTTTTCCCTACCTTTACGGCCTATTTTGCACTCTAATCCTTGTGAATGTCGGCATGTTCATGTTGGAGCTGGAGGCTCAGTTCTCAGTTCTCCAACCTCTTCTCTTGTTTGTTTATACTTATCTCTTTATGATCTCACCTAGTCTCATATCTTTAATAGCATTTATATTCTATGCTCCCAAATTTATAGAACAAAAGACTTTGCCTGAAACTCCAACTTGTATATCCAATTGCCTCCTCAACCTTTCCTGGTTGGTACTCAAATTAAAAGTGAATGCCTGTTCTACTCCTCCTATTTTCTTTCCCATATCAGTTAATAGAAACTTCTTAATTGTAGTTGCTCAGGGTAAAAACTGAGTACCATGTTGGGCTTCTCTCTTTGTTTTACACTCTATAGCCAGTTGATATCAGCAGATCCCATTGACTCGATCTTCAAAATATAAGTTTAATTCCACCATTTTTCTCCACCTCCATGGCTTCCACCTTGGAACGAGGCCACTGTGTATGGTGGATATTATGGATAGAAACATGAAAAGGCATGTTGGGTGAATTCATCTGAGTAATAATTGCAATACGAAAAGTTGCTGTTATAATAAAAAAATGATCAACGGAGGGTGAGACGTGGGCTTGGAAAAGCTTTGTAAACAAAGTGAGATTTAAACTAGATCTTAAGAGATGAGTAAAAGTTAGCCAGATGTATACAAGGGAAAGAGAATATCAGGTAGAGAGGGTAGGACTTAGAGGTTTGGTATGACCTGGGAATGGTAAGAAATTTGAGAACTTTGAAAACCTTTTCCCTATTGGTGCCATGACCTGAGCGGTAATAATGGAGTAACTGACAGAGAACCAGATATAGCTGTTTTCAAGAAGTATCTTCAGTTCATTCAATTACCACTTAAAGGAAAATGTGGCACAACCATGTGTCATATAGTTACATATACGAAGTGTTGATGAATTACTTCCTGACTGTCAAATCTATAATACAGTCCTTTTACCCAGTGATTTGAAACAAATACATGTACATTGCCTCTGACCCTGGTAGTTACATGTTAGTAAATTCAACAATCATCTATTGAATATTTTCCTTATACCAGACATTGCAATAAGTGTTGCAAGGAATAAAAAAAAAAAAATCTAGATATCATGGCAGGACAAGACATGGAAGAAATGAGTGGGAAAAAAATAATCTTAAAAAGGCAACATACTGTATGATTCTAACTTTGTGACATCCCAGAAAAGGCAAAACTATGGAGACTATAACAAGACCAGTGGATTCAGGGGTGTGAAGAGGGAGAAATGAGTAGGCAGGGCACAGAGGATTTTTAGGGCAATGAAAATACTGTATGATACTATAATGATGAATATATGTCATATATTTGTCTAAACTCAAGAACATACAACATCAAGAGTGAAGTCTAAGATAAACTATGAACTTTGGATGGTTATAACGTGTCAGTGTAGGTTCATCCTTGATTTAAAAGTGTACCATTCTAGTGACTGATATTGATAATCAAAGAAGCAATATATGAATTGGGACATAGGGCATAAGAAAAGCCTGTCAATTTTGTTGTAAGTCTAAAACTGATCTGAAAAATATCTTTTAAAAAAAGTTCAATTTCATGTTCCTAAGGTGCTTAATGTCTTTTAGGGAGTGATTGATAGAAATATAGATAAGGAGACAAGAAATAATATATTTTACCTTCCTGAAAATGTCCACTCAAGTAGCGGACAAAACAACTCCTAACAATGAGCAGATTTTAAATACTCTCCAGTTCAGAAAATATCTCAATGTGAGAAAATTCTGGTATAGTAATCTATGTTTCCCCTGTATCATTCTGTTTCAGCAAACAGTGCCATTTTTCCTTTTTCAAAGTCAGTTTCTCTAGTTCCTTGATCACTCTCTGCTGATTTCCTCTGAGATGTGGCTTCATCATTTATTCATTCAGTTATTCATGGAGCATACATTACCTGTGTGTCAGGCACTATTGAAACTGAAGGTGAAAAAAGAGAATGACACAGTCTATGGCAGCAAGGAATTCATTTTCAGTGAGCTTTCCTTTACCTTCCACCCTTTTCTTTTCAGTGGTTTCTTATCCCCTTTTCCCAACATGCACATAGTTCTCCTATCTTAATGAAATTTTCCCTGTGACCATAAAACTACCATTTCTCTTCCCTGCCCACCTCTGAAATTATTTATTTTCTTCCCTCCTTATTTAAGGTTCTTTGAAGGGCCTTCTACACTCACTTTCTTCCCTTCTTCACCTTACTTTTCAATGTTCTGCAATTTGGCTTCAGCCCCCATCATTTCCTGAATCCTCCCAGTTGATGTAAGCATCAGTTCAATGGCATTCATCTTGCCAAATCTGATATTATCTTCCTGTCCTTACCTTTTTTGACTATTCTGCTACCATTTCATTCTTGATTTCTCTTTCAAACTGGTTGCCCTTGAAGTTCATGAACTACTCACCCCTGGTTGCAAAACTTCTTCCTGCTTCCTTTAATCATCTTCCTGGGCAGCTGCCTCTGTGTGACTCTGAGCTCCATTCTAAATTCTTACTTCTTTCTCTGCCCATGATCTCCTCAATAAATATCATTTGCTCTTATGTTCTTAGATTTTTCCACTCTGATTATGAGTTTGGGTAATATATCAGACAGACAGCTGTATATATCTGTTTGTATATCAAACTACTTCTTCAAATGACTTGCTGTCCCTTGGATATTTAAACTCTACGTGCTGGAGCTGTAACTCATTTTATCCTCTTCCTACCCTAAACTTGTTCCTTCTCCACTATTCTCGTTCCTTTCCTCTCTCTCCTCCATTCCATCCATTCCATCATCATTAAGCTAAGCTGATCTTCTATTTATTTCCTAACCTGATCCCCTTCCCTCCATCTTTATTATCAGTTCTCTAGTTCAGAACACTATCATCCCTTGCTTGTATCCCAGGCCATACTTTTTTGTGTCTCCTTGCCTTTAGTTCTTTGCCTATTGTGTCCTTTCTCAAAACTTCTTCAAGACTTGCTCAAGAATCATCTTCTCTCTGAAAGTCTTTTCTGAACTATAAACCATTATTTTACTAAATTCAATTTATTTTACTCGGTTCACTTTTAAAAATAAATGACTGTTGTATGTGTCTATTTTTATTTCAGTGTATAGTAAATTCTGTGATGAAAGGGACCATGCTTTGTTCACCTTTATTCTCCTGGGACATCTAACCCAGTGCCTGGCATAGAGTAGGCTTTTGAATCTAAGTGTAGTTAACTGGATCATATGGAATTTTCACTCTCAATTCTTTCAGGAATCTCCATACTGCTTTTCCAGAATGGTTGCACCATTGCATTCTCACCATGAGTGAATTAGAGTTCTCTTTTCTCCACATCCTCTCCAGCACTTGGTTTTGTTTCCCGTTTTTTTTTTTTTTTTTTTTTTTTATAATAGCTATTATCACTGTTGTAAGGTGATATCTCATTGTTGTTTTTATTTGCATTTCCCTAATTACAAGAGAAGTAGAACATTTTTTTATGAACCTATTGGCCATTTGTATAACCTACTGGATATTTACCCTAAAAACACAACACGTATTTGCAGAGATATATGCATCCCCATGTTCATTGCAGAACAATTCACAATAGTCAAGAGCTAAAACTA
This sequence comes from Solenodon paradoxus, assembly GCA_004363575.1. Taxonomy (NCBI): domain Eukaryota; kingdom Metazoa; phylum Chordata; class Mammalia; order Eulipotyphla; family Solenodontidae; genus Solenodon; species Solenodon paradoxus. Next base: position 413,504 of record RJWH01000619.1, on the reverse strand, counting down.
CCTAAATGCTCACCAATAGATGAGTGGATAAAGAAGATGTGGTATATACACACAATGGAATACTATGCAGCCAACAAAAGGGATAAATCCTGCCATTTGCAGCAACATGGATAAGCTTGGAGAGAATTATGCTTAATGAGATAAGCCAGAAGGAGAAAGACAGATAATGTATGATAGCACTTATATTATTTGTATAGAAATAGAAAACAAATAATGACATAAATTAAATAATATTTGACTTTTGAAAAAAAATAGAGAACTAATTCAAAAACAATGGTGGGGGCAAAAAAGATAAGTCAAAGGGTACCGAAGAGATGGAAGGGAAGCGGGGAAATGGGGTAAAGGAGCTTAATTATAAAGTGAAAGGGAAAAAGGAAATATTGATAAACCTATTGTGCTATGTGCAGATGTAGATTTGCTATTATGTATATCTCAAAACAAGTTAATGTTAAAATGATACATCCTTTCAAGATATATTAAAAAATGAATGTAGTTAAGATACTCCCGCTGACTGGAAATCTGTAGTCACATGACAACATACTTTTGCACTTACTAAACAAACACTGGCAGAGTGCTTCCTGTGGGCTCTGTGAAGTTGTGATCACAATGCGTCCTGAGAAGTGAAAGTGGATTAATATGGCCACTGCGAGACCACAGTGTGGGCAGGGTGATGAGAGACCAAGTAAGATCTGGCTAAGTAAGCTAAGCCAGATCATAAAGGGTTGCACACACAGCAACATTTGTTCAGAAATGTCCTTCTGTGGCAGATTGCAAAAGGATGATTGGAAACAGAGTAGCCTTTCACAAAAGCAAATTTGCTTGCTTATTTATTTATTTATTTATTTATTTATTTGAGATGAAGGTAGGGAGAGGAGGAAGAGGAATTTTAAAGAAAGAAAGAAGGGGAGAGGGAAACATTTATTTGTTGGTTTTTGACTGTTTCCCCCAACTCCAGGTATTGAACCCAGGTCCTTGGGCTTTTACAACTACTGGCTTAGTACCTAAACCACCAGAGTACACCATAAATTTGTTGTTTGAATCACACCCTATTTTGATGTGTTCACTTGGGATGCACTAAATTTGCTGTAGCAGATTGTTGCTTTAAAGTAGTTATTGAACTATAAGTATTCATTCCATAAGCCTCTTTAGTGACCATTAAATGTCAAACAACGTATATGTGCGTGTGTGTGTCTGTGTGTGTGTGTATTTTACCTTGGGGATCCCAGAGTAAAAGACACTATCCTTGGCCTCACCACTTGTGGTCTAGTGGTGACATTGGACACAGCAATGGACAGATGTGATTCATGTCAGTGCCACAGCAGGAGTGGGTGCGGATGGCCTATGGAGCACAGACAGGGATAACCTCTTAGCTATGAGTAGGGGAACCCAGAGAAGGCAGAAACAGTGTCTGTGTGCTGAATTCTGAATGACGATGAAGAATTAGTCTCTCAGAGAAGCTGGAGGCCCGCTGGGACAGTCAGGCAGTGGGACCAGCTTGTGCAAAGATTCATCTGAGAAGATGCATTTTTAGTGGTCTGAATGTATAGTGCAACTGGGCTAGGGCCAGGAATACGGTAGAAAGGATATGCAGGCAAGCCGTGTTCAAGTTAAACTTTATCTTGAAGAGGATGTAGCAGAAGAAAGTGGAATTCTGACCCTCTTTCGCTAGTGTTAGATAGAACAGGGTATAGTTATATGCTATGTAAGTAAGAAACCAAAGTGGAAGCAGTAAGACAAATCATCACAATCTAGGGCTTTTTGGTACAAATATTCTTACAGAAGTAAGGTTAGCTAGCCTTTCTCTGGCCACCATTCCTTGTTTCTTGGTTTGGATCTGTATTTGGCTTACACTCAAGAATGGAGTCCAAGAAATCCCGCAATTTCCCAGAGGGCCAATAGTTCCTGTAATAACTACTCTCATGACATTTCCTGGATGTGACAAAATTTCTAGTCTTTTATTTACAGATTTAGAAGTCAAAGATTTTCTTCAACTTGAGTGCTGAGATCACGATGTAGTCTGCTTCAAGACAAGGTAATGACTAGCCTGACAGAGAAAGCAAGGGGTCTCGAATGTGGCTGGAATACAGTCTTCTCCTGTATGAACAGATTTGGTCTCATTTGATTTTTTTATTCCAGAATAACTTGACTTCCTCAGAACACTCTATAAAATGCCTCAAAACGAAATCATTACTCACCAAGCAAAAGTGGCCGGGGTGTCTCTACTGCCTTCGGACTAAGAGATGTGACCCTGTCTGAGAGGGATAAGCAATCAATATAGTTTTAGAATTTAGCAGAGAAAGCAACATCCTGAGGGTGATCTTATTTTTCTTACAGGGTTTCAAGATTGCTATAAATTAGAACATACTCTTTTCAGATGGAAAGTTTCCCTGTCATAGGTGGATGTCTGATCTAATGTTAATTTTGGCTTTACTTTTCAGACTGAGGCAATGGCCTTAAACAGCTTTCTTTTTCACAGGATATAATTTTGTATGTTTTGATTCTTTAGGTGTATTTCAGATTCTTTTCTAAGTGGAAGTCCCCTCCTCCTTTCTTTCTTGCCTCTCATCCGCTTGTCTTTATGGTGCATCATTGCTTTGAGCATATGTGATTATAAGTAGTCAAACTTCTGAAGCTCAAAATGTCGACCAAATTCTATTTAAAGAAATATAATAATTTTATTTATTCAAATTTTAAGTGTATTGATTTTGCCTATATATTAGAATTTGATGTTTCTATTTGTTTAAGAAATATTCAATAACAAAGATGTACAATGATAATAGGGCACACCACAGCAGACCATATCAGGTCAGTTAGTTAAAACCAAGTATCTCCACACACTGTTGCTTTCACATCCCTGACTGAACCAGCACTGTGATTAGGAAAATGTGTGGGCTTTCTACTCAGACTGAACTGGGTTTGCATACTAGCTTTTAATGTCTTTGAAAGGTGGTTAACATCTCAGAGTTTCTGTTTCCTGTCCTGTGAAAATGGAACAGTGATTCTAACCTCACAGCATTGTGAAGAGGATGAAAGGTGCTCTCAAATGTTTGAAGCAAGCAATAGAGTAACAAGTATCATAAGAAATTCTGGTCTGATATCTTCATTTCCTTTTCTGTCTCTTTCCAGTGTCCAGTCTTGAAAAAAGTCCTGCCATTTCTTTTCTTGGAGCTATTTTGCCTTTACTTACCTTTATAGTCTTACATTATACTCGCATTACAGCAAATACTTTTTTAGCTGAGACCAGTCTTTTCTCTTCTACAAATCATTTCTTTTATTGGTATTGGTAAGTCATTCTGAAATCTGAGAACACTGATTTCCATTTGCTATTTGCTCATGTTAGAGTTTCAACCTTTAATTTTTTCAAAATTATGTCTAACAACTGCTTGACATTTAATATCCTACAGAGGAGGTAGTGTGTTATAGCAAAAAAAAAAAAAGCACAGATTTGAATTCAAACATACGTAGATTCAAGCCTTAGTTGCAGGATTTATACGGACAGCTCTCCTGCCTTCACCAGTGATGACATGGAAGGTGTACATCTCACTCCACCCTCCACACGCTCTGCATAGTACTGTCTTTGACCACATGCTGTCCTGACTGCCTGGACCGCTCTGGTTTCCCTAAGGCCCAAAGTCTATGTCTTTCCTCCTTGTACTACTGAAGTCCTCTCTTCTCTGTACCCTCCACTAATTATCCTGGCCTGGGCTAATTACTTACTTTCCTGAATTTTTATAGTACTTTCAGTTGCAAACAAAAAACTAGGTGCCACTTTATGCACCTATATATTGGGTCTCTAAGTAGATTGTAGAAAACTTGGGTTAGAATACGTTCTATTTATTTATGTATTTATATATGCATGCATGTTTGCTTGTTTTTATTTATTTATTTTCCTTCTTGGTAGATACTCAGTATCTACCCAATGTAGATCTTTGGATTTACTCATAGCTTCATATTTTCCCTGAAGGGTATATAACTTTGACTTATATTGAATGTATGCTGCCTGTATCCTGAATTACTGAAATGTTTTAATGTCCCAGGCTCTTTTCCCCTAATTTCTTGGTCACTTCTGTGGGCCAAAGAGGCGTTGACAGCAGTCAGGGAAAGTTGCTCATGTCTCTTCACTCCCATGGCTTTAGAAAGCCCTGGAGTTGCAAATACATGATCTATACAGGAGTGTCCATGAGGGACAAGCATATATTTCTAATTTATTGAAGAGTTTCACTCCTTAGGATATGTTTCCCAACAACTACCATCTTACTGGACCATGTCAAATCCCTCCTTCTTCCTTCTCTCTGCTTAGGTTTACAAGCATAAATCTCAAGGTCCCAGAAGACTGCTATCTCTTCTTTTTACATCTCAGTCTTCTTCTCATATGGATGGGATAGGATGGTGGGCATGGGGAGTGGTGGCTGATGATAAGGCCCCTCTCAATAATCCTTAAGGGAGAATCGTTGGCTGTCCCCAAGGTCTGGTAATTTACCAACATCTCCCTGGACCTAGATCCTGGGACACTCTCTTGGGACTTAGCTGCAATTTTAGGCAAAAGGAAAAATTCCTCTTGATAGCCTGTTCACAAAGAATGGAAAATAAACACTGGATATTGCCAGCTTTATTATCAAAGGCATTTTATGAAATTCTTCAGAAAGCTCACAGGCTTAAATTCCCTTTGAAGTGCAAATTCCACATAAGTTAATGGTAAAATACAAGCTTACATTTATTGCATTATTACTACATACCAGATATTACATTAAGCCCTTTACTTTGTTTATACACAAATATCAGGTACACATATGTACGCTTGAAGTTCAAAGGAGTAAACACACTGCTCAGTCACATAGCTGGTAAGTGATAATTGCCAAGTATCACGCAAGGACCCTCAACTCTAAAGCTTGACTCCCAACCACAAGTCAATGAGGCCAGCAACAGAGCGTTTTACTCTTGTCATTAAAAACATTTGCTCCCATTCAAGAATGACAATGGTTGCCAATTAAGGACTTATTTTCTGGAGAAAGAACTAAAATATCACTCATAATATCTACTCTAAGCCACCAAAACACAGTTAAAACTAAATGCATGTAGAGTATACATCTTTTTTTTCTTAACCACAGAAAATGAGACATCTCAGAGAAATCTTTGGATTTTTTTTTTCTTTAAACGACATAAACTTCAGAAATTGCCCGAAGAAAATATAAACACTAAAATGATTAGGATCGTAAAGATTTCTATAAGAAATATAAACCTCCTGTTTTCCTATAACAAGAGCACTTCATCTTTTAGAGCAGGTATTTCAGTGGAGATAGCCAAGGGTGGGCAGCCCGTGTAGCTTAACATTTAATGTATGGAATTAATTGTCAAATTGAGAAATATGGTCAATTATGTCTATTAACTATGAGATAGATTAAAAATAGTTTTCAGTATTTTTTTTAAGTTTTTTCTCATGTCTGCAAGTATTATTTACAATCTGTTTTCTCGTGTTGAGAGTACAAATAGCCAGTTGAAAGTTACTGAATATTTCAGTTGAGATTAACTTTCATGTCTCTTCATTAATATAAACAATTCACAACTGTTGCTTGAGGTCTTTCCTTTCCTAAGAATTCTGATTTGTGGCACTTTGGTGAAGTAGCAGCTAGGTCAGCTATCTCTGGAGGAGCATAGTCCACATACATGTCAAGGACTTGGAATCACATCCCGGTTCCAGGGGGAAAACCAATGTGTACAACTAGATAAAAATAAAATAAAGCTGCTTCTTCCTCCTCTCTCTCCCTGCCTATTCCCTTTCATTCCTGCCTGAACTTTTCCTTAAAAAAAAAAAAAAAAAAAAAAGAATTCTTATTTGCATATGAAGTTTTCCTCTCAGCTTGGTCGCCTGGTCCTTATGGGGGCCCTTTGGGAAGCAGGGCTGTATAGTATAAAGACAGACCCAGGTTCAAGTACTGGCTCCTTTATATAATAACTGTGTGACCAACACAAGTAATTTTGTACCCCCAGCCTCACTTTCTGCTTCTGTAAGATGGCGGGGATCAATGGCTACCATATAGGGTTGTTGGGAGAATTAAATAACAGTGCAAGGAAAGTTCTCGTACATTACTTGGTAGAGAGTGAAGACAATAAATGCTAGTCTCACCTTTACTTAACTAAGGAAAAAATATACATGGCATGTTTTGCCCTATATTGACTAAAATCCATTTTGAAGTTATTTATTTACTAAGGTTGAACTTTATGAGACTGATGGTAGTATTAGATTGGTGAAGCCCTCTGAGTTTTTGTGGAACAGATGTGGTGAATAGACTTAGAAGAATATTGATAATTTACAAAAATATGGTGAAGTTGTGGAGTTTGGTTTTTCTCCACAGTACCTGTGAATAGAAAAATGTTTCATGTTTTATCCAAATTAACAGAAAAGGACATTTTCTTCTTGCATTCTTTATAAGAAATCAATTGAGTTCCAAGTGCATGACGTTTTTGTGTAGAGACAATAATGGGAAGTATTAACTATATAACTATCTTCATTTTCAAAGCCATTAATGCCATGTATTCTAAACAGATATTGATAAGGGGAAATGCACAATCCAATTTGTCTGAAATAGAGCATTCACAATAGGGAGTGACTGCATCCGTCTGGCTTTGTTGAACTGCTCCTACTTTAACAGGCTTCCTCTAACTCCTCAATACTGTCCACTCCAAATGATTTCTTATTGTTTTCGATACACTGTGTTCCAACGTATTCTTTCTTATATTTTCTTCTCTACCTATCCAATGTCTACATATTAGTTAAGACACAATTAAAGGACTATTTATGGCACAAAATTATTATTTTTAAAAATACTTATGGATGTTATTTTTATTTCTTTTGTTAAATTTTCTTTATTTTATTATATGCATTTTAGGGTATTGAAATCACACCTCAGTCTGTGTATTTCACACCACATCCAATACCAGAGCTCTACCCTTTACCACAACCTTTTCCATTCCTTCCTTTCCTCCCCACCCCACCAACTCCTGGTAGCCACAGTCTTGTGCCCTGTGAATTTTGTTAAGAATTATCTATTTGTTTGTCAGTTTTTGTGTTTTAATTTATTCCACATAGACATGAAACCATTATGTACTTTTCTTTTTATTTCTGGTTTATTTCACTTACCAGATTGCCTCTAGCTACAAAGTGCACAATTGCATCTTTTTAAATAGTTACTAGAATGCCAGTGAGTATATGCACCACAGCTTCTTTATTTACTCATCTGTTGATGGGCATTTAGGTTGTTTCCATATCTTGCCTATTGCGAATTATGCGGCTATGAACATAGCGGTGCAGATATTTTTTCCATAAAATTGTTATGGATTACCTCAGCTCAGATTAGACCAAATTTATTGGAGCTGTCAATATATGGTTATCACGCAGCAGAGAGGTTGCTGAGAAATCTCCAAGTTGGTCATAATTGTAAGGATGCCATCTTCCCCATTTCAACTTCTGTAGTTTGCTAGTGATGATATAATGATAATATAACATTTTTTGAATACCTGTTCTGTGCCAGGCACCATGCTGAGTTCTTTCCATGCATTATCTTTTTTATCTTTACACAGTCTTATAAAGGGGCTATTGTTATCATCATCATTATTTTATAGATGAGTAAGTCAGTGTTTAAAGGTATTAAGTGATCTTATACTACCCACGTTCACATAACTACTAAATGACAGACTTTGGATTTGAAAATAAGTTGAACTTGTAGGTCCCCATTACCAGGGTTTTTTCCCACTGCTCTTGAATTTTCTTGAGATTTTTTGGAAAGCAAAATCTCCCTCCTTTGTGAAAATAATTGGGGTTCCCTAGTTTGTGTCATCATTTTTTAAATATCATGCTACCTTTGATAATTCTTTGACTTTTCAAGGAATAATTTTTCAATGTTACAAAGTTATGTAGAAAAGACTCACTGAAATACTTCATTGTCTTGATAATGACTAGTAAAATTTCTTAAAAATAGCAACTGAAAATCTTGCTACATTTTGCCCTGGATTTTATTTGTCCAGATCTACTTTGAAGATAATTGTTTTTCAAGAGGGGTTATGGGCTGACCCTACTGCCAGACTGGCTAAGTCCTCTGAACAGGTTCTGGATGACGTCAGAGATTATCTCAGACAATTGCCTTGGACCTTCTAAATGATGCAGTACCAGCTAATGGAGAAATCAAAGAAGTAATACTTATCAATAGTTTTACTCGATGCAGACATTCTCTAATAATCATTTTCTCATGGGTTGAAAAAATTCCAAGAAAAAGGGACATTTCTTTCTGATGCTTGTTATGTTATTTGTCCTAACTAGCAGCATAGTTTCAGATTACATAATATATACCATGAGTATTTACCATTTTAAAGAGGAAAATCCATTATTTTGAAAAGTAAAAATTACTTTCTATAAAACATCTAGCTTCACAGTGTACAATCAGTAGGAGTTCTTTCCTTACTTTCGTAAACGAATTTAGAAAACCACTAATAAGATAAAGCTAGTTATATAGAAAGATGATTTTCTTGATGTACCATCAAAATGCTAAGTATAAAGATAACAGAATGTTCTTTGAATGAGTGGTAGTAAGTCTGGGCTATTAAGTTGAGAAGAATTTCTAAGTCTATTTCCCTCTCTTGATAAATGAGATATGACTACAAAATGACTTGTGTGGTTATCAAAGTGACCAAAGGTAACAGGTACACTCAAGAGTACAAAATCTGACCTCATGTTCACTGTGACTGAACTTTAACCACCTAAATTCAAAGATGGAGCATCATTATCCTCCCGAAATCTGGGCTTGACTTGGGGACTTGTTTGACCAGTAGACTTGGGTATAACCATGCATTTTTAAATTTAATTTTGTTATTAAAGTAACATTGATTTATAACAAAATATAAATTTAAAAAATTGATGTATAGTATTTTATTTAAATTAAATATATCTAAGCATTAGCATTTGAACATTAATTTGTATGACTAATTGAGATATTTGACATTCTTTTTTGTTCTGTCTTTGAAGTCTATGTATTTTGCACTTACATCTCATTTCAGATACTAAATTTTATCATAAATATTTGTTTTTAATTTTTATAAAATGTTCACTTGAAAAAGTAGACAATACCCAAGTTGTTTCAAATATGCTTAAAAGTTTTCCAATACAATATGAGCTTTATATGTACAGGTTTACTCTTTGTCAAATATATGATCACACACCACACCCATCACTAAATTTCTAATAGTCCTCCAACTGAAAAGTAAAGAAAAATAACATATTTGACCTTACAAGTCAGCCTATAAAAAGCCTTGGAGATTCTGCCTGGACTCCAAGAAATGCTCAATCCTGAAACACTGCTCTCTTGAATCCCAGCTGCCAGGCAGAGAGAAGCCCCAGCTACACAGAGAAGGGTAGTGTAGACACTCTGCTCCACAACTCAGCTGAGCTCCAGTGAACAAGCAACATCAACATTCTCAAACTGATAGAGATTTCTTAGTTACCAGCCCAACAGAGTCTTCTGATGACAGCAGAGTCTTCTGGTGACTTCAACCCAGCTGACATTTCACTGCAAGCTACATGTGAGATGCCAGCTCAGTCCCTCACAGAATTAAGAGAGATTAAGGCCACTAGGTTTTCTGTATTTATTTCTGTGGGTTAGGCTTCCCTGATGTAAAGGCCTTGTGTTATGATGGCAAGTTGCACTGAATAGACTTGGAAAGCTAGACTTCCTTTAGTTGCAAGATCTCAGCACTTGATGGATTTGCTGAAGCTTTAAGATGAGCCCTGTGTTGAGGCCTGATGATCCAGTCTACAGGGGTTGGATGGTGGTAGGGAATGTAGAGATTTACCCTAGAGTCATAGGCATGAACAACAAAACCCAACAGTTGTGGGCGTAGTTTGTAAGCAGGCTACAGTCCTAACACAGCCCACACAAGAGAGAGAGCTGAGAGCTCTTCTCAGTGGAGTAACCTAGCTTGTGACAGTCCCTTAGTCTTCTAGATGAATGGCAGTACTAGCAGGCTGCAGTAAACAAGCCCTCAGACCTAGGGGTGGAATTTCTGGCAGATAGAAAGCTATTTTGTTATAGTTGCAGGCTGGCAAAAGCTGCCATTTTGATTTCCCTCTGAGAGCGGTAGAATAGATAGAATACTCCTTGCTCGGAAATAGTCAACTAACTGCCCCGGCGCTGCTTGATCTGGCTGTCTCTGGCTGCCGGCAGAAAGTCAGCGACAAGCATCAACAGTCGGTGTGCTAACGGCAGAGAGGGTGGGCATTTCCCCCTGGAAGCTTTCCCACAGTGGCAGCCTCCTGTGCACACACCTTGAAGAAGTGGCACTTCATTTCACAGGGACGCCAGTCCTCTTTCACCCCACACTAAGGCTCTCGGTTCTGGCTTGGTGATTGGAAGCCAGTTCCCAGATATGGGAGCACTCCCTGTGGGAGAAAGCCCTTTATCTCCAAGAGAGTGTTGGTTTCGCTTCTTAGCCCTCGACTCTCTTAACTGGGTGGTGTGGCAATGAGATAGGTTTCTCCTACCTGTTATGGAGGTGAATGACTCCTGTCTTTGTGGAGATGTTGGTCATTTTTCTTTCCATGATTGTGGTTGCCAAATAAGTGTTGTCTTGGTGGTGCTGTGGCGAGGAAGAGAGCTTGAGATCAAGCAGTCTGCCATCTTGGAACCAGATCTGCCATTAGGTTTTAGGGTGGATCGTTGAGCAGCAAAAAATACCTGGAACAATAGAATATTAAGAAAATAACTCCGAGAAGAGAAATCACGGTATCAGTGAGTTGAGAATATAAGTGTTAATTGAGAGAACACAGGATAAGGTGAGGGCAGGGAGGATCAGGAGCATAAAGAAACAAAATAGAAATAAAGTATGTCAGACAGAATTGTATTGCCTCCTGAGAGAGTCAATTAAATATAATTTTACAGATTTCAAATTCTGAAATAAAAAACTATACATTTAGTCTATAAAATACCTTTGCTGATAGTAAATTGTCTGAATCTACCTAAAACCAGAAATTTAAAGATGAAAGAAATGTTAAAATAAATTAAACTTGAGAATATTTTCTAAGTAACTTTGAAGCAGACGAATGAACACACTCTACTGCTGCAGAGCTCCTCTGACTTTGAAATCTTAGGTATAAATCTTTATTGTGTCTGTAAATATTGCATCAGAAAATTAGTGAAGACTGTGTACCACTTTTGGCAATGATTTCTAGAGGTTTTCTAAATAGACAGGAAAACAAGAACATTTCCAAATGTCAGTTCTTTGCTCTGCTGGATGAATCCAGTACTGTATCAGAAACTCAAGCTGTGACCCCTCCTTTTCATATCTAGTGTTTTTTTTCATCAAAAATAATGATTCTGAAATGGGATTTGGATGACCATTGCTCTTGAATAAAAACACACACAAAAAGAATATTGCACAGTTTATTTCTGTCCCAATTTTTACCACAATACACTGATTCTGCAGTGGTTTTCATCATCAAAATATATTTTTACTGACATTAGAGCTGACTTACATGACACATGGAGAGCCGGTCGCATTGCAGGTAAATATGTGGGATCAGAGATATTTTGGAAAATATATTCTGCCAAATTCATGGTGAAACTTAAAAAGGCATGAGTTGTATCTTTTACTGTAAAAATACATGAAATGCATTACAAAATCATAACCTCTCACAACTACCACAGACAAATTGCTGGAAGAACAGGATGGATATATATATATATTTATATTTATATATATTTATATTTATATATATTTATATATGTATATACACACACACACCTTTCAGTTCCTTAATTTGTTATGCTAGATTAGATCTATAAAGCTTTCTCAACCATACTCATTTTTCTTCAGAGCCAGGATACATGTGAGGGAGTTCTTAGAAAATATATGTTTTGACCGCCATGTTAAAGATTCAGGTAAGTAGACTTCATAACTCTAAATTTAAAAAGTCTCCTGTGTAATTCTCATATGTATCATCTGTTTAGATCCATTACTTAGTGAGACTGAAATGACCAGATCCTCTGCACTGAAAATAGAATTGATTAGAATGAGATCAGTGTGTGAGCTTTAGGGTCAAAAGTCTTTGGTTTAAGCCTTAGCTCTACCTTTAAAGTATGGTCTTGGGTAAAATGTCTCTTCATCTGTAAACTGAGAATTAGTAACAATAGATTTTTCAAGTGTTGTTGTCAGAATTAATTTACCAGAGTTAAGGGAAATGTTCTATAAGAGCATCTTGTAAATTCTAAAGCGCTAAACAAATATCCCCACTATAATCAGTGAGCTATACAAAAGTTATGTGCTGATGGTGAGAGAGATGGCAGCTATGCCATCAGTTTGTCATTATGAGCTCTTTTTATGTATTTATGAAGAAAGATAATAGGAATTACTTAATATGTAGAAATAAGAGTATCTCAAATTCAGAACTATCAATATTTTGGGCTGGATAATTCTTTGATGTGGGAGAGGAAAGGAGAAGGTGGGGAAAAGAGAACTTCATTTTTTTTTTGTGCATTGTAAGCTCCTTAGCAGAATTCCTAGCCTCTATTCACAAGATATCAGTTGCATCTCACTACCAAATTATGATAACCCAAAATGTTTCCAGAATCACCACATGTGCCCTCAGAGGGTAAACTATGCTCTCCCCACCCAAATAAGAAGTACTACTCTTAAAAGTACTTAGTCTTCAATTAGTGATGAAAAACAAATGATTGTCGTTTGCACACAATTACCTGTTTTGCAACTCTGTGCCTCAAACCAACAGAAAACACTTCACAGCATCAAGAACAGTGGCCGTATACTTGAATCTTGGACTAGGTTACAGCAAATGCAGCCCTACGAGCAACATGTCCTGCTTTGCACATTTTTGAAAGTATCACCTCCCTAAACTATTTTTTTTTTCCCTGTAGGACATGGAGAAGGGGCCCCTTCCACATTTGTTAGCAATGAAAGGAACTGGCATTTGTTGGGGGTCTATTATACATTAATCAGATGTTTTATAGCTTTCCGTCACTTTATCCTCAGAGTCACCCTGAAGGGTAAGTGGGCCCATACCACAAGGAAGACACTGAAACTCAAAATCTTGCAGATAACAATGGAGTGGGCAGTGTGCTTTGCATCATAAAAGAAAGATGACTCAGCTCCAGGAGTTCTGGATCTAATATTTGCATTCTATTTACCACAGCACTCCAGTGGTTTTGATTATTTCTATACTACTGATTTCCTAGGGTCTCTAAAAAGCGTTTTGAAATGAATTAGGAAAATAATTTCTAGCCTAATAGTTTATTACAGTTGAATCTGGTTAGTGAGTTTCGAAGAGTAGAGTCATTAAGAATAAAGTCACTATACCTTCTTCTTGCTTGTTTCCCACTACATGAAGAGAATCAACAAAACACTATAATATCTTACCCTGTAAGTCAAACTAATTACAAAGTTACTCTGAGAATTCATCTTCTCTAGGGACCCAGAGATTATCATTGGAATACATTACATTCCTTTAGATTTCAACAACTTCTTGTAATTCCATCTAGCCCTCTAGGTAAGAGAGCATGTTTATGTTTTTCAAAGTCTAGCATTTGGCCCATCTGCTGTAAAAGATACATTGATTAACAGCAAAATTGTATTAGAGATGTCTCATTATGTTAGACATGCTATTATCTGTCTCAGTTCACTGTAATAAAAGAGTGTAGTTGCTTAAAATTGTCCTTCAGTCCTGGGAGGGAGAACCTTGGGGGAAGAAGGTTAGGAGAATGACATAAATGGAGAAGTAAATCACTGAATGTAGCTATAGGGCCTGGACTACAATTAAAAATAGACTGAATGTTTCTAAACACTGGAACTGAAATCAAGGCAACCACTGGGTTGTGTAAGGCTTTTTCAGAAGTGACACTTGTACAAATGCCAATGAGAAAATAAAGGTAAGCAGATTTGTTTATTGTCCCTTAGTAAGTGAGCATGACTTGTCAAAGAAACAAATTTGCTTAATAAAATCAGGTTATAATTTTATATCCAAATCTCCAAAGTCTATAGAAATCTATAGATAATGTTAGAAAGAATAAAACTGAGGACAGTAAAACTTTGTAATGTGTTTGCGGTACGGCCTTCTTGTAATAAGAATACTTTTCAGTATTTGGCAAATCATCTCATTTATTGGACATTTGAAGAATAATGCTCTTATTACCACATCTGTTCCAGTGACAAAGCAGCACTTAGTAGACTCTGCCTGCATTGATCTTTTGTTCCTAGTCTCATGGTTAGGTTATTAAAAACAAACAATGATTTGTGGATTATTAATCTTCACTAGGGACCACTGGTCTAAGGAACTTAAAAATAGTGGGAAGGAATGTTAAAGATAGTCTTTAAATCATTCAGTCTAAAGAGAAATGTTAGAATCATCCTCAAATATTTGAAGAAGTTGCGGGGGGGGGGTGGTTAGATTTTTTATTAATGACGAAAAAGTACAAAAGTGGGATCTTATGTGGGAGTTACAGGGAGAGAGATTTCAACTTCTCTGTAAGGCAGGGCTTAAACTGTTCCAAAGTGGAATATAGACTGCTTGATGGGATAGTGAATTTTCAGGCAAAGTTAATTTATGCATATTTGTTTATTCTCATTCATTCATTCATTCACTCAACCAATAATATTAAGTGCCTTCTATGTACCACGCATGGTTCTAAATTCTGGAAATGTAATTATAGAGAAGACAGACAAAGTTCCTGAGCCAATGAGTACATATTCTAGAGAAGGAGTTGACATACTTTTTCTGTAAAGGACCAGATAGAAAATAATTTAGGTTTGCAGGCAATATAGTTTCTGTTGCAACTACTGAACTCTGCTATTGTATTGCAAAAGATTGCATAGACAAGGAGTTGGCCAACATTGTCCAACCAACTCTTGATCAGAACTCCTTTGTAAATAAAGTTATTTTGTAATAAATCTACACTTTCATTTCTGTATTGCTTGTATCCAGCTTTATGCTACACCAACAATATTGCTGTAGTTATGACAGAGACGGTATACTTTGTAAGGAGTAGCATGTTTACTATTTTATTGGTTCTAGAAAACACATGTTGATCTCTTCATAGAAAACATAAACATGTATAATAGTGATGGCATTCTAATAAAACAACTTATGGATGATAATTTTGTGCAATATTTACATGTCACAAAATAGTCTTCCTTTTTTTTTTTAATTGTTTAAAACTGTAGAAACTATTCTTGACTCATAAGTCATACTAAGACCCAAGGTGGGTTGGATTTGGCCCCTGGATTTGGTCCTAACCTGCAATCCCTGTTCTACAGTATTTTAGTCAACTTACATATCTTGAATAGTACTATTTTCACTGATAAGAATGCATCTTTAACTTAATTTATGTTGAATTACACATTTCACCGTTATACTAATAAACAAAATGTCTGCTGCTCATCAAAGATGGTCACCAAGGTGTCCATAGTAGTTGCCTCTGGAGTGAGGGACATTTTGCATAAAATTTTAACTATTTCCTCTATTCACTTCCACCTTTTAACTGTGAAATCCTCAATAGAACACATGAATGCACATTATTCTGTTTTAGACCAATACATGATGTCACACTGTCTATGCTTAGGTATTTTAAGGTAAATTATAAACCTCATATCACTTTTATATGCAGAGGCATTAACTTTTTTTGCTTCGGTGTTCCCTTTATAGATGCTAGTTACATTTTGTATAATTAAAAAGGTCTGTGAATCTCTGGAACGAGAGAGTTTTCCACCTGGGAGACTGTATTTAAAGGCTGGCTTTAGTTTTTCCCCCCCCCAAATAACGATTTTTCCTTCATGTCACACATCAAAGCAAGTCATTCATGTTTAAATGGAAAAGAAGTAAAAGTATTTAACTAGGTGTTTGAAATTCAAATATAAATGGCTTATCTAATAAATGCTTTTAGGTACCACCTGAATATTTTATCGTGAATTAGCCTAATTTTTTCTAAGATTAAATTTTTGGGGGCAAATGTGCCACGTCATGTCTAAATATGTCTAAGTCAGAAATCTCTGAACAAGCGGAACTTACTGATCCTTTCCCCTCAAGCGAGCTTTCGGTTGTTAAAAGACAAATCAAAGGGCTCTTCTGCTTTTAAAATCTTTTTTCCTGCTCCTTCCTGTGTTAGTAAACTTAACTCTGAAAACGGAATTTATTTTTGAGTAATTAAATCAATCCCTTCTCATTTGATAAGATTAAATATGATTTTTCAGTGGGTGTTTATTAAGCCAGTATATTGCCAGATGCTCCTTTTGAGGAGTGAAAGCAGCATGGTGGCTAAGACAGCGAATGCCAAGACTTACTTGGAAACTGGACGAGGGGCACTGGGACTCTAAGTAGATGCTTGGCAATTATCTAACCACCAGGACGACCCTAAAACGAATTAGAATAGAATTTTTCTCATACAAAAAGTGACATTGTCTTGCACTGTTTGACATGTTTATCGCTTTGAAATTAAAATAAACTCATTTTTTGCAAAATAAATGATGGGCATGGGATTTCCATTGGTTTCAAGCACTAATTGCTTGGCATTCTTTGCCAAGAAGCTTGCTAGTATACTCAGTCACCTTGACAGAAGACTTTTATGTGACCCAATTCTTATCTAAATGTCCTTCAAAGTAAAATTCTTTATGTGAAAATGTTAGATTGTATTGGTAAAGTTCATTTGTGTAGACTACATACATAAACAAAAAACCCCAAACTCAGTACTCACGGCTAACACTAACACCACTTTCCTCCTCACTGCCCACAAAGGACATTTAATTTTGAAAGCCGAAGTCTGAATTCTCTTTGTAAGGCGAAGACACACATTCTCGAGACTGATGCTGATTGTGGGGCACGGACAAATGCAAGCAAGGGCAATGATGTCATGTAACTGTGATTATCATTATTACAGTCCCTGGAATCTGTTTGGTACATTCTCCATTACCTTGACCCACTATTGCAAGGTTATATACTTCGACAAAATACAAACTCTTGTTAAATCCAGCTCTTCCTGGACCCAAAAAGCTTATTGCAGTTAGGAAAAATCACATAATCATGAGAGCTAGTATCATCTTCATTTCATTGCACTGACCTCAGGTTGGCCTAACTTCAGACAACTCTATAGTACTTTTCTCTCTTTTTTTTTCATTCTGCTCTTTTAGACTCCTTTCTTACACTCCAGGAGGCACCGTGAAATGTTTATGAGTGTTGTGTAGGGAGGATTGTGGTGGGAGGAATGGACATTAATTATCAGAGATGGTTTACAATTTGTCACGGTCTAAATTCAAATGCTGTGGCAAGAATTTTCATCAGTAAGTCTCTAGACTTTAACAAGATTTCAGAGACCAAAATTCTTCTAAAGGTAATGGTACTTAGAGATAGTCTTGGAAAAAGTATAGCAATAAAACAGAAAAAAATTTGTGTAATAGTTCTTCAGTATAAGATTAAAAAAAAACAACCAGCTCCCAAATTTAATAATTTCAATATAGAATTATAACATATTATTTTATAATATTTCAAATTGTATAGTATTACAATGAAATGAAGTATTAAAAAATCCTTAATAATAAAATCATAAATCTTTTTAAAGGTGTCAGCAATATGGTACATTACATATTTGTAGTTAATCATCTCTCAAGTAACTACATTAAATATGAAATATGAAATGATAAGATAGTGTCTCTTTCCAAATGAAAGCATATATGAAAGTTGATTAGGGTGTGTCAATTCTTTTCAAAAGGATTACTGACTCAAGTAGGGTGCTGTTTGTCAAAGAGATCTTTAAATGTAATTATTGTTCTTTAAAAATAGTGTCAGAATAAGAATATATTTTCAGATTAGTATCTTTAAGCCTACTATAGAGCAAGAACTAAAAATAATCAGTGTTCAAATGGTTTTAAAATAATATGTTGCTAGATCTTAACAAAATCCTTGTATTTCAATTTCCCTAATTTTTTTTGCATACTAAGTACCCCATTTACCATTTATAAATATATACAAAATATATATCATTTGGTGGTATTATAAATTTACATTTAATTAACATGCTTTCACATTCAACTAATTCTATGGTAGTATCTAATAAAGAAGAACACTTTTTAAACAATTTTCTCTGTCGTTATTTTACTTCCATGTGTTAGATAATAAAACTCTTTTTTTGTTGCTCAAACTCCTTTGATACGAGAATCCATTATTCAAAGACTTACTCTTTATTTAATAGCACTTCTAACAACATTCTCTCATTTGTGGAGTTTTTTACAAAGATTCTTGCCAACTAAGTCTTATTAATGAATGTGTAATTAAATATTAAAATACTTGGTGCAATCTTTTGTAAAGTTTGATCGCCTACAGTCATGGCTCGTTTTACACAAGCAATGAAATTGGGAGAGGGCTATTTTTCACAAATAATTTTAAGCATGTTAATATTAACTGCTTTGTAGTTAAGGTGCATGATTTTTTGTTCCATATGACATAAATATGCAAGCAATAGAACTTCTTCCTACTTTATCCATTTCTAAACCTAACTTACCCAATTGTTTTATTTTTGCTGACTTTTTTATATCAACCACACATCTCAGTTCTTCTCAAAACAATATTATCGCTCAACAAAATCGAAGAGATGATTTTGTGTTCTTTTTTGTTAAATTGTAATCTTAATAATATTATTTTCTTTAATATTAATATTGTATGGTTTACTATATTTTGTGACCATCTGTGCTATCCCTAGTCCCACACACATGCTTTAAGATAGCATGAGATTCTAAAACCATATCCCAGCTCCACGGAGTAGGGAATTTCCTAGGAAAAACCCAGAGTATGGTTTCCTCTTTAGATGGATAAAATGGAAGCTTGGTGTCATACATTAAGTTGTATTTCAGCAAATTCTTTTTGTGAGAGGTACTAAAGTTATCACATTAAAACTATTTTTGTGTTTATTTTAAATATTTCTTATGGAAGTTTCATAATCACCGTATTACAAATTAAGAGAAATCCACAGTAAAGTTAAATTTGTTTAACTTTTTTAAAACTTTGAGCATTTGCCATTCTTAAAATGACTAAAAAATCTAGCATCTGTTTGGTATACTAAAGATTTCGTTTTTCATTAAATGACTTTTTGGAAACACTGTTGTAAATTTTTCCAATTTCTCTGTCTCTCTCTCTCTCTCTCTCTCTCTCTCTCTCTCTCTCTCTCTCTCTGTCTCTCTCTCTGTCTCTCTCTCTCTCTCATATGAAAAATATAAAATAGAGACTCTAATGTTCATATTATTTTAAAACTTTTGTTTTTATTTAACACACTGTGTGACTACATCCCTTGAATTTTTTAATGGAATAGTTTACTGCTTTTAAAACATTTCTGGGAATAATTTGGAGGCAAGCTAAAGAATTAAAGGCATGATAAAAACTGTCAATTAATCATTTCTAAGAATTATTGCACAGATCTGGCAATAACTCCTTAACTACCCCAATAGGGCATCAAAAGTACAACAGTCAGCAAGTATTTAAACTGAAGAAGCTACTCATTCCTGGAAAAGCCCTAGAAGAGAGGCTTTTAGTTAGTCTGAAAGCTGCTGCTTCTGTCACATCTCTTATTTAATCCTGTTGAAATTTCAGAAAGGAAGACAGAATGACTTATGAAACTAATTATATACTGAAGGATAGGTCTCCCATAGTGCTCAGATAGCCCTCCCCTCAAGGTACCCAGAACAGCCTTTTCTTTATGTGTCACCTTGAATGAGAGCTAAGTTCAATGGAAGAAGCCCTGCAGGTTTCTAGAGAAATGTTTATCATTACTTTAACTACCTAGATAATGAAAGTTACACAGATTTAAGGTCATCTCCAGAAATAAACATTCTATCAGAGAAACCTATTATAGGGCCAATAGTGAATTACAGAACATTCGATTTTTGTCCTTTTAGTCATCTGCCCCTCAATATGTGACTCCCCTTTGTCTCTTCTTGATACCCAGGGCCCTACACCATTAATTAACTCATGACTAAAACCCTTTGTCTGTATACTTACTCTAGGATTGTCACCTGGCAAGGTCTGACATGTCATAAGGCTGGTCCATTACACAGTTAAACTAGCTTCATACCCCCAACTCTACATACTCATAGCTCTGCATGATCACAAAATTAAACTAACTTCATGTCCCTGCTGGGCTGACTCACAGGGAGTAACATGATCAACTGAATGAACAGTTAAATGAAAGGAGGAGAGAAACAGATTGATTGCAAACCAAGGATGTGTGACCATCATTCCTTTCCCTATTCTGGAGCATGTAGAGAGTACCAATTTGACGAGAAAGAGTCCTAAAATGCCACATAAACCTCTACCCCATATCTCCCACCAGAGTATAACCTCCATTCACCCTACTCCTAGACAATAAGAACTTTAGAATACAAACTCTCTTTTCCATTCCACTGCTAATGAATAACCATGACTTTCTACTCTTAATTGTGATTAGTCTGTGGACGAAAGAACCAGGTCATTTGGTATGAGAATTTACAGTCATGTAAATGCTCTATATGTAATTAAATTTGTTATTTCACTCTTATTAATTTCTCTAATGTGAATTTGTTTGCTTGACCAGCCTAAGAAAAACTTAGAGGGATAAGGGAAAATGTCCCCTTTGCCCCTACAATTCTTTGATGTTTTCTTTTTTTTTTTTAAATTATCAGGTGTATCAACTTCTGTAGTCTACCAACTTAAAAAAGAACTCTGTGATTTTTCTACAGTTATGTAAACTATAGAAAGAAATTAAGAAAATCTCTGTAGTCCATTGCTACTTTTACATATAATTCAATACACCACATAAATATAAATTCGCTAATACTGTTTTAAAAATAAAGCAACATAAGCAATATAAAGAAAGTTGTCAT
Organism: Solenodon paradoxus; assembly: GCA_004363575.1. Lineage (NCBI taxonomy): Eukaryota > Metazoa > Chordata > Mammalia > Eulipotyphla > Solenodontidae > Solenodon > Solenodon paradoxus. The sequence continues at coordinate 392,615 of RJWH01000619.1, read as the reverse complement.
TTGTATATTTGGAATTTCCTCTACTTCCTTGTAGGCACTCTGATAACTCTGAGAGTTCTCTGTTCCACTTGCCTGATGAGATATGAACTCCTGGATTAACCAAGAAACAGAGAAAAGACTGTTTAAAATAGGTATTCAAATTGAGGGTATTGTAGATGTTTATCTCACATTTTCCAGCATTTGAGGATAAGTAATTTAAACTCATCGCAGGTGACATCACCACCTTTAATTCATTCTTTATATTAATTCATTAAAATATACATTTATCAACCTGTCTTTATATGCGAGGAATGGTATTGAAGAAGGCATGGGAAAAACTATAATTCATGGTCTCAAGCACCATGATATGTTTGTCAATATACGGTGAAGACACAGAAAAGGAAACAAGCAATAATGAATCACTGGTTATAAAATATGGTCAAGGAATTAGAGATAATCTAGTATAATTTCCTCATTTTATATATCAGGAGAACCAAGCCCAGAAATGTAAATTGCAAAAAATTTCACAATTTGTTAGGCAGTAACGGCATTGATGTCAGTTATCAATTGGATGCATAATTCAGTCTCATAACAACATCAGAGGTAGTTAATATCATTCCCATTTACCAATGAAGTAATTAAACTCAGAAGATGAAACAATTCATCCAAGTTTGCTATCAGTAAATGGCAGACCCGTGATTCAAACCTTGCTCTGGCTGAATCTGAAACTGAGCTCTGAAACATTGCATTGTTACTGCAGCTAAAGGGATATCTTCTCATGTCTAGTCAGTAATTATTTTATTTGTAAGCCAATACTCCATAATTTAGAATATATAAATTTAGCTTAAATTAATACTCTTCATATATAAATGTATCAGTGACACAAATTTTACTGAATCAACCAAAAATACTTCAAAATTCCATATCGGAATTATTCTAAAACTAGTGAAATGATTTACAAAGTCAAATTTCTAGTAGATATTTGAGGTTGGGTGTGATTTTCTTTGACAACATGTTACCCAGAAGACATTAGGATATTAAAAGACATTATTTTCCCCTTCTAGTTTTTGAATGCACTATTCCTGTTTCGGAAGACAGTGGAATATTACTTTTCTGTTTTTCAGTGTCAGCTCGAGATGTTCTCGAGAATGGCTTATTTGGTTTTAACTTATAACTTTGTAAATCATGTAATTGATCATATTCCCACTCTGCTAGGAAGCTGTAAATATGAGGTCACATTCATCAACCACACAGAATGGTGTGGCAAGCATTCTCATTGCTGATTTTGCTCCTGGCCTCATTTTACTTATGAGATGATTTTTCATCATTTGAAAAAAACGTTGTGGTATATGCATTTATCCTGGCAGCCTTGAGTCCTTTAAAGAATAAAGTGGAGTGTAAATGAATAAATAAATAAATGTTTTCTCCTGAAATCCACATTGTAGATTTATTTCTAACACTTAGAAAAATCTGCATGTAAAAAGAAAATGTTAAGTGAATATAGTCACATAAGTAAGTTCTTTAATTACTGGAAGGCAAACCTGTAAAGTCTTTTTGTACCGATTCAGTAAATAGTAATTGGTATAGACAAGGGAAGATTTCCCGGACAGAAAGACTCACATTCTACCAAAGACAGAGACTATATTACATTGTCGGTAAGAATGAACTTGGTGTAAAGCTGCTCTGCATGTCATCCCCTGAGATACCATGAACTCACTGCGAGAATTCAAGAAAGATCTTTACCATTTTCCTTAATCTTTTCAACAGCAAAGTGGACTAATAACAATACCTATTTTATATGGTTGCTGTGAGAATTACATGAGACAATGCATGCAAGATGCTTGATCTGAGGTAAAGTTTACTATAAGCAGTAGCATGACAATCATTATTACTGTGCACCAGTCTGGCATATGCCATGAAGGTCATGGATAAGTTGTTGAGTTGTGGCCCCATATATGGTTTGGAAAAGAAGCCCAGAATTGTATAATAGTTGAGGCACTGGGAATAAGATTTCTGATGGGCAAAGCAAGTGCAGGGAATAGTAGACAGCAGGCAAAAGGTGATCCAAAGCTCATTTCATTCATTTCACAATTTTGTCTCAGAAGTTACTACATCTGATAATATCTATCTATCTATCTATCTATCTATCTATATATATGTGAGTAATTCTGTAAGGATGAAAATGATGCTAAAAAGTATTTTCTCAAAAAAATCATATTGATCCTAAGCAGTGTAGTGTACAAATAACCAGTCAGGACCACTTCAGGCACAAGTGCACATGACCAGTGCATAATGTTAATGAGTCAGATGTGTAGTTGCTTAAATAGCAGAGGAGTGTTTTACTTTCCTAACTTCACGTGATGCTCAGAGATAAACAGCTCCAGGATGGTTTCAGAGCTCAGTGGTGTCAGGGTTCTATACTAGTGGCCCAAATGCTCTAGGTCCCAGAGGAAAATGGTGCAAAGTTGGTTAGGGCAGCTCCAAGCATGATGTCATCAAACAACTGAATTTCAAGGTGGGAAGCAGAAGATATCACAGGGCAGAGTTTCAACCGCTTCATCTACTTTATAATTTCCAGAAATCCACATATACATCACTTGCATCTTAGTGATCAGGATTGTCCATAAGGTTTCTTTCCTTCACTAGCGAGAGGGACTTTCTTCCTTGAGATCAAGGGAGACTTTGCCTGACATCTGCATACTTTTAAAAATCCTGTTTTCCTCAGAGATGACTGAAGTGAGCTGTTCTCCTGAGGCTAAACTTGTTACAAGCCATGAAAACTGGATTCTTTGAGTAGGGTCTTTGTCTTAATGTCTTCACTCAGTATATAACTAGTGTAAACCCAATTGTCCAGAGGCAGGGATTCAAAAAAGATGAACCCCAACTTACATAAATCAACTTGTATTATTCTCTATATATTTATTAAGTGGCCATTTTGTGTGACCTAGGTCATTCAGCTTCAGTATAAGACTATCTAATTAGCTTGTCAGGGAACCCCAAAGTAAGGTGGGAAGAAGAGACAGCAGATGCAAATGGAAGTTGTTCTTTGCAGTAAAATCATTTAGTTTTATTCCAAGGATGAAGTTTTCTGCATTATTTATATCTGTCTGTTCTCCATTTGGTTGACAGAATATTTAATAAATAGTGACATAAATCGATGCATAATAGAGGCTTTTATTTTAATAATATAAAACAACTGCGAAACTAGTTTATGACCACACATAGGCAAGACTAAGCCCACATGAACATATTCTCTATCTAAGTACTAATGGTAGTCAGAATAAAGTAAAGGTCTGAGTCAAGAGGGTTAGATTGGGAAAATCATAGCGAGATGATTCTTGGACTTCAATAAGTAAACTACAGAATTTAAATAAGAAAGAATATTAACTAGAGTATTTTAAAAATGTAGGATGTAATCATCGAACACTTTCTAATATTGAGAGCAAGAGTGAAGTTTGAATATACTGTGACTAGTTGAAAGTCCATTTCACCTAGTTTGTTAATTCTGTTTTATCTTTTAAAATTCACTTCAGTTCTTATGATACCCAGAATACTTGCCCACTCTCTGGGTTTCTGAATTTCTCTTGATATTCTTCTCTCTTAGAAGTTACCATATTACATGGTATGTATCATAATGTCTGTTGTATATCCATGTAGTCTACTATTTTTAAAGCCACGATGTTTTGTTATCTATGTTAATTGCAGTATATTGAATTGAAGGCCTTTGCATGCCATGGAGGGAATTTGGGCTTAACGTGAGAGTCAAAGGGAGTCATTGTAAATTCTTGAGTTGAAAACAATATGATTATAGAAGTATTTTGGAAAATTAGTTTGAGTACTGGAAAGTTTGGCGTTGGAAGGGAAGATAAAAAGAGGAGACAAAAGAAGAAGCTGACTCAACAATAATACAAAACAATGATACTTTATACACACATAATATTGTTTTGTGAAAGATGCTTCTTGTGTGACTTAAACATTTAATTTAAAGCATGTAAACATATGAGCACATATTATTTATCTTCTTTTAAGGATGAGGGGACTTAGATAGGATATTGACTTGGCCAACATCATCAAAAGACAAGAAGAATAATTGAAACCTCTTTAAGTCTGAATTCAGGATTATTTGTGTTCTATAGTAAATAGGTAATAAAAGATATCTAGATGTTATCAGGGATGTAGGGAGACAAACACACACACACACACACACACACACACCTGTGAAACCATGAGATTTAAAAGGACTAGACTATAGGTGCAGATGGAATATGAAAAAAATGTGACCTCAAAGATACAGCCCAGCTTGTAACTCTGGGGATACTAGAAAATGATGTTCCTTTTAGCTGACCTGGAGAAGCAGGAACATCAATGGTTAAACCCATTACATAAAAGATAATGTGGGCAATGGAGTTAAGATGGTGACCTAGTAGGAGTGAGATTCATATCCTTCCCACAGAGCAACCAGAGATTCACTTATTCTGCAGAAACAAACACAGAGGAAAATCAGGGATGGAGGCTATAGAGATACAACAGTAATTGTGACAACAAAGGGTAGGTGAAATGTCAGGATTCAGAGTTACACTAGATTTGGAATTTGAGTCATGTGAGGGGGTGGAACCATGAGAAGAAATGGTCCTCCTGGAGAGTCATTCCAAAAGCAGCAAAGAGCCCGGCCAATGTGATGGGGATATGGAGCTGAGGAAGACAGTCTTGGCACAAGGTAGGAGGAGGATTAGTGATCTGACTGAGCTGGAGCACATGTGGTCAAATTACACTGGGTGCCACCATAACCAGAAGGCAGCTAGGAAAATTTCCCATCCACTGCCCTTCCCACTACCATATTTCACCTGAGTCTCAGGACCTGCTAACCAGATATCCTGGCTCAGGCTTAAAGGAAGAAGACAGTCTTCCAAAAGGTTGAACACCTAACACTACCACTAGCACCACCAAGTGGGTGGTGGTAGAACTGTAGCCTCATTGCCAATTGTCACCAATGACAAGGTGATCTTTACTGTTTGGACCTGGGATGCGGGGGGAAGGCTCTGTATCCCCCACGCAAACTCCAACTCCACAGGCTGATCTGTCAGGCCCCAATACAGGGTTCACCTAAGAACTTCAGCAAATACAACCAGACAAATTACAAAATTACAATAAATAGCTACATATTAATAATCAGCCCAAACATTATACAACTGAACTCACCAGTCAAATGATGCAGAGTGGCTGAATGGATTAAAAAGCATAGCCCAACCATATGATGCATTAAAAAACCCACCTTCCTTCAAAAGATAAACAAAGGTTGAAAGTCAATGGTTAGGAGACAATCCTATAGTCTAATGACAACCACACAAAAGCAGGGACAACTATGCTTATATAGGATAAAACAGACTTCCAATTAAAAAGCATAAAAAAAAGACAGAGATGGACATTATAAGATGATTAAGTGGTCGATCCAGCAAGAAGACATAACACTTACGCACCAAAAGAAGGAGCATCAAAATATATTAAACAAGCATTATTAGAACTGATAAGAGACATTGACAGCAAAAAGTGATAGTGGGAGACGTCAACACTTAACTAAAAACAATGGACAGATTGACCAAGCAGAAAATTAACAGGGAAACAGAAGCTTTAAATGACCATATGAAACAATTGGGTCTAACAGATATATACTGAACACTGCATCCAATGACTATAGATTTCACTTTCTTCTCAAGTGTGCATGGACTATTCTCAAGAATAGATGATACGTCAGGACACAAATATGTTTTAACAAATTTACAAAGTTTGAAATTATATCAAGAATCTTTTCTGATCACATGACTTAAAACAAGAAATCAACCACAAAAGAAAGCTAGAAGACTGCAAATTAATTGAAGACTAAACAATATGCTTCTAAATGACTCTTGGGTAAAAGAGGAAATCAAAAAGGAACTTACAAAATACTTAGAGACAAATGAAAATGAAAGCATGAGTTACCAGAATCTGAGGGATGCAGCAAATGCATTACTAAGAGGCAAGTTCATGGCAATCCAGGTCACTTCAAGGAACAAGAAAAATTGAAAATAAGCAATCTAACTGTACATTTAAAAAAACTAGAGAAAGATGAACAATTAAAACCAAAATAGGCAGAAAAAAGAAATTATCAAAACTTGAGCAGAAATAAGTGAAATAGAAAACAAAATGTAACACAGATTATCGATGAAATCAAAATCTTGTTCTATGAAAAAATAAATAAAATTGACAAACCATTGACTAGGCTCACAAAGAAAAAAAGAGCAAAATCTCTCATAACTAGAATCAGAAATGAAAGGGGAGAAGTTACAACAGACACCACAGAAATATAAAATATCATAAGGGACTACTATGAACAGCTCTATTCCAACAAAGTAAACGACCTTGAGGACATGGATGGATTTCTAGAAAAATACATTCTATCAAGAGTGAACTGGAAGAACTGTAAAACCTGAACAGAAAAGGCATAAACAAAGAAATTGAAAAGGTGATCAAAAGTCTTCCTAAAAATGAAAGCCCTGGATCAGATGACTTTTCTAATGAGTTTTACCAAAACTTCAAATATGAACTAATACCTGTTCTTCTCAAATTCTTCCAAAATAATGAACAGAGAACACTCCCAAATAATCTCTATGAGGCTATCATAACTCTGATACTAAAACCTGATAGAGACATCACACTAAGAAAGAAAATTATAGATAAATATCTTTAATGAACATAGATGTGAAAATTCTCAACAAAAATATTAGCAAACCAAATCCAAAAGTGCATCAAAAAGATCATCCATCATGACTAAGTGGGATTTATCCCAGAGATGCAAGGATGGTTCAACATACATAAATCAATTCATGAATACACCATATCAACAAGAGCAAGGAGGAAAAAAACCACACAATCATATCAAAAGATACAGAGAAATCTTTTGACAAGATTCAACACACATTTATGATTAAAAAGAAACCCTGCATAAAATGGGGATATAAAGTACATACCTCAAATGATAAAGGCCGTATACAACAAATCCACAGTCAATATCATAGGCAGTGGTAAAATGAAAGCACTTTCTCTAAGGTCAGGAACAAGTCAAGACTGTCCAATATCACCATTGGTATTTAACATTGTATTGGAGGTCTCAAAGCAATTAGATAAGAAAAGGAAATAAAAGGAATCTAAATTAGAAAAGAGGAAGTAAAACTCTCATTGTTTGCAGATGACATGATTTTATATATACATATATAAAACCTAAAAATTCTGTCAAAAATTTCTAGAATGAATCAACAAATACAGTAAAGTGGCAGACTACAAAATCAATGCACAAAAATCCATTGCATTTTTATATGTAAACAACAGACCAGAAGAAAATGAAATAAAAAAAATCACACCATTTAAAATAGAAGAAAAAGAATTGGTTATCTTGGAATATATTTAACAATAGAGGTGAAAGACCTGTACAATGAAAACTACAAGTCCTTCTTAAAAGAAATAGAGGTGGATACAAACTGATGGAAAGACATCCCTTGCTCATGGCTGGAAAGAATCAACACCACTAAAATGGTCATCTTACCTAAAGCAATACACAGATTTAATGCAATCTGCATTAAAATTCCATGGAATTATTTCCAGGAAACCAAATCTTGGAATTTATATGGAAAAAAAAGACCCTGAATAGCCAAAGCAATTATGAGGAAAAAAAGAATCTGGAGGGATTACACTTCCAGACATTGGGCTATACTACAAGGCAATAGTGATCAAAATGGTGTGATACTGGAACAATAACAGAGGCATAGATCAGTGGATTTGAGCTGAATCACCAGAAATGGACCCATTCACATATAGTTTCTCTATGACAAAGAAGTCAAAAGCATACACTGGAGAAAGGGAAGTTTCCTCACTAAATGGAGTTGGGATAATTGGACAGCCACAAGCAAAAGAATGAAGCTAGATCATTCTCTAACATCATTCACAAAAGTTAGTTCAAAATGGACTAGAGACTTGAACAAAAGTTTGGAAACCATAAAGTTCTTGGAAGACAACATAGGAAAGACATTCCATGACATGAAACTTACAGAGGTTTTTGTGAACTCAACTCCAGCATCAAAGGGAAAAAAAAGAAAAAAGCAACTGGGACTACATCAAACTAAAAATCTTCTTCACAGTGAAAGAAAACATCACCAAAACAAAGACAATCTTCTATCTGGGAGAAGATATTTGCATTCCATATTTCTGACAAGGGTGTAATATTCAAAATATACAAGAACTTACAAAACTCAGTAACATAAAAACAAGAAGTTCAATTAAAATAGGAACAGAAATTGGAGAGACATTTTTCTGAAGTGGATATGCAGATGGTGAATAGGTACATGAAAAGATGTTCCTACTTGCTGGCTATCAGTGAACTGAAACAATAATGAGCTATCACCTTATACCTGAGAGACTGGCTATTAGCCCAAAATTTGGAAACAACAAATGTTGGTGAGCATGTGGAGAAAAGGGAGTACTTTCATACTGTCAGTCGGAGCACAAGTTAGTGCAACCCCTATGAAAAATAGTATAGAGATTCCTCAAAAAGTTGACTATGGAAATCCTGTGTGATCCTGCCATCCCACTTCTGTGCATTTACCCAAAAGACAACAGAACACCAGTTTTCAGAGATATATGCACTCCCATGTTTATTGTAGCCCTATTCACATTAGCTATAAACTGGAAACTACCTAGGTGCCCAAAGTCAGATAATGGATAAGGAAGAGGTGGTACATATACACAATGGAATACTACACAGCCCTTAGAAGAGATGAAATCCTGTCATTTGAATCAACATGAATGGCTCTAGAGGGGACTATGCTAAATTAAATAAGCCAAAAGAAGAAAGACAGACACCCGATGATCTCACTCATAGATGGAATGTGACTAGAAAAAACAAAGGAACAGAGCCAATCCATGAACACTTGCAATAGAACCGAGGCTACCAACAGGGAGTGGGAGGGGGAAAGCAAGTGGTCACAGAGCCTGATGAACAGTGGTGAAGAACACTTGATCATTTTGTGGAGGGAAGGATGTATTGACATACATCTTAGGAATACGGAAACCACACATATGGGAAATTACGAATATGAGTTTATTTTAATGTATAAAATATGTTACTGCAATAAAAAATTTTTAAAACTATCATGTCAGTTTGTGGTATTGAGTGCAAGACTCTCCTAAGTGTGGTTGTAGTTTGCGGTAAAAACTCTAGGTATTTTCTTTTATCATTTACTATAAATGTGCAGAACCAGAATAAAACCTGATGGTACCCATAGTGCATTTCAGAGGAACTCACTTTTAAGTAGTGATCCCATCTCAACAGATTTTTTAAATGCCCAAGCTAACTTGTTTTTTTTTCCTGATCTTTTGTGTTCAGGATATGTTTACCAACATTCTTCCCTAAAAGGTGAAAAAAGATTTCATCTAAGATTCCCCTAGACTATCTTTAAGGTCACGCCCAGTGTCTTGTTCTTCCATGTCAATTTTGGTTCCCTGAATCCAAGGACACTGAATTACGGGGAGATAATTTCAGTTTACTCTAAGAACCGAAAGGCCCTTACAAATATCTGACTCAAACCATACTTCTTAATATCAATTTTTGAGCAATGGACAGTGTGGGTGTTTTATGCAGAAGTAGGAAGAGAAGTGACCATATGTAAATGGAAAGCTCAACATCTGATGGGAGTGGGTAAAGGAGAACTTTAAGAAGCCAATGAACAGGTCAACAGAAATCCAAAGTTTGAATGTATAACCTAACCCAGGAGAAAGAACTATTTCCTCAACATTGACTGTGCTAGATCCCATGCATGATAAAATGTGGATGATATGAGAGATTTTGGCTCATTTCACTTTTTCTTTGCCAAACTTTCATCTGGAAGATATTTTTGGCAGGCAAGGGTGGGAGTGAGGGAGATGTGTGAAACTGAGCAAGTCAGAAATGTAGTTGGCTTGGGAAATTGAATCAATGGGGTATTTCCTCCCTGGGATTTTCCTAGCACAGCCTCTTCTCTTCTTTAATCCCTGGAGTTCATCTCATGCTACAGTGCTTGCTATAACAGCTGGTGATGATTTCCACTAAAGTTTAAAAATCATCATTAGTGGACAAGTTGGGTCAAGGTTGAACAGAGAGAATAAAATATTTGGTCAAATGTTTTTCTCTTGTGTCATTGAAATCTTTGTCTTCATTCTAGGCTAGATGGAAAAATTGTAAGCAGCGTTCAGCTAAAGGTAAATGTCTTGTCATGTGACTATTTTTGTCCACCACTATACTCAACCTCCACTTTTTTATGATGGAAACAGGGATTAGAGGTGGCTTGATCTTCAAGAAAGTGAACAGGATTTGATAAAATTCAATCTATATACTTTTCACAAATGAGATAGTTGATCTAGAAAATTATCTACCATGTGATTGATATGTTCACTCTGTGCTTTCTAGCTTTTCTCTATGTTCTTTTCTAAGTTACTACAGTACATGGACATTACAATGCCTGCTTGTATGTCCATGATAGTCCACTACTCTTAAGACCACAGTCAATGTTTTATTCATCTATATTAGTTGCAGTTCACTAAATTGACATCTTTAGATACCATGGAAAAACGGATTTAGATATTTTATATAAATCTCAAAGGATGGGACTCAGCCCCTCCCTTATCATGTTAGCTTCTTTTTAACTTCTTGCTCATTTCCCCAATTCCTGCCAAATGCTGAACACACTCATAAGGCTCAGAGCCCTTTGGTTGGCCTCTCTCCTAATCTGTTCTTACTGCTATCGCCTTATGCACCAGGCAGTTGCTATGTTTTTCTTCATCTAAAACTTAGGTTATACAGATTAGGACTGAGGAGTGGCCCACGGTGTGCAGGGGAACAATAGAAATATCAGATGGCTACCTGATTGTTATAGGCAATGAAAGCTCATAAATGAGAAGTCTCCACTGGTTCTAAAATGAAGGCAAAAGGGAACATAGATGAGAGAATGCCTTGTATTTGGTTCAGGTAACCAGTGGACTGTATTCTATGATGATGTGTCTGACAGAGAGAAGATAGAATCTCCTCTTTGTGACAGTTCAGTCTTTCTGTTGATTTGAAAATTTCAAGAAAGTAGTTAATTGGGTTTATAAAGGTCATTTGATTGTATGGAACTTAAGCTTATCAGTGGCCCATACCAAGGAGTTAACCATATTTTGCCTTGTATAATGTTCACATTTTTTGCCCAAACTCGTGAGGGAAAAATAAGGATGCCCATTATACATGGGTAGTACTAATTCTACTTAAATGTTTTTAATTCTTTTATTGATTTTTGTGAGTTAAAGTGTCACTCTAGAAAGCAACAATGATAATGATGTCTGTATGCAAAACAATACCCTGGAAATAGGATGGATGAATGAATGAAAACAGTATGAAAATCTGGTTTAACAAAGTCTGGTCATGAAGGCCTGAAGGATTACTTAAAAATATCTTTGCTTACTTTTGATCACTTCAAAGTCCCTATTACACAAAGTGCGAAAGCAATCAAAATGGACTTGAAAACCCAATTTGCTGCGCCACCTGGTGGGATAACCAGTCAACTACAGCCTCAATATAAACAAAATGAAAATTTGAATTAAAAAATTAAAACCAAAGATTTTTTTCCAGAAAATTTGGACCAAAAATGTGGGTGTGCAATATATTTGGAAGCACATTATACAAGGCAAATTATGGTACATTTTACTTGAAACTTATGTTTAAAGTTAGAGCGTAGGACAAAAATTCAGTATAGACAATATTACCTTTGGAAAGGATTGGGTGTGGGATTAGTTATAGAGAAGTGAATGGTACCAACTTTTCCTGAGTTGAATACAAAATAAAACCCTTTTTGTTTGCCCTTTGTGGGTCATGCTATATGAAATATGTATACCTGTAAGCATTAGGTCTATATTCAGCACAGCGATGCAATCATATTATTAGAGGTTCCTGGAAATGCAGAGGAAAGTAGATCTACATCTGCCATCTCATCACCCATGTAGAATGGAACAGTGGGAAGAACTGCCTGCATTATTTGTCTGCTTTCTCAGTCTCTCTCCCTATCTCCTTCTTTCTCCTTAATTTATCTTGAGGGCATTCAGTTAAAATTCTTCTAAGAGAATTCTTTTATAAAGTGACTCCTTTGTATAGGACTCTTCTCCTTGACAGAATCCACACAAGTACCTACTTAACAAGGTCCCTCGTCAAGGACTATTGTAATAATAGTGTTGTAAGATTGACAGAGGGTGAAGTGACTATTGCAAGAAAACAGAACAACCTTGATAATTCAAAGAGAGGGTACTTAAGACATGCCGCTCCACATTACCTTTGTTGCATACAAGTAGGAAGTCTCAAAGAATAAAAAGAAAATAGCCTAGATATTAGAAGCTGCAGGAATTATGCAGCACACCTAGTGCTGTAAGAAGTTAAAAGGAGAACTTAGGAGTTGGTGTTGCAAAACTTCGGAGCTTGGAGGAAGTTCTCACTCAGCAGGCGCTTAGGTCTTCAGGCGGGGGCTACCCTAGATCAGGTACGGGGTCCTCTGTAAAATATACGGGCAGCATAACTGTTGCTAGTACCTCTGAGGTGGAGGTACCGCATAGCCAGTAGTTTAGACTTCTATGGGGAACTCTGTGGCTGGCACTTTGACTGCTTATGGGGGTACAGTGTGCTGGAAAGTTCTGAAAGCATCTGGAATATGGAAGTGAGGCTGCCATCTATAGTTGAATGGGTAACTACAAGGTTTTCAATTTCCAATCTTCTGCTGGTGCCTCCTGTTAAAGAACTAAACAGGCAGATATTGGCAATGGAGTTTGGGAAATGCAGCTCTCAGACCCCAACCTCAGCACCACAGAGTGCAGAAACAGAAACGGGATCTCAGGGTAGAGATACAACACATCAAGAAGGAGTATAGTGGCCAGGACAACAGTCCAGATTCAAATCATACAGACGTAATGAAATTTTTCAAATCAGTTAACAAAGGAGGAAGAGAGAGAGAGAGAGAGAGAGAGAGAGAGAGAGAGAGAGAGAGAGAGAGAGAGAGAGAGAGAGTGAAATTAACAATACCAGTGTTGAAGAGAATGTAGTGTAAATGGAATTCACATATTTTGCTGGGGAAAGCATAAATTGGTACAACCAGTTTGGAAACCTTCATGGTAGTATCTAGTAAAGCTAATACATCTATGAATGGTCCAAAGTATTCCATTTAACCTGATCTTTAGAGCTTGGATCCTGAGTTAGCAGTCTGGGTATTGCCAAGTAACTTTCTTTACAAATAGCCACTTTGCCATTGTCATCAAATATCTGCTGAGCAATGATTAATCAAGTTTTTATATTTTTTCCAGGAAGACAGGGAAACCAAATTAACAAGTGCTTCCACACAGAGGCAATGCAGCACATACCCTACTGAAACCACCCCCTGTGACCTTATCCAATCACTATCCAAGACCACAGTCTGCCACTCCACATTACCTTATAGAAACCCGGGGCCAAGTTCAGAAGTGGGAGACCAATCTTAGAGCCACAAGCTTCGATTTTCATGTTGGCTGTCTAGCAATAAAGCTCTTTCCCTTTTGCAAAAGTCTGTGCAATGGAGTTTGGTCTATCTGTGATCACTGGGCTAAATGAGCCTGTGTTTGGCAACAAAATGTGGATGTATTTAGCCTCTAATTGAATCCAACTAGAAATGAAGCCACAAAGGGGATGGCAGCAGTAACAGTGTGAGGAAATGCTGGTGAAATCTACCTGGAGAGAGAGTCACATAAAATTTTGGGGAATCCTAGGAAAATGAGAAGTAGACAGCATGGAGGAAAGCATAGTTCTTTGTCTTTTTCTTTTTTAAAGGAGGTACAGGCAGGAATGAAGGCGAGTAGGCAGGCAGGTGGGATGAGAGAGGAGAAAGAAGCACTTAATTTTTTAATTTAATTGTACATCTTGGTTGTTCCCCCAAAACCCAGAACCCTGGGATGTCTGTGGATGCACCCAACCCAAACTCCACCAGGGCATGCAGGAAACCACGCTTCGAATGTCAAGAATCTATCATTTCAAAACTCTAAGACATTAGACTAAATGCCAAAATACTATTAGAGTCATCTCCCAGCTGGATTATTACATGTAAATAGAAGATGATCCCTCTACTTTTTCCAAAATTGAAAGCTAGTATGTCACTCCGACCCGCGGAGCAGTCAACTGGAGTCCGGAGATCCACCTAGAACGGATGAAAGGGGTGGGACAAGAGGCGCGAAAAATGACAGCAAGACAACAAATTCTGATCAAGCTGCAAAATTTTATTAAGATGGAGGGACTTATATAGAAAGGGAAAAGAAGGGAAGTAATTCTGATAGGTGGCCCTTGTGCATGTCTGCTGCGTGCTCTTTAGTCGGATTGGAGGGTGGGTGCATGTACAATGCGTGATCAAGACTCTGATTGATTGTTAGTGCGTGTGATCAAGGCTCTGATTGGTTGCTAATTGATTGGTTGCTAATGTTCATGCTTTATGAAATAGGGAGGCGACCGTTAGGCAAACAGGGCAGTGGCTGAGGTACCTCTGAGTGTAATTTTCCGTTTGGATTGCATCAGCCTGGTTTTGTGGCCTGGCCCCAGTCCCCAACAAGTATGGGTGAAAGTAATTTGAACATCTCATATATTACTATTATTCCATCTATTTGATTTATTAATTCATTTATTCACCAATCATTATTGAGAAACTGTTTTAGACTTTTAAAAAGATAGAATACTCTAAGAAGAATGGAGAGGTAGTATGGTGTAGTCAGTGCCAGAAGTAAGGTTTTTAGAGGCATTCACACTTTCACTCACTCACTCAGTATTTATTGAATGACTACTATCTGCCAGCTACAGATAACATCGTAACTCCCAAACCTAAAATATATGTAGTGTAAGACAAACTGCTGAGTCTATCTGATTTTTACTTTCTATATTTGCAAAACAGATTTATTAATACCTATTTAGTGGATTTAATTATGTGGAATAAAATCGTGTTGCAAGTGTCTTCCCAGGAAGTAGACAGTGGTTAAAACAAGCAGACTCTAAGAGCTCCGGTTCTAGAGGCTCTTGTAGCCTGGTACCATTATTTTTAAACCCTAATTGTATGTATGAATTGACTGGGTAGCATTAAAATTCAAAACCAAGTCTCCTCTTCTGAGACGCTAATGTGGGTCTGGTTTCGGTAAGTTTTTATAAGTTCCCTGAGTGATATAAATGTGCACATAGTGTTGAGAATCACTAGCTTAATGGTGAGACAGGCTTGTGCATAAAACAAAAATTACAAACATTAGAGTAACGTTATAAAAACTTTATAACATTATAAAACAACATTATAAACATGAAAATTTTAAATGGATTAAACTAGACGATAGGAATAAGGTCTAGAGGAAAAAGCCTAGAGGAAGGGGGTCTGACTTCTGCTGGGGTAGAAACCAAATCACAATGTCAGTGGGATCATGTCCATCTTGTGTTTGGTCTGGGATGGGATCAGCCATTGGCCCAGAGTCAGATTTGGCAGCTGAGGTTCAGGGGTCCCTAAACTTTTTATTTATTTATGTTTTAGAAGTTACTGAAAGTCAAATATAAGCTACAAAATTGCAGTTTTAGGGGAAAATGTCTATATTCAAAGGAAAATTTCAAGTAAGTTTAAGCATTCAAAATAGACTAGAGACTTGAATGTGAGACTGGAAACAATAAAGTACATAGAAGAAAACACAGACAATATGTTTTGTGACGTTTGCCCTTCTGGGACTCAGCTCCAGTGGCAAGAGAAACCAAAACAAAAGTAGACAAATGAGGTGCATCTGGTGGCTTAGTGAATAAGTTTGCTGTAAGTAGTTCATAGACATCCCAAGGACCCAGGGCCAGGGGAAGCAACCAGGATGAATAAGTAAATAAAAATAAATAAAGTTTCTTCCTTTCTTAAAAAGGTAAACAAATGAGACTACATCAAACTAAAAATCTGCACGGCTAAGGAAAATATCGTCAGAAAAACATGACAGCCCACTGAATTAGGAAAGGATACTTACACATCATATATCTGACAAGGTTTTAATATCCAAAGTATATAAACAGCTCACACAATTCAACAATAACAAGCCCAACAATAAAATGGGCAGAGAATTTTAATATACACTCTTCCAAAAAGACATACAGATAGAAAACTGGCACATGTAAACATGATCACCATCATTTATTATTAAGGAAATGAAAATCAAAACTACAATGAGATATCATCTCACACTGTGAGAACATCCTATATCAAAAAGGCTGGTGACAAGTGTTGGCTAGTATGTGGAGAAAAGGGAAAACTTGGACATTGTCAGTGGGTATGCAAATTGGGCAGCTATTTTGGGAAACTGTATGGAGTTTACTCAAAAAGTTAAAAATAAAACTACCTTATTATCTTATTTCCACTAGAACTACCTCATAATCAGCATTAATTCCATTCGCTAGGACTCCATTTTCATGACCTGAACCCCTCCCAAAGAGCCCCATCTCCAAATACCATCACTTAGGGTATAAGGTTTCAGCATATGAATTCTAGGGGGTGTCAAACATTTATTCTATGAAGATCATTTTGTGATCTTTTTTGTAAATTTTTCTCCAAATTTTGAGGTAAAAGATAAACTTATTCTGTTAAAATCCATATCTAAAATTGTATTTAGCTGTTTTATATTTATTTATTGCCATCCTCTTAAATTTGAAGGCATAGGAAACTGAATGACAGAGTTTCATTAAAAGATATTTTGATTATATCCATGAAATTCAAGGCTCATGAATGAGATCTTATCTAAAACTAACATACAATTTCCTTAAATAAAAAGCAATTGTACTGGCAAAAGAACATTTATCTTCCCACTTGTTTTCAACATGATTGTACATCGAGAAAGAATTTTTAAAACTCTTAACATTTTCTAAAGAGGGTCCATATGAAGCAATGTATGAAATAAGAATTGAAAATGCAGTTGAACTGAATTTTTTTATTTGAATGTAACCTTGTAGGTATTTTTGTAGTTTTCATTGTATAGGTCTTTCACTAACTTGCTAAACTCATTCCAAGATATATAATGTTATTTTTTTAGATTTTTAAAAAGGTTTATTTTTCTTCTAGCTCATTGTTTACATATAAAATATAATCTATTTTTATATTAATTTTGTAGCCTGCCAGTTGTACTCATTTATTTCTCCAGTATCTTTTTACTGACGTCTCGGGGTTCATATATATATATATATATATATATATATATAATATACATATTATATATATATATATAAACACACATATATGTATAAAGCCATCTGCAAATAGTGATAACTTTACTTCTTTTTTCCAATTAAGAGTCCTTTTATTTTTCTTCTTGCCTAATTGTTCTGGCAAGAACTCTTAATACAATGTTAAATAGCAGTGGTGACTGAACACCTTTGTTCTTTTCTTGATCTTAGAGGAAATAATTTCAGCTTTTCCCATTGAGTAGAAAGATAACTGTGAGTTAATCATGTAAAGCCTTTATTAGGTCGAAGTATTTTCCTTCTATGTACATTTTATTAGGAGTTTTTATTATAAATGGAGACTGAATTTTGTCAAATGTTTCTCTTATCAATGAGATAATCATATGGCTTTTATCCTCCCTTTTGCTGATATGGTGCTACATTAATAGATTTGTGTATATTGAACCATGGTTGCACTCCTGGAATAAATCTCACACAGTCTTGATGTCTGATCCTTTTGATGTATCGTTGAATTTGGTTGGCTAATATTTTATTGAGGCTATGTGAAGCCTTTTTTTTTTTTTTGTCGGCGATATTGGCGTGTAACTTTTGTTGTTGCTGTTTGCTGTGTGATGTCCTTGTCTGCTTTTGGTATCAGTGTGACGATGGCTTCATAAAAGTATATGGAAGTGCTCTAGTCAATTTTTTTGAAAAGTGTGAGGAGCGTAGGTATTAATTATTCTCTAAAGTTTTGGTAAAACTCACTCTTAGGTCATCTGGTCCTGGGCTTTTCTCTTGGGAGATTTTTGATTACTTCTTGCAATTTCCTTGCTTATGACAGATTTCTTTGGGTTTTCTGTTTCTTCCTGATTCAGTTTCGGTGGACAGTATGATTCTAAGAATTTTTCAGTGTCCCCTAGCATATAGCTGTTCATGGTAGTCCCTTACAATGTTTTGTATTTCCGAGGTACTTGTACTTTCTCCTCTTTTTGTTTGATTCTACTTATTACTGCTATTTTGGTATCTCCTAAGTTCTAGTAGAGCATGTCTTCATTCTCATTTGTCTTCAAGTATTTTTTTTTACTTCCCCTTTTTGAGTTGCTCTTTTACTTAATAGTCATTTAGAAGCATATTATTTAGCCTCCACATTTTTTTGAACTTTCTGGCTTTTGTTTTGTAATTGATTTCTCGTTTTATGCCATTGTGATTAGGGAAAATAGTTGGTATGATTTCAGTTGTTAAAAGTTGCTGACGCTTGTTTTTTGTTTACTGACATATGGTGTATCATTGAGAATGTTCCCTAAGTACTTCAGAAGAATATGGTTTCTGCCATTGTTGGAGTGCTTTGTGAATGCCTGTTAAACCCATCTGGTGTAATTTATCATATAAGGTTATTGCTTCTTTGTTAATTGTAAGTCTGTTTGAGCTGCCCACTTTTGTAAGTGGGATGTTGAATTCTTTTACTATTATTGTATTGTTGTCAATATCTCTAGTTTGGTTAATTACTATTTTATGTATTTTGATGTTCCCTTGTTTGGGGCTTATATTTTAAGTGTTATTTCGTCTTGCTGAACTGACCCTTTAATCATTATACAACTTCCATCCCTGTCTTTTGTTATCTAATTTAGTTTGAAGTCTATTTTATCTGATATAAGTATAGCTGTCTCGGTCTTTTGGATTGAAGGTTTGTCTTTCAACCTCCACCTTAGAGTATGCTTCTCATTAGAGCTTCAAAAGATTTCCTGTATGCAGTAGAAATATTGGTTTTGCTTTTTAATTCATCCAGCCTTTGGATTGGTGAGTTTAATCCATAAGCATTTAGGGTGATTATTGATAAGTGACTATTTATTGCCATTTTATTGTTTGTTTTTGGATGTTTTTGCATACAGTCACTATACTTTTGTTATCTTATTTTCTTGTGCTTTGATCACTTTTATATTGTGTTTGGTTTCTCTTTTTAAATTTTTCTTTGTTTTTTCTATGGCTTAACATCTTATGGCTAACCCAGGGTTTATGTATAAGTTTCTATGTTTGTAAATTTTCTAACTTGAAGATGTGTTAATCTTGAGATCATTCTAGCAGGCCTCATTTTCACTCTTTTCCTTCCCACATTTTATGTTTGTGCCTGGCTGCTTCTATGCACGGTGTTTTTTATTTACAGAAATTCCTATAGTATTACTTGCAAGATAGATTTAGTGGTGATAAATTCCTTTAACTATTTTGTCTGTAATACTCTTATCATTCCTTTAATTCTAAATTATAACCTTGTAGGGTAGTTCTCTGATTGAAAATCTTCTTCTTTCAGCACTTTGAATCTATCATGCCATTCCCTTCTGGCCTGTAAAGTTTCTACTGAGAAATCTGCAGTCTTATAGGGATTCCCTTTTAGGCGACTTTTTTTCCTAACTGCTTTCAGGATTCTCATTTCATCTTTAATTTTGGTCATTTAAATTATATAATGTGTCTGTCTGGGTTTCTCTTTGGGGAGAACTTTTTAAGATTCTTGCATCTGTTTCCCCAGGTTAGGAAAATTTCAGCTGTCATTTCTACAGACAATGTTTCTGCTCGCTCTTTTCTCTCTCCCTTCTCCTTTTAGGACTCCTATGTTGTGAATATTGTTCCTCTTGATGTTACTATGTCTCTTATGCTATCTTCATTTCTTTTTATTCTTTTTTCTCTTTGCTGGTCTACTTGGGTACATTCGACTGCCTTCTCTTCTAGCTCATTTATTTGATCAGAAGTTCCTTCCAGTATACCACTGAGGCCCTCTATTAAGTTTTTTAGTTCAGCAATTAGTTCTTTAGCTTTATGCATTCTGCTTGGAACTTCCTCTTATTTTCTCTGTCTCTTATAGTTTCAATTTTGTGTACCATTGTTCTGACCTCAGTGAGCATCATTAAGAAATCTTCAGGTAATTTACTTAATTGTGTTGCACTGGGGTTTTTCTCTAGGGGGTTGTTTTGGTCCATAATTTGGGGTTTATTTGTTTCTTTATTTTGGGGAGATAATCTATGTTTATTCTTATGAGTTAAGCTAACCAGATTTCCTTCTCTGCCTTGATGTAATAGCCTCGTGTTAGGGTGTCATGTTGCAAAGTATAGACTCAAGGTGTTGGCCTGGGATGCTTGTGTTTTTTTATTGCTATGTAAGCTAAAGTCTCTGCAGCCGTCGGAATAATTGGAACTCTAGATCCAGCACTGGGAAGAGGCCTAAAAACCTATTCTTCAGGATCTGTGTTGGAGTCAGATATAAAAAGAGGTTGACTTAGCTGTAGTCTAGCTGTGATTTTGATTTGTTCAAGAAAATCCCCAGAGTTACAGGACTAAAGAGAGAGCATGAGAAGAGAGTCCCTGGAAGTGCAGGTTTATGTTACAGGAAGACCACTGTTTTGACTGAGGCCACTGGTAAGAAGGGTTCAGATGCCTCCTTCTGAGAAGAGGACCTCAGTAATAGGTCCCAGCAGAGCAATATACCCCTGGAAAAAAAATCTCTCAGTTGAACTATAGCCCCAGTAGCTATGGACCCATTTGCAACAAAGTCCAGGGTCGAGGTGGTGAGAGCTCTAGGCGCTTGAGAGTTCAAACTGCAAGTAGAGGTACAAAGACTGTTTAGTAGTAGCCACAGGTTGGGGAGAGGCAGCTTCCTCACAGGACTGCCGAAGTCTCTCCGGTGATCTTCTCTGAGAGAGTTACTGAAACATTCACAAACTGAGGTTTCCAGGAAAGCACTCAGTTACTTATGCGAGAGGTTGCAGGCCTGGCTGCCTGTCACTGCCCTGAATGAGTACTATTAGCAGCATGAGAACTGTAGCCACAAGAACCATAACCTGAGAAGAAATAAGCATGGAGGAGTGGGGCTTTTCACCCTGAGGGACAGGCTGCATAGGGTATCCACTGGTGCAGGTGTCACAGACAGCTGGAGAGGATGTCCAACAGCATGTCTGTTTACAGGGAGTCTATCCCTCTTTTTCATTCCTCCCGCTTAAGTTTTTGGCTTAATACACGAAAATCCTTCAATTAGGTTTGTTCACAGTTCATTTATTTTTGCCCTGTACTTTCATTCTTGTGTACTTTGTTCTCCAGAATTATATTATTCTCTGAAAGAAAGTACCTCTATTTTCTATACCAGGATGCATGCTCTCCCTTTTTAGGTGCAGTTCCTAGATACAAGGGCACCCAATGTGAGAGTGAGTTCTTCAGTCCTGGGAAGAGCTCTATATAACTTTGCCCTCCAGATCTAAGGGCTGCATTGCAGAGTAAAGTGCTGACACGGTATCTCAGCTTTTCCTACTCTTCTGATGTCTTCTATCCCTTTTCCTAACAGATAAACAGGTTCCCCAATTCTTCACCTTTTTACAAAAGTCATAGTTCTTAACTAAATATATTTTTGTTATGTCTATAGGAAGGAGGTGAGATCCAGATTTTACCACTTCACTATCTTGGAACCACCCTGGGATTAAACGAGGCCCCAGAGAAATCTCTACCCCTTCACTGTGTGAGATTACAACAAAAAGCTAGCAATTACGAACTTTGAAGTGGGCTCTTATAAGACCCTGAATCTTCAGATGCCATAATCCAGAATTATGAGGAAGAAATTTCTGTTGTTTATAAACCACCCAGTCTATAGTAGTTTGCAAATAGCATCCCAATCAGAATAAAACCTAAAAGCAAAATTTCATTTTTGTTTTTACTAAATAGTTGTTTTTCTAGTTATTTTACTTGATCTGTACCTTTTAACTAAATGTTCAGATGAAGTCGGAGGAAACAAAAGTACTGTTTTTGCATCCTACCAAGGGGTATCATGTCCATCATGCCCATCATTCCTTTTCTGGATGAAGTGAGGCTTCTCCAGCCCTGCTGGCTAAGAGGTAATCCTTGGAGGATGTCTTAGGGTTTTAGATTATTCTCATATGAGAAAGTCTAAGTGCTAAGGAGTCCAAGATGTGCTCATGAACATGTCCCTCCTTTCTTCCATAATGGAGTTCTTATAAACAATTAACTTCTTTAAGAAGTTTGGCATGCCCTGGTGGAGTAATGGTTGGGTCCGCTGCTTCCAGTTGGCACTGTCTACTTGCAGCCCAAGAATCCAGTTTTGTACCCTGAGACCAGGGGAAACAACCAAGATTAACAAATAAATAAAATTGATGAGGTGTTTCTTCCTCCTTCTCTTTCTACCTGCCTACCTGCTTGCCTTCATTCTTGCCTGCATCCTTCCTTTTAGAAAAAACAATTTGTAGTTTTATTTTCTAAATACAAAATTATGACACTAATAATTGAAATAACTAAAATATTTGTATAATTCTCCTGGAAAAGGGGGAGAAAAGAAAAGTGTGCTAAATGTCTTTATAAAAGACCTGTGTAAAATCACAAATGAAGGTATAGAAGAAAAGAACCTCACCAACAGTTTCCAGCCACCAGGGGCCATCTGTGGAGCCCACCAAACTATCAGGCGCCTTGGGCTGGCTGGAAGCTACTGGCCAGACAAAAGGACTTTATTACCCGAGAATGGAGCCTTATGTGCATTTTGCAAATATGTGTTTAGTAAACTGAATCCTGTGTGTTGCCCATGTGAGGAATTCACAAATGACTAACTTGGGTTGCGATTGCAATTCATATTCCCTGAGCCCGTGAGAAATGAATCTACATTCACTACTTCTAAAAGAGCACACACTTGGCTTTCCTGGTAGAGAGAGAGCTGCAACATTTGGTTCCCCGACTGGGAAACCCCAAATGTGTTGACTTTTGAGGGCCAATGGCTTTGGAAACTGTCTCAAGGCGGGTGGGATGCAAGAAGACTCAAGGGGAGGCGTGCCCTGCCAGTTTTGGCAGCTGCACAATTGGATGCCTCACACCAGCCCTGAGTGGCGCACCATGCAGGACTCTCGGAAAGAAGTGAAGGCACAACAGCCACTGGATCAGATAACATCCTGGGATCTAAGACCCAGCTCAGGTCTGCTCCACCAGGCATTAGGAGAGTCTGATCGACTCTCAGGAGATTACTGGTGGATTCCTGGGATCTCTCAATCAGGAAAGTCTAGGGAGGGAATGTTATAACCTCTGTGTTACTGGGGTCTGAATGATTTGTTTGTGCCATGTCGTGAGCCAGGGGATTTGAGTGGGCCATCCCCTGTGGTTCAGTTGCCATCATAAAGCATAATGGTGACCTGTGTGGTTACCATGAGACCATGTCCAGGGGTTATATGGACACACCTCTAGCTAAGACGATTTTATCCTCACGAGAGAGATGCAGGCTGGCTTCTGCGTGAGCTGCTTTAAATAGTGACTACCCCTCCTTTGTCTGCTTCTCACCTTTGCTCAGGGGTGGGGATGGGAGGGAATCAGAGTAAGCAGACAGTATTGAACAGTATGTTGAGGAATTATAAGACAGGATTTTCTGAGGATTACAGTGCAAAGTTGACCCCAGGAAAGCAAAATCCCTATGTGAAGTTGAATGGTGTGCCTTTGGAATGAGTTGGTCAATAGAGGGTACTTTAGTACCCAGTAGTCCAAAATGTTTGGAGAATAGTGGCAGGTGACCCCGGTCACCCAGGCCAATTTCCATATATAGATTCTGGTTAAAAGTCGCTCAAACACTATCCTCATGGGTATGATTCAGTTTAATTAGAAAGGGTGAAGCTAGGATTCTTTTGGCATCATCATCAAGAGGTCCCTAAGAGCCACAGAGAACCCTGAAACAGTCCCTGAGAAGCACACTAGAGCCCCTGGAAGACCCTAAGCCCATTCTCCAGGGCAACCTTGGAGAGGAGATACCACTTCCTATGTTTCTTCAGCACAGCCCAAAGCTCCACTGGGAGGAGGTCCAAATACTCCACCACCGTCCATCTCCCCGCCAAGGCCAACTCAAGATCCCCACTCTCCTGACCAGGGCAGGCGCCTACATCCCAGAAATCAGAAACTTGCCCTCCAAATGCCCCTTCAAGACATGTGGGAACTGGACCAAATAGAGGGAGATGGCACTGTCCGTCCTGGATGCCCCATAATTATTATCAGCCTTTTTCAATCACAGACTTTGTAAATTGGAAACCTGATACTCCTTCCTACTCAGAAAAACCCCAGGCTATGATAGACCTCCTCGAGACTATTTTCCAAACACACCGTCCTACTTGGGAGGACAGCCAGGAGTTATTTCACACCCTTTTTAACACAGAAGAAATGGGGCGCATAATGGGGGAAGCTCGTTCTTACCTAGAAGCAAATGCCCCTGCTGGAGTTGTTGACATAGTTGCCTGGGCTGGAACAATATCTCCGGAAGGATGGCCCAACTAGGATTTCAATACGGAGGAGGGCTGGGCCAATATCCAATGATACCAGGAGACCATCTTGCAGGGAGTGCGAGCTGGGGCCTGAAAATCCACCAACAAGTCCAAAACCAGCGCTGTTACCCAGCGGCCCAGCGAGTCACTGGGAGACTATTATAGACGGTTATGCGAGGCATTCCGAATTTACACCCCGTTTGACCCAGAGGCCCCAGATAATCAGAGAATGATAAATGCTGCTTTTGTAGCCCAATCAGCTGCAGATATCCGTAGGACACTCCAAAAGCTGGAAGGTTTCGCTGGAATGAATATCAGCCAGCTCTTAGAAGTAGCCAACAAGGTTTTTGTGAATCGGGAGGTAGCAGCCAGGAGGGAAGCTGAGTGCAGATTAAAGGAAAAGGCCACGTTGTTAGCTGCAGCCAGAAAAAAATGGCTGCACGAAGGTGAAGGGGGTGGAGACTGCAAAGATGGAAGGAAGGTGGGCCCCGGCTCAAAGAGGACCAATGTGCTCACTGCAGAGTTTGGTCGTTGGAAGAATGAGTGCCCGTGAAAGAAGACCGCTAATAGGCCGGACCTGCACAAAAGAGAAGGGCGGGGCTCGAACTTCCTTGGAATGGCGGATGCTGTCATGGGCTGAGACAGACCGGGATCCCTGAATTTAGGTCCCTTGGAGCTGCTGGTCAGATTAAAAGTAGGGGGCCAACCAATAGAATTTATGGTAGATACCCGAGCAGAGCATTCAGTTATAACAACCCCATTGGGCCCGCTCGGAACAAAGACAGTCACCATTGGGAACCACAGGAGATTGGGCAACTTGCCAGACTTTCTTTAAAGCCTGAACTTGCGAGCTCGGGGGCCACATAGTAAAACATGAGTTCCTGTACATGCCAAACTGTGCCGTACCCCTGCTTGGGCGAGATCTGCTGGGCAAACTCAGCTCACATTTCATTCAGTCAAAAGGAAACAGCCAACCTGCGTCCAAAACCTGGAAACCACAGGGCTTGTCCTAACCATCACCACACCCATAGAAGAGGAAGGGTGTATTTACAACTCTCAGGGAATGGGGGAGAAAAATTTGCTATAGTTTCTCTCTGCTTTTCTATTGGCTTGGGCAGAAGGTAATCCACTGGGATTGGTGAAAGGAAGGCATCCTGTTATAGTTGAATTAAAGCCAGGGACCCAGCCCCAATGCCTGCGCCAATATCCTATCCCCCAAGAAGCTAGTCTGGGGATATAAGAACATTTAGATCCATTAAAAGAAGCAGGTATACTCAAGATTGTCAGTCACCCTGGAATACACCTCTGTTGCCAGTTAAAAAGCCAAATGGGGGAGGCTACTGGCCAGTACACGACCTAAGAGTTATTAACCAAGTAACTGTTTCACTGCATCCTGTGGTCCCAAATCCATACACTCTGCTGAACCAATTACCCCCAAATGCAGCTTGGTTTACCAGCCTAGACCTAAAAGATGCATTCTTTTGCATCAGACTGGCCCCTCAGAGTCAGCCCTTGTTTGAATTTGAAAGGACTGACCCAAATACAAGCCAGCAAATGCAGAGGACTTGGACTAGATTGCCCCAGGCTTCAAAAACTCTCCGACATTGGAGAGAACTTGGCAAGTCTTCCCCGTGAAAAATTTTGTTGTACTCTCCTCCAGTATGTGGATTATTTACTCCTAGCTAGTACAACCGAGGAAAACTACCTTCTTGTGCATCATGCCGAATTGGGGTACCAAGCCACATGGGAAAAGGCCCAGATCTGTAGAAAAAAAGCACATTATCTGGGTTTTGACATTTCCCAAAGGCATCAGGCACTTGGAGTCAAGAGAAAAGAAATCATTTTAGCTCTACCCTGGCCTAAGACCAGGAGGAAACTTCGCAAATTCTTAGGAGCCATGGGGCCTTGCCCAATCTGGATTCCTGGCTTCTCAGCCCTGGTCCGGAGTGAGACACTCTCATCTGGGGGGGAGGAACAAGACAGGGAGTTCCAGGAAATTAAGCAATTGCTTGGGCAGGCACTGGTACTAGGGCTCCTGGATGTAGAACAGCACTTCAAACTTTTTGTCCATGAGAAGGACAGATTGGCATTGGGAGTACTTACTCAAGCAGTTGGTCTATGGCAGAGGCTGGTGGCCTACCTGTCTGAAAAACTGGATTCAGCAGCCTTGGGATGGCCTCCTTGCTTAAGATCGCTGATTGCAAATGTTCTTTTCAGGGAAGCAGATAAGCTCACACTTGGCCAGGAAATAAATCTGAAAGTGCCTCATGCAGTAATGATTCTGAAGAATAGTCAAGGGCACAGATGGCTGTCTAATACCCAGCTTACGCAAGAGTACCAAGGGCTACTCTGTGAAAACCCTCCGTTGATTCTAGAAACTGTGCAGACTCTAAACCTCGCCATATTTCTACCTTCAGAGGAAGGCAATCTGGAGCATGACTGTACCAAAGTGCTAGATGAGGTGTATGCCAGCCGCCCAGACCTGTGAGACTCCCCATTGCAGAATCCTGAGCTCACTGTCTTCACCGGTAACCAAAGAAACTTCTGTAATTGAAGCCAAAGGGCTCCCCCAGGGCTGGTCAGCACAGCAGGCTGAACTTGAGGCTTTGATCAGAGCCCTAACACTAGCAAAAGGGCAATAATAGTTATACTGACACCTGCTATGCATTTGCTACTGTGCATATACATGGAACCATTTACAAAGAAAGGTCACTATTAACTGCCGGGGGCAAAGGCATTAAACACAAAGAGGAGATTCCAAAACTACTAGAGGCTGTTTGGCTTCCAGTAGAAGTCGCAATTCTGCATTGCTCGGTGCATCAAAGAAGTATAAATTTCATATCAACTGGTAATAAATTAGCAGATAAGGTTGCAAAAGTGGCAGAAGGCAGAGCTGGAGAATCAGCCTGCCTCCTGGCCTCAGTCCAAAGACCAACACAACCTCAATATGCCCTACGGGAAGAATGGGTCAAATCAGAAGGAGCCATCAGAATACCAGGGGAGTGGTGGCAGCTTCCAGATGGCAGAATATATGTTCCACAAGTTCCAGCTTGTCACAGACTATCACCAGCTAACTCATCTTGAGAAGACACCTCTGGAAGCACTTCTCCTAAAGCAGTTTTACATCAGTAAGCTCTCTGCCCTTTGCAGGACAATCACAGAACGGTGCATCACGTGTGATAAAAATAATGCCACCACTGTCCCACTTCACCCCCAGGGGTGCAGCAGATGGGCAGTGCCCCCTTTGAGGACATTGAAGTAGACTTCACTGAGCTGCCTGGGCTCAAGGGTACCAGTACCTCCTCGTCTTGATCTGCACCTATTCAAACTGGACAGAGACAGTCCCTACCAAAACCGAAAAGAGTAGGGAAGTTGCAAAAGTGCTCCTCAGAGAAACAATTCCCAGGTATGGCAGACCCCTAACCATCCATAGCGACAATGACCAGTGTTTGTAGCTGACCTAGTCTAGACAGTTGCAAGGGGACTAGGGGTGACCTGGAGACTACACACTGCCTACCAGCCACAGAGCTCAGGGAAAGTTGAGTGAATGAATTGCACCCTCAAGAGTACTTTGGTGAAAACTAGTTCAAGAAACAGGTCATACTTGGGAGGACCTCCTGCCCTTAGCTCTTTGAGTAAGATGCACCCCAGAAAAGCATGGGTTCTCTCCATTTTAGGTTCTGTACAGAAGGCCCCCACCAACCCCGGGTAACATCTCCAGGAGCCTTCCTCAATTGGGAGACATGCATCTGTGGGTATAAGTCCAGTCTCTAGGCACCACCCTTCAGGCTATAAACAAATGTTTGTTTAGAGACAGCCCCAGTCTCATTAGGAACCCCAGTTCACCCATTTGAACCTGGGGATCAGGTTTGGGTCAAAGACTGGAAGAAGGAACCACTGAGACCTCAGTGGACAGGTCCACACACTGTTGTGCTCGTTATTCCAACTGCTCTGAAAGTTTCAGGTCTAGCTCCGTGGACACACTACTCGTGAGTGAAAACAGCTCATCAGAGCAGTGAATCATCCAACCGGAAAGGAGACCCCGCCGGCCAGAGCTCCGCCTGGACTGTCCAGCAGCTGTCTCCCACCCGTCTCAAGAAGACCCGCGACCTGCTGGAGACTTAGAGGAGCTAATGACTCTCCAGGAGACTTGTTTATCTCTGTTTATTGTTCTTTTCCTATTCTGGGCTTACTTCTTCCAGTTGCACTTATCAGTCAGTCCTGCGGACCCTTCTGTGGATTGCTGCCTGTCAGCATATATAGATAATTGGAAAGGCCAACCTTTCTCGAATTCCTCTGTGGAATATGCTCTGGTTTTATTGCAACTCTTAAACCATAAACCTAGTATATACTCTGTTCGCAGTATTGATTCAACCATTATGGGCAGCCCCAATAGTGAATCAACATACACCTAACCGCTTCTTGCAGCAGCCCAGGCTCTAACAGCTACTTGTAATTTATTCAGCTGTTGGGTATGCGGCGGGCCAGGGCCAGAAACAAACTGGCTCTGGGTCACTGGCCCACATCGCCTTTTGTGGACTCTGAGTAACCTCTCCGAAGTCCATCATGGGTCAGGTTGGTGGAACCCAGAGACAAGCCATGATTGGCCATTGGTAGAAACCCCCCCTGGAATATATTGTCTAAAACAGATCACTGCAAGGTCAGAAATCTTCCTTGGCCATAGTCATTGCAATTGGACATGCGCCAGGAAGGCAGGTCTCCTTGACTGTGCAGACAAATCTGACATCCTGATCAGCGGCATCCGGACCCCATGCCAGATGACAGATCCTAAAGATAAGAAAACTTTTTGTAGCAAGATAGACAGGAGAGAACCCTCTTATGACACCAATGCTCAAATGTTTTTTCTTGAAACAGTATTACCCTGTTAATGGTGCAGTGAGACAGGCCTCTTCCCTTGTGTATCTTACCAATGAGTTTGGAGAAACTCTAATGGTGAGGATAGTCCTGGATTCACTTGGTATTGGAGTCTAACCTACCAGTGTAAGAACTGTACTTGGCATCCTAGCTCTAACCTGTGGAACTGTTCATTTGGCACCTATAGAGGTTCACCAATCCTGGGATCACCCCTGGAAAGCCTAGATGACCACTATTACCCAATTTGAGATTCCATGACAGGGAACAGATCTTCGAAACCACTACTTGTACACTGAAGGGTCACTATTGGATCTGTGGTGAAATAGCATATACCTGCCTAGCCCAAGGGTGTACAGGCACTTGTTACATTGGCATAAGTAGGCCTCAGTTATTCTTCCTAGGAGACTCTGTAGGGGTAATGTTGAGAATTAGAGTTTATGATGAGTTATACAGACCAAAGCAAAGTATAGATACTGGTCTTACTTTGACTGGTGATGCCAATAGATGGGAGCAATGAATGGCCTCCTGAAAGATAATTCAAGTCTATGGCCTTGCCACTTGGGCATGAGATGGTAGTTGGGGATACCGAACTCCCATCTATCTCCTGATTGATTGATAAGGTTACAAGCAGTAGTAGAGATAATTATCAATCAAACAGCTACTGCACTAGACTTATTGGCAAATCAGGCTACCCAAATGAGAGCTGCCATCCTCCAGAACCAACTAGGCTTAGATTACTTATTAGCAGAGGAGGGAGAAATTTGCAGTAAGTTCAATTTAAAAAACTGCTTCTCACAAATAGATGATAATGGAAAGATAGTTAAGGATACTGCCAGAGGTATGTGGAAAATAGCCTGTGTCCCAGTCCAGAAATGGGAATCCCTCTTCAACTCCAAATGGCTCCCTTGGGCCAGTATATTCAAAACTTTGTTAGGAACTCTGGGGCTCATTTTGGGAGTTTGTCTATCACTTCCTTGTCTTCTGCCTGTCATAATAGGCTTGATTCAGTCCACCATAAACACAGTTGTTCAACTGGTCATAACTGTTAGGCTGGCCCAGGGACAAAAGCAGCAGCGGCCATGCCTGGGAAAACGGCAGCCAAGCCCGGGA
This sequence comes from Solenodon paradoxus, assembly GCA_004363575.1. Classification (NCBI taxonomy): domain Eukaryota; kingdom Metazoa; phylum Chordata; class Mammalia; order Eulipotyphla; family Solenodontidae; genus Solenodon; species Solenodon paradoxus. The sequence goes on along the minus strand of RJWH01000619.1, from coordinate 362,127 downwards.
AAAAGGTGGATGACGTCAGAATAAGGGATGCGACCCCCACACCTGGATTCACAGGGCCAATCCCCAATCGCGACATGGGAAGCCCGCGAAATTCCTCTCCTTAAAGAGCCGGTCCCCCTCTGTTCTGGCGCGCGACTTCCCAGCCTGCGACTTCCCGGCCCTCTGCAGACTTGGGAGTTTTGCCTGGGTGTGCAAACCCCAATAAAGCCCTGACTATTCTGCTTTTTGTCTGATTGAACTTTTTCTCCTCGTGGAGCCCAGAAAAACCTTACAACAACGAAGCATGTCTTGCTGGTCCAGCAGTATAACCCCATACCCTCTGATGATGAGCAAGAATGCTAACTACATTCTTTTCTATATTCAGATGGTCCAAGATGCCACACCCCCACTATAGCCCCATTCAGCAGGAAGTAGAAAGTTTGAGTCTGCGCCCCAATTCCCCATCTATGGATCAATCAAAGCTGACTATCATCGGTTTGAGGAATAAGAAGGGGGGAATGTAGAAGAACCATACTCCCAGTTTCTAGCCACCGGGGGCAAGCTGTGAAGCCCACCAAGCTATCAGGCACCTTGCAGTCTGGGCTGGCTGGAATCTACTGGCCAGATAAAAGGACTTTTCTTTATTACCTGAGAATGGAGCCTCATGTGCATTTTGCAAATATGTGTTTAGTAAAGTGAATCCTGTGTGTTGCCCATGTGAGAAATTCACAAATGACTAATGGGTTCAATTTGTAATTCCTATTCTAATTTACACCCCCCCCCCATCTCCCTCATTCCTTCAGACCCTATAAAAAATGTACCTCCAATTTACTTGTTTGCTCAGTTATGGAAAATATTCCCTGAATCTGCACTAAATAAAGCTGCCTTCACTGCTTCTAAAAGAACACATGCTTGGCTTTGTCGGTAGAGAGAGAGCTGTAACAAAGGAACAAGCATAATTAAAAATATGTAGATACACCTGGGAAGCTGGATTTTTTTATCATTTTAGTATCATTTAATTTAAAAATTATATATATGTAGTACATTGCTAAAATAGGAAAGATATTAAAATGGAAAAGAATAAATGGTATAAGCATAGTAAAGATAAAGATGTTTAGTGATTAGATAGAGCATTTAAAATGGATTAATGATGCTAAAATGAGATGATTATGCCCCGCTATTATTGGAGTATTGCTTAGTCATCTTGACTACCTGGAAAAATCTGTGATGGGAGAGACTAAGAGGTTTTCTTAGAAAAAAGATTTAGTAGTTAAGCTAAGAGATAGATTGTGATCAAATGGCAGTTACATAGAAAAAAAAAATCTGTACTGGAGGGAAGTGCTCCCTTTTAGTAGAAGCATAGGCTACTTACTAAAATTTCTTTTACTTTTGACTTTGATTTCCCACATCCATTCTCTTATTCTGTTTTCAAGGTGTGACCTGAGCTTGCTGTAATGTTGTCAACAGACAAAGAACTTCCCGCGCTTGATATGCCCTCCCCTAATTTACATCCCTCTCTTCCCGCATTTTCTCTAACCTATATAAGTGTGCTATAACCGGAAGCCTGTGCTCAGATTTTTGTGGAATAATCCCAGCTGAGACATAATAAATCTGGGCATAATAAATCTGCCTAAAATACTTCCAAAAGAGTACCTGCTTGGTTTATCCTGAAGAGCCGTAATATTTGGTGCGTTAGCTGGGAAACCATCCGGCTGGTCTTTGGGACCACCAGTGAGGAGAAGCCCCAGTCCAAGGCCACGAGACAAGAAGGACGTGGCGGGTAGGCTTGCCTTCTGAGTTTAGCAGGCCCATGGTGACCCATGTCACGTGGGCCCTGAGCCACGGACCCCTGCTGGACTCTCAGAGGGAAGATCAGGCACCAGGCACCAGGCATGGCCACTGGATAAGGTAAAATCTCGAGATTTCAGACCCGCCAGGCCTGCCCCTCTGGACAGAAGGGGCGTTTTATCACCTTCCATGATACCGCCAGTAGTCTCAGTCAGGATGAGACTACCAGAAGTCTCTTGGTCGGGGGTTCCCGGGAGGGAGTCCGGAGGAAATATTTTTAATCTCTGTGTGAGTGCTGTGTGTGAATGCTTTATGTCACCCCACAGTGTAAGCTATGGGGCATAAATGGGTCTGATGCTATGGTACATGACTAGTTGGGTGTCTGAGTGGGTCACTTCAGATGGCCATCCCTCACTTTGTCAGTCACCACACTGTACAAGACAGAACCTGAAAAAAAAGTCAGAGCAAACTTATCATCTCAGACTATAAGCTTCAGAAGGAAAAGGGATCGACTTGAGGGCTGGGGCACAGGGTGGAGCTAAGCAGGCGCTGCAGCTGAGCGAGGCGCCACCACCCACTCCACGCCCAAGACGCTCCTGCCTGGCATCCTCGCTGCTCTCCTCCACTCCCTCTGGAGGAGGTTGGAGGCCTGCGTGGTGGTGGTGGTGGCACCGGCTAATAGGCTCCCTTCCCGCGGTTTGCCCAGGCTGTGCCAGCGTCATGGCGCCTATGTGCTGCTTTCGGCGGAGGTGACTCGGAGCGCATGTGCACACCCCTCCGCTCACCCAATGTCCTGCCTCTCAGCTGTGGAGGTTGGAGGCTATAGGCGGCTGCTCTGGGTGCACCCTGCTCTTGAACAGGGCGCTGCCCCTCCCCACACCCGAGGCCGGAAGCTCCTTCCTTCTGTTCGCTCACAGAAGTTGGGGACCTCAAGTGAAGGCAGAGGTGGAGGCCCGGCCTTTTCCCATCCCCATCTGGCAACAAAAGTGGGTGTGACTCTGAGGCCTCAATTATGGACAGTGCATTGGCGCTTTAAACTCATGCTTGGCTGAAAATTAGAAATTGCCCAAGTTAAGCCTCTATGGGGTCTGGTTCTGTATTAGGACAATGTAAGGTTTTAACCACCCAAGAAAGGAAATAGAGGCCATTAATCTTCAAGAAAGAAATCAGTTGGAGAGCTATCGCCAGGCTTTCTTCCAGAAAGTCCATCAAGAGCTAGGAAACCCAGCAGAATTTTATGAGAAACTTTATAAGGCTTTTTAGGGGCTAACTGCCTTCGGTCCTGAGACAAGCAGCTGAGGGAAAAAAGAAAAGACTCTGTTTAGGAATACGGGACTCTTCCCAACTAGGCCCCACAACACAAGGCCATGGGCAAAATGAAAATAGAAACCAGACTATAAACTTATGGCCCCACAGGTTCCAATTGGAAGGCCACCAAATAATCCATGAGCTTTTGTATATGCCAGACTGCCCAGTTCCTCTGATGGGCAGAAATCTTCTGACTAAAATGAAAGCAGAATTCTGTCATGTATAGATCCCAGGGTATTTCAGAGCTGGCAGAGCCCCTGTATGAAACCCTCAAAGGAAAGGAGACGGCACCCCTTGATTGGGGACCTGAACAAGAAAAGGCGTTCACAACTATAAAGACAAAAGTCATTGAGGCACCAGTCTTGAAACTCCAAGATAGGGCATGGGACTTTAACCTGTGTGTACATGAGAGCAATGGGTAACTCTGGGAATACTAACTTAAGAGTGTGGGCCTTGACAGAGATTGATAGCTTACCTGTCAAAACAGCTTGACTCAGTTGCTTGAGGATGGCCACCCTGCCTAAGAGATTTGGCAGCTACAGTCTTATTAATTAAAGAGGCAGAAAGCCTGCATTGGAACAAAAACTTACATGTTAAAAGTGCCCTATTCTGTCATCACGCTCATGGATGTCAAGGGACAACACTGGCTAGCTCATGCCTGAGTGACCCAGTACCAAGAGTTCCTGTGCAAAACCCATGGGTGCAACTGGAGGTAATAATAACCTTAAACCCTGCCACCTTCTTGCGTGTTGCCACGGGAGCCCCACAGCAGTGGTACTATGTCATCCACACAGATAGTAAAATGGCTCTGGCCCAGGGCCGAGGCTACCCAGCAGTCTCAGAAGTTTTAGCAAGCTTTGCCTGGCCATGCCGGAACATCCCATGATGTGAAAACTTCCTGTCAACAAACCTACACTGTCCAGCCTTCACTCCCTCTGCCAGGGTTTAAATCTCCTGCAGGACCAACCCTGGTGCCCCTGGAGCCTCCATGGCAGGGCTGCAACATGACCAGCTCCAAGCTCTGGATGTTGACATTCTTTGCCTTCTTGGAGAAGCAGCAAAACCCTGATACATACACCAAGCACTTGTTCATGCATATTGGCCGGTAAAGCCTGAGTTACAGTGACCCTCTACCTCAAAGCCATGGACATCTGCCAGATCTATGACAAAGTCCCAAAGAAGGGTGAACTCAAGGAGTTCTTTGAACGAGGGCCTCCCAATGCCTTTTTCCTCATGAAGTTCTCGGCAAACCTCACCACCAACATTGAAGATGAAGGCAGCTCCTTCTATGGCGTCTCCAGCCTTTTCGAGAGTCCCAAGAACATGATAATCACCTGTTCCATTAAGGTCTTCTCTTTTGGGAAGCAGGTGATGGAGAAAATGGAGACAGAGTATGGCTGCTATGAGAATGGCCACTACTCCTACCGCATCCACTGGTCCCTGCTCTATGAGTACATGATCAACTTCATCCACAAGCTGAAGCACCTGCCCAAGAAGTACAGGATGAACAACATGCTGGAGAACTTCACCATCTGCGGTGTAAAGCAAGGCAATGGGTGAAACAGATGGCATGACCTCTTAGTGGCCTGTGCCCTCGTCTTCCCTCTCACTGCATGAGGTCACCAACAGAGACACGTGATATGCAGTTGTATCAGACTATGAGACTATGAGGCAAAAGCCTTGTCTGAGGAATGGTCAGCCCAGAATGCAGAGCTATGGGCCCTAGTCACGGCATTAGAACTCAGCAAGGATAAATGCATCAACTTCTACACCAGACTCACATTATGCCCTTGCCACACTGCATGTGCATGGGACTATATAAGAAAAAGAACTTTCAATGGCAGGAGAAAAAAAAATAAAGAAGAAATCTTAAACATACTAGAGGTAATCTTAAACATACTAGGGGGAGAATCTATATATACTACGTTATGAGATTTTGTGGGTGTTTGAAAGTGAAGAAATTTTCATTACAAAAGAAAATAGCTTAGTGAAAAAAGTACTAAACTGGGCAAACAAGGGTCCCATTCCCCACCCCCCACCATCAATAGCTGAATGATCTTGGGAGAATCACTTTAATGGATGTGGACACCATAAGTAATTACCATCGTTTTTGAAAAAAAATTTACACATTCAAACCAAAAGTTAAAATAATTTTGATAGGAAAATATTTTGTCATCACCCAGGAATGGACACTTGTCCCTAGACTTATCCTAGTAGGCATTCAGTAGAACTTAAGTCAAAGGGCATATAGACCATTCCACCAAATCCCAGCTTTCATATTTCACCAAAACATCAATGTTTTGACCACAATCGCATCCCATAAGTTTGTGTTACCTAAATATACTACAAAGATAGATGCCTCAAATCTTTAGTTCACTGTGCTCAATTTTTCTTTTTATAGCCAAATAAAAATAGTTTTAAGCTTCGTCTCACTCATTAGCATCCCGTGCCTTTTCCTAGATCTAAGAGGGTCTCTGAGTACTATAAATTCTTGGTTTTGTTGTGTTGCTAATTCACAATTCATTAGTTTAAGTTCCAAGATTACTTTTTCTTCACTTGTGCCCCCCGCCATTGTCTCCCAACGACCCTGTGAGCACCTGTCTACCCTGTGTGCAGGGCCTGCAATGATGGAGACATGTGAGGAGGTGTGGGGTTAGCCCTCAAAAAGACTGTGATTCATACTGACTGTCCCGAAGGTTCATGACTATTCTTCAAGGGGTCATCCTTTTCTCTCATATGCCTTCTTGCTCAAGTTACTCTCTCTACTAAGACCCAACACCTTTATTTTTCTGACTGTCTGAAGTGAACATTTCTTGACTTTTTTGTAGAACCATTAAGCTTGTGTCTAAAACATGCTCACTTAGACTGCACCCTTCAAAACAGCACATTGTTTTTATGGCATTTTCTAAGAGAAGAATTCTCATCCTAGAAGAAACGTCTTTTTTCCTACATTAAGGAGTTCAAACTGCATTTGTTAGGGTCTGATCCTTACTACCAGTCACCACCAAAGGAAAACAAGATTGATATTAAGAAGACAAGGCTTAAATGCAAGTTATGATAAATTGATGTTTTGGTTAACTCCTGTTGCAAACTAACCAACCCATTCCCCTAGTGGAGTGGGGCTTTTTAAAGGGCAAGGAGGAAAAAAAGCATGGTACAAAGGGATACAGAAAATGGGTTTTATGGGGAAGGAAAAGTGAGTGAGCAGGTCCAGATGACCCCAAGGGGATGATCAAAAAGAGATTTAGGAAGGGAAGAGGCTTGATGGGTACTCAAGGTGCTTCGTTGTCATTGTAGCTAAAATTTTAATTCTTTTTTAAAGGTAAGGTGCAGGCAGGAATGAAGGTGAGTAGGCAGGCAGGCAGGAAGAGAGAGGAGGAATAAGCATTTTACTTATTTCATATTATTCATCTTTGTTGTTTCCCCCAGCCTCAGGTCTTGAACCTGGGCCACTAGGCCACAGGCACACCTTGACTTTTTATCCTAGAGTCTTCAGGGTTATCAGTGTTGCTTTTTTTTCTGCAGTGATAAGATTGACTCTAAGCAAATTTTAAGGAAGGAAAAAAGAGGAAAATAGCCTGGTTATTTTGCTAATTATTAAATTTGTAAGGTCTCCTTCACAATGAACTTTTAAAATAACATTATTTCTTTCAATTCTTTTGCACTAGCTGTGAAACTTACATAGGTTACTTCAATAATTCATATTTTACCTTTTTAAGAATTTGTGTAACTTTTACACAATTGATATTTCCTCATGTTGGATTGTCCTCTATTCCTATAGGTGTAAACTTATCAGATCATCTCTAAATACTCTACCAAATATTCATCTCACAATAATCTTACAGGGAGGCCAATCTGAGGGTGACTAATAATTTTATTCCTTCTTCATTTTTATATGTAATCCTTTTGTCATGGCACATCCTATAATATTTCTTTCTATAGAAATAAAGCATAAACAAATGTACAGGGTAATGTGTTTTATATATATATACATATATATATATATAAAGAATTTATTTTTGAGTAATTTTAGAATCACAGTAAAATTGAGTGAGAGGTACAGAGATTTCCCACATATCCCCAGGCCCTACACATGCATTGTCTTTTCCATTGTCAACATTCCCCACCACAATGGGACATTTGCTACAATTGAGGAACCTACACGGATACATCATTATCACCCAAAGTCATAGTTTACATGAGGGTTCATTCTTGATGGGTCTTGACAAATGTATACATACTGACATATATTACAGTATCACACAGAGTATTTTCACCACCTGAAAATCCTCTGTGCTCTGCCTAGTCTTCTTTCACCTCTCAGCCCTCAAACCTGGAAGTCAATGATCTTTTCACTTTCTCTACACTTGTATGTATTATAATATAAAAATAGTTGTTACATTATAAATTATAATATAATACACATTGCATCCTGATTCAGTTGTTGTTTTTTAAATTTTTTAAAGGAAAGTTATAAGCAGGAATGCAGTGAGTAGATAGGCAGGTAGAAAGAGAGATGGGGGAAACCCGTTATGTTTATGTAGTTGTTAATCTTGGTTGTTCTCTCCAGGCCTGGGTCCTGAACAGTTGACTTTGGGGTATATGTGGACTATGCCCAGTGTACTAAACCACTAGGCCACCAGGGCCCACCCTGAGTCAGATCATTGTGCCAGCTTACCCGAGTGCTATTGTGAAACAATATATAAAACAGACTCAATAATAATGCTACAATCTTTTAAAAAAGGAGACACATAAAAAAAATCATGCCCAGACAGTTGTCAAAATCTCAGATATTTATACAGTTCTCCTTTTTCTCTTTTCCCTCCTCTTTATGTCTTTCTGTTTGTGTGACTGTGTGATGGCTCTTCGGGATAAACCAAGCTGCACTCTTTTGGTATTTTAGGCAGATTTATTACATGTGAGGTCTCAGCTGGGATTCTTCCTCAAAATGCTGAGCACAGGCTTCCGGTTAGAGCACACTTACATAGGCAAGAGGAAATGCAGGAAGAGAGGGATGTAAATTAGGGGAGGGGCTTTCAAGCACGGGAAGTTCTTTGTCTGCTGGCAGTATGTTGTTCTGGGTAGACTAGTTTCCTGACATAACCTGTTTGAAGGTCCAGTTCATGCATTCTACCTTTCCTGAACTCTGGGATCAATAGGCCATGTGTCAGCAATATTGGATACCTAGAACCCTAGCTATCTGCTACAAAGCCTGGGCCATTGTCTGATTTTATAGTTAATGGCATCCAATATCATGGCATACTGTCTTTTAGCCGTGCCTTGGTTACCTCCCTGGGTTTTTCTGCACAGGTGGGGTATGCTTTAACCCAGCCTGAGAAGGTGAAGATAAAACCAAGAGATATTATTCCTTGCTTGGTTTATATCTCAGTGGAAGTCTACCTTTAAATCTTCAAAGGCAGTCTGATCACTGCGTTGAATTTCTGCTGGCCCAACAGGACCCCGTCTGGTGTTGTTCTATATACAAAGGAGGCAGAGAGGGATGGCAATCAAACAGTCAGGTAGTTCTGGCTCAACAAGTTCTCTAGAACAGTTGTTCCTAGGTGGGTAAATTCATGCTGCTGAAGTTATCCGGTGTGCTAGTTGTCATGGCACAGATTCTGTGATCTGGCTGTACCCATCATTCTTGGCCATTTTCTTTCCTTTCTGATGCCCCTTGCAGCATATGGCTGCTGCTTTCTTGTTCATGAAACATATAGCCAGTATCTACTATATGAAGATGCAAAGATGAGGAGGCATTCTTCCTATTTTTAAGGTAAACACACACGCTATCATGGGAAAAACATAATACAATAGCATTGCAAATAATTTTGATATGTAATAGTGAAAATATTTAAAGGACATTTGGAAAGCAAAAAGGAAGAAACGTTTAACTCTGGAGGTTAAGAAGGGTTAATGAAAGAAGCATAAATGAATAAATTCTACATTAGCACATTTATTTTTGAATCTGTCTGATATATAATAAAAAATTATTGCAAGTTTTACCTGATTCATAGGAACTTATGAGAATATGATTTGGTATGAATTATGTTTATTCCTAAACATTTTTAAGTCTTTAAAAATAACAGTGAGCTTTAAAATAACAGTATTTTAAAATAGAGACTTCAAATTCTCTTTCTTCCATTCTGGGTATTAAATACTCCTAGAGTATAAGCCAAACCCCAAAATAAACCTTTTAGTCTATGTCATTAGGGCTTAACTTCTAAAAGAAAAAAAATGTGACAACATAAATAAATAATGTGATTGAATTTATTCATTTGCAGAGTAATGAATTTTAATTTTAAAAGTTTTTAAATAGGAGTAGTCTCCATCTTCAGGGCCAGAAATCAGTCTTCCCAACATCTAGAAACAAACAAAAGGAGATAATTTTAGGTTAGGATGATGCACATGGCTCAGCTAAACTGATCATTTCGGTTGTCTTAATACAAAGCGTAATAAAATTGATTTGCTTTCATGATTAAAAGGACCAAGTTTCACCTGTTCTTGCTATAGTCAAATATTATAAACATTTTTGTACTCAAATATAGATCGATCAATAGCTATCAGCTGTGTAGCTGATTTTTCTCACTCAGCATAATTGACTTGAAATATATTTTATTATTTAATTTTATTATAAGAGAATAATTCAAACAATTTATTTTTATTTATAGAATCAAGACAATGCACAGTGAAACTGAGGAATAAATGTACCAGCTATTTCAATATAAGACTATAATTCATTTTTTTGGTATAGGAACACTTATTAGATACAATCAGAAAATATTTCCGTCAAAACCAGAAGTATCTCAAGACATCACATTTAAATGTTTCTATATAGCATAATAAGCTAGGAGATACAGAACTTTTGAAACAACAGTTTCAAAGTAGAATACTAAATATCCAACATTAATATTTAATACATTTGTTATAATAATGAACTAACATATGATAGAATATATTAAGTAGAAAATCTTCAATGTAAAGACAATTACCTTTGTGTTTGGAAATGGTCATTATTTTATAATAATAATTGTTATTAATTATTATGATATTGCTATCAGATTTATTCTCAGATTTTGTTTTCTGAATTTACTAATTTGACGCTAGAACACAAAAATATTTCATTTATTCTATAATACTTTGTTTTCACTTAGAATATACATCAATGTAAAAAGATACACATGCATGATTTTATATACAAATAAATAATGGAACTTAGTTTTTAGCCATTAAATATTTTTAGTGCTGACATAATATAGTTTACATATATTTTAGTGTACCTAAAAACAAAGTTAGAACAATATTCTTAAAATGCCTATGTGTGCAATAGAATTTGTGTGATTCAAACCATTTCGTCCATGTGGGGACTTCTTATGAATAATCTTTAAGTTGTTGACTAAGGTCAAATTGTGATTCCAAATCATTCTCTAAAACTTGTCATCTAGTGTTTCTCTTAATTCCAAGTATTGCCAATGACACAGTGTTGCTAAAAGGCCAGAGGGAGTATGGTGTGACTGCTCCTGTACCTCCAGGGGGAGTATCCCAGATGACCCTGCCAGGGCCTTGTTCTAAACAGAGCTTCTGTCTGCAACATGAAAATCAATATGGTCACACTTGATGTGTTTTTAAAGGAGTGTAATCTCTGATATTTAGTGTGAAGAACTGAACTTGATTTCTCTTTATATCACTTCTAAATGTGTTTCTTTGACAGAATCAAACTTGGAGGCTACACTTTAAGGCTCTAAGTATTCAATTACACTACAAAAATTCAATTTTTCGCGTCTGAAAAAAATACAACTTAACCTAACTGAATTACTTTACTTGTGTAATGATAGATTAATGCTGTGTTTCTAAATCTCCATTCTAAGAACTGTAGTAAGATTGGGAGGGAACTGTATGTTATTAATACTATTTGATTTTTTTTCTCCTAAAAAACCACACTCTTTAAAAAAAACAAGACAAACCAAACAAAAAAGCAAACCACATCCCTCCCTCAAACATATTGTAAGATGTCTTTGATAATGATAGAAATTCTGTATTTAGGATCAAAATATAATTAACCAAATTTTCACTAATTTTTTTCGTAGTTACCTTTCAAATAAAATTTTAGTGTAAAGACTGAGTACTTTTATACTTTAAAATATATTTCAAAAAGTAACACATTAAGCACTTAATATGTACTTTAAACCATTTTTTTCATCATGAATATTTATCAAATGTCCAATAGATAATACCACCAGTTTCTCCCTAGCATTGGATTGTTTATTAATAACATTTCCTTACCCACATAGATACATTGAATTTACATTTTCAGAATCTTCCCACGAATAACTGTGCACACTAAAATAAGGGAATATGCCACATTAATGACTGACTACAAGCATGCCCTGGTAGAGTAGTGGTTTGGTCAAATGATTCCCGCCCAAGTGCAGGTCACGTGCATTCACATCCGGAGATGTTTCACATCCAGCCAGGGAGAACAACCAACATGTACAACTAAAATTTAAAAAAAAAAATTCAAGTGCTTTTCTCTCCTCTCTCTTCCTGCCTGCCTGCCTACTTGCCTTCGTTTTTGTTTGCACCTGTCTTGGAAAAAAAAAATTCTTGACTACTGGCCTTCAATTAACATATCTCTGGTCTCCTCTCTGGTTGAGGAAGGGAAATCTTCCCCTCGCAGCATATATTATATTCTTCCTTAACACAGTTTTCTTTCTTATTTTTCCCCCATGAAATAGAAGAAAAAGAACTTCAGTATTCTCCAGTTTGGAGTATTATTTTAGAACATATGGATGCCACTTTTTGGTACATAACATTAGGAAAATGTAGTAGCTTGTTTGGTTAAGCTTCTCCGCCAAAACCACAGAGACTGAAACTATACTTGTGTAGCATAGAACAGGCTGATTGATCTCTGCCGTTTTTTTTCTACCATGCTGTCTCCTAAAGCATTTGAAAGGGGAAAACACAGCTGGATAGATTAATATGTGGTTTATCTGAAAGATGTTCCCAGTAATACGATTTGAAAGGAATTGTTTTTCTTGGGGGTACATATCAGCATTTGGAAACAATGTACACAAGAACCAGGAGGTATTTTGGAATTGGATTTAGAAATAAATGGGCTCACCTTTGTTCCATTCTAAAAGATTTTAGTATTTGAAGAGGCAAAGACAAGTTTTCAAAAGGGCTGACAGTATTTCAAAGGGCAGGGTTACAGAGGTAGTACTATGACTCAAATAATGAAGAAATGCTTACTTTAATTGATGATTCATCTCAGACATTGCCATTTAAGAGATATATTTGTTATTTTTAGAAAGAATTCTAAACCTAAGAACTTAATCTCTAGGAAACATTTGCAAACATTTTTTTTTAGGCAGATCACTCCTGGGAGTAAGAGCCTTGAGAATTGGGAAAGGCAAGAGAATGAAGAGGAGTGAAGAGGACATTCCAGTTTCTCACAGTGCCATCCAGTCTTCACTCTTTTATAGGCAAAGTTTAGAGAAGAAATCAATAACACTATTAAAATCACTATTATGCCTTTTAAGGGATGCGAAACATATATAACCTACCCTCAAATCATTGCATGATCTCTGAGAAGAAGGAGCCAGACAAAACAGCTTGGAAAAAACCCCACTGAGTTCCGTTAATGAAAAATGATGTATCAACAGCCAAGTAGTGTTGTAATTTATCTCTGTTTAGAAATGAAAGAAAGTGATGCTTTTGGCGAATTTTTATTCACCTGAATTCTAAAGAAAGCAGGTGCTAACTTTAAACTGGAGAAGTCAAGGTAGGCAGAAGTTAGAATACGTGACCACTGGCAATGCTTTTCCACTGAACCAGCAGAGCAATATCCAAATTCTAGGATTTTACAACCCAGTCAGAAAACCTGGTTAATGAAATTCTGGTTAATGAAAAATAAACAGAAAAAAACCCAAAACCCTGTAATTCTGAAGACCCCCAAGACAATATAATAAAAGCAACTCTTTGCATTCGTTCGTCCTTGGACTGTTTATGAGGTTCTTTTCATGCACTTGATTTCATTTAGTCCTCATAACAACCCAGTGAGCTACCATCAACTTCACTTACAGACAAGGAAATAGAGGTTTTTATGTGTTTTTAAATAATTTGCCTGAAGTAAGGCATTTAATAAAGAAGGAAGCCAGTCAAATGAAGTTTTCATTTTCCACCCTTAACCTTGACTCTCTTCTACTAAAAACTACTAACTCCCCTATTAAGATGGGCAGGAGATCAGAAGGAAAGAGCAAGACACATTTAACTAAACATGAGAGGACACTGATTACCCTGAGACACTCTTTAGGACACTCCATGAATGTGGATTTTTCAAAAGTGAAGTAATGATTATATTAATAGCCAGCATAACACAAAATACCTTAAAACCTTTGTCAAAAACAAAACTTGCCTATCACGTTCTAGAGAAAATCTATAATGTTCTACAGAGAAAGTACTTGAACAATCCTCTTCTACTTTCCTAATAAAAATAGGTATTCGTCATACATAAATGACTTTAAAATGACCTTGTAGTTAGAGAAAAAAACGTGTTACCAGCTAGTTGGCACATTTTCTCTAATGTTCAACATCTTAGTAATCATGCTTTAAATAATAAAACAAAAACAAACAAAAAAACATAGGGAAGCTAAAGGAGGAAATTATCATTACTAAAATTACCTTTTTGAAATGTAGGTGATTTATAACTTCAACGGCCCTTTCTACTCTTGACCTCTCAGTATATCTCCAGCACTTTGCTTCTTCAAGGTAACATTCTATCTCCAGGCCACCGCTTAAGGCTGCATTTTCTAAGGTATAAATGAAGTTGATTGGATGGAAACATAATTTTTCAAGTCTCTTTTACTTCTTTTCAAACCCTCAGGCTGATGACGACCTCACTTTGTTCAGAAATAGTGTTCCTATATTATATGACTTCTAAACCAATCAAGACTTAGTTATGTCAGAAATAAAAAGAAGTCAACAACAAAATATAATGCCAGTTTGGTTATGTTTTTTTTTTTTTTTTTTTTTTTTCCTTTAGAAACATAACCTCTGTTATATTTCTGGGAATTAGACCCACACATAGTAGTGTAGTATGTTTTATTAACATTCTGTACAAAACAATTCATAATGTTTGGTCACAGCAATGTGAAAATGCAACTGGAAACAGTCTTGTCCCCAAAGAATTGATTTATGCTTATCTCATATAAGTTCATTTGTTTTCATGATTCATAACTAGATTTAGCCAACAGACCAAAAGTCTATATAGCAAGAGTCAGGTTGTATGAATTCAGCACTCAGGTGGAAACAGGAATGAACTTAATGGACTTGGAAGATTTAGGTGAGTCCTTCCATGTACCCATGCTGTTTGTTGGACTTCGGTTGTTGGTGTAAGAAGTTTGTCTTCTGCTCATACTGTCAGAATCTTCTTTGCTGAATTTTTGCTTCATGCTTTGGCAACATGGGAAGCTTTGGACACAGTCTTGCAGAAGATGGCCGCTAAAAAACATATATATCCAGGGATTGCAGCAACTATTTAAGGAAGCCAATAATGCAGTGATGGTGACAGATGGGTTTTCCGATTCTATACGAACAACATAAAAGGAGATTATGTAAATTTTCAATTAGTCACTGGATCCGCTCATTTTTTAATTGACTATTAAAAGTGGAAAACATATTATGTGCTCATACAGAAAATGAACTATTTTATTTCTTGATCAGGGAAGTGGGTGGTATGTGGCAGTTGTTTGATTATTCAATATTTTTGTAGGCAAAATGCCTTGAAATTAAGTTAATATTTAAAAATCACTATTAAAATATTTAAGTAAAGTGAGCCAAAATTTCAAGAGGTTAAACATTTAAAATAATTCATTAAAAAGATTTTTTATACTTTATGCTGGCTCTAGTCTGTGCTGAGAGAATAGCTGCAATTTTGATGGAATTTCAAGGGTCTATAGCCACATATATCAAATTGTGTTCATTCTAGTAGTTCAGAAAAAATATATTATAGACTGTGTTTAGAAGTTAAAAATTAAAAAAAAATAAACATATTTTTGTAACAAGAAAACTATAAAGGAAAATTGAAGTAGGTTCTTGAAGGATGCAATATTTAGTTGTTTTTCTTTAATCAGAAACTTCTGATTTTAAAAGAAAGACATTCTGATTGTGGTTTGAATAATTAAATTATATGAAAACAGCTGAATTAGAAAATTCCATCAGGCTTTTGAAGTTTTTATGTTGGCTTGCAATGGTAAACTATATAAATATTACAAATTTGCATAAAGAACCATTACACTGATATCATACCTTTTCTGAAAATAAGAATAATCAGGAAATATGAACCTTCCTGGGGTCATTAACTAGAAATTTGGGTCTTCTCGATTTTGTTGTGCCAGTATAAATTACAAATTATTTGATCATACCCTGTGCTAAATGCTATTAAAGGTGATCATGAACCACAGTTAAGACTGTATTCCAAAAGAGTAGGAATCATCAGCATATCTAAACCAAAATGAAGTTTATAGCAATTGTGTCCAAATCTTGATAAAAATTATACTGAATTTTTACTTTGATTAATTACAAGAGGTTGCTAAGAATCACTATCGGTAATATTATAGCCGCACAAGAATTTTATTTATTTAAACTCAATTCACTTTCAAGTGTTTTACTTGCACATACAATTTCCAAAATATATCACTTATATTCCCTTACCTCAGTTCAAATAACAAAGGGGACCCACGGTTCAGTTGCAACATTCCTAGAGTAGATTTATCTTGAAAAAGCTTTTTTACTTAACAAAAAGAAATCTTTTTTTTTTCCAGATACAGTATTATCTTTAATATTTTTGGATAAATTCTTGTGAAATTAGTTTTTCTAGTTTATGGTAGAATTAAAATCAAATAAGCTAGCAGGTGTAGAGAACACTAAGTAAATTACTGCAAGAGTTGTGTAGAGATGTGCATCTCTGTGCAGCCAAGTTGGTGTTGAAAAACTAATGAGTTTATAGAATCATTTTGGAGTTCATCAATAATTCTCTTTTGAAATACCAGAAAAAAAGTACTAAAATTCTTAGGAAAAATAACTTAAGAAATGAAACCAAGTCAGAATTCTTAAGAACCTTTCTTCAGAAAAATATATTCGTTTTAGTCTAGTACTTGGTGCATTTCAACACAAATTTTGTACTGACTGTGACAATTTTCACAAATTAGCAAAAAGGAGTTCTGACAGCAAAAGTATTTCCTAAAAGGCATAGACTTGAAAGCAATGTAATAAAAGTGGTTAACGATTTGGCAAAAAAGTTATTACTCTGCTTTATAGTTATGTGGCTGACTGTAGGACAACTCTGGATTTGAGGTGTTAAGATCATTGCACAATACAAATGCAGATGCCTCCACCCAGTCCCAGATCTGTTGAACTCAAATGGCTGGGTTGTGGATCCTGGGGAATTTCACCCAAGGTGTGATTTCTTCTCTCTCTCTCTCTCTCTCTCTCTCTCTCTCTCTCTCTCTCTCTCTCTCTCTCTCTCTCTCTCTCTCTCTCTCTCTCTCTCTCTCTCTCTCACACACACACACACACACACACACACAAATGCACACATGCACACACACTCCCCTCCATCCTGTATCTTCATCCATAGTCCCGACACCTACCGATCCACTCGAACTTCTCATCCCAGACAGACCACATCTGCACGATGAAGAAGGGCGCCCAGCAGACGATGTAAGCCGTCACGATCACTAAAGTCATTTTCACCGTGCGGATCTTGGCGCGAGAAATGGTCTTCACGCTGCTGACACAGGGCGCCAGCAGCAGTCCCTTGTTGAAGGCGCCGCTCGCGCCTTCGGGGCCCTTGCCGGGGCGCGTCTTCCCCCGAATGTTGCTCCAGATGTGGTAGCAGATGAAGCCATAGCAGGTGCCCAGGATGGCCACAGGTGCCAGGAAGATGCCGCCCGTCATCCAGGTCACGTAGGCGCGGAGCCCCCAGGGCTGGATGAAGGTGGCCCAGCAGTCGTAGGTCTTGGTGACGTTGTTCACCTCCACCATGGAGAAGACGAAGTACTGCGGCGTGCTCAGCACGAAGCTCAGCACCCAGGCGGCGGTGATCATGAGGCGCGAGCGGCGCGCGGGCTGCTGCAGGGTCTTCAGCGGGTGGCACACCGCGATGTAGCGGTCGGCGGTCATGACCACCAGCAAGTAAGCCGAGGCGAACATGCCGAACACCTGCAGATGCTTCACCACGCGGCACAGCCCGTCGGTGCCGCGGAAACGGTAGGTGATGTCCCAGCACAGCTGCGGCAGCACCTGGAAGAAAGCGACGACCAGGTCCGCCAGACTGAGGTGGCGGATGAAGAGGTGCATGCGGGACGTCTTGCGCGGCGTGCGATGCAGAGCCAGCAACACACTGCTGTTACCCAGCACCGCCACCACGAAAGTCACGGCCAGCACGGCGACCTCGATCTTAGCCAGCTCCTCGTTTCTCTGGTCCGCCTGCGGGCCGCCGCCTTCCCCGAGCGTCTCCGCTTCCCGGCTTGCGTTGGCACCTCCAGCTGCCAAAGACAACCACCGGCTGGAATTGCCCGCAGGCTCTGCGCCTGGGTCTCCGGAGAAATGCATGCTGTCCAGGCAGCGACTCCCGCTCCCCCCGGCCGGGGTAGGCTCCTCGCCCGGTGCGGTCTCTGCTTCTCGCGCTCGCCACTCTTTCGCCTCTGCTCTACCTCCCTGGGGTGTCTCCAGGCGAAACTTCACACTCGCCCACTGAGCCGATCGGGACTGGTAGTCAGCTGCTTTGGTTGCTCTGCCTTTCTCAGCTACCGTGAAGCTGGCAAGGTGCGGCGGAGTCTCTGAAAGCACTCAACTCTGAACTCTTATTTATTCTGAGTTTCTCCAGAATGCCCAGTGGCTGCAGGTTGCTCAGTGCCTATTCTTCCTACTTTTCTAGCTCTCTCCCTTCTCCTCCAACCCCGGAGTTTCTGATTGTTGTTTTTTTTTCCCCCCTCCCTAAGCCGGTGACCGATCTTTTGCATCACTGCTGCAGGGGGTGGAGCTGGGAGGCGAGTGGATTTCGCAGTGTGATAGGCAGATCGCTGCGCTTTCCCGCTCTTCTCTTTCCAAAACTTGGAGAACCGGGCTTGTTATATGGGCCTTTTCTGAGTTTATCACCATTCTCTTGAGCCCTCATCACTTCAACATAAGCGATCAATGCGGCACCTAGAAACCTCGAGTCCACCACCTGTAAGCACGCTCTGGAACCTGAACTTGGTGGGGACTCCCACCTCCTCCATCCTGGGTTGCTCCCACCCGGAGAAAGCCGACCAGTCCCAGGGCAGCCTGTCTGGAGAATTTCGTTCCCAGGGTAATTTAACTCCGGGAATTCCATCACTCCCTACCCTGCTCCTTTCCACTGTCCTCTACCCGGGAACAGCTGAATGACCCAAATAAAGGTCGCTCTCTTCCCAGTAAGGTCTTTGACGTCTGCTATTCGTTGCCCTGCCTGCGTTTGCGAACCGGAAGGACACGCTCAAGTGCCCCACTGCTGTCCCGTGGGCTGGGTGCGTCCATCTAGAGCCGGGAAAATGAACCAATGTCTCTTGACTTTTTATTTCCTGATGAGGTGGGGTGGCGGTGCTTAGGCAGTTATAGCTAGATTCCTGAGGTTTTGTCCGAGAAAAATCTGTTTCCCACAGCGAGGATGGGCGGGAGTTGAGCCACAGTAGTCTGCGGGAATTTGGTCTGGTTGCTGCTGAGTCGTGGAGACATCTCTTCTGGTGGACAAAGAGCATCTATCAGCAGGAGAGCGGTCACCAGGCAGCGCTGCCCAGGTTGCCAGGACGAAAAACTGCTCGACACCTGTACTCCAGGGTGAGATGCAGGAAAGCCCTGGTCAGAAAAGGTTTCTGGTTCCAACGGAAGAGAGAAAGGCAACCTACCTATTAATCAGGAGCCTGGCTTCTGGGCTAGAGCGAGGCAGAAATCTCTGTGAGCTCTGAATTTTAATTTTGGTGGAGATATGCTTCGAAGGACAGAGAGGGGGAGTTGTTTTCAGTGTAGTTCAGGATGGAAAAAGAAACGGGAAGAAAAACACACATCAAGTGACTTTTTGGTCGCAAATTTTGTGTATTGTGGCAATGGTATACATATGATTGTCTACGAAAAAATATTGGAGAATTTTGAGTGATAATTCCACTTTGTTTCCCAGCTCATGTGTGCTGAGTACCGAGAGTGTCACATTAAGTGTGTGGATTAGCCATTAGGAATCCTGCTTCATGTGGCTGTGTGGCCTCAGTTTATACATCTTTAAAATGGGACTAAAAGTACCAACTTTATCTACTTGTGAAGTGATTGTGAGGACCAAGTAAGACAAGTCTCTGTGTGTGGGGATACTCCAGCAACTGCAAGCTAGGTTGTATTTTCTCATTTTCTCCAAAGTATTTAGGAAGCAGACCATTAAAAAGGTTCAGAGATGGTAATAGAAAAAAACGTTTGCAGACTACCTGTCTGGAAAAAATCCTTAAAGCGATTTTGCAATGATTGCTGGTTCAGAGAAGTGATCTTTTAAGCCACATATTACATTATTCACGCTCTTTGGGAGAAATAATGTTATCCGACCCTAGTGTGATTTGGTATTGCAAAAGTAATTCATTGACAATTGTATTGCTCTAGGTCTGACACACTTGAGTTTTTAGATTTCTCAAAAGGATTCTGCAGTATATGGTTACCAAAGTTCCTTTGGGTGGTCTTATTCCAGAGAGATACAGTGGTGGCCTCTTAAGAAAACATTATTCTGGAGTGTTCTGGTGGAGTAGCAGTTTGATCCACCACCTTCTGCTAAGTGTAGTGCACATACATCCCAAGGACCAGGTTTCGCATCTCCAGGCAGGGGAAATAACCAAGATGAACAACTACATAATTAATTTAAAAAATTCTTCTGTGTCAAGCCCTCTGATCCATAGTAAAACTATTCTCAACTTATAAAAACTTGTTAGGTTATATCAGTAGATACAGTTGGAAGACATATTATTCTGTGATAAATAGTGCTAATTACCCATATGTGTTTTATATACAAAGATCTATCAATGTTTTCTATTGCTTAGATGGCAGTTGGGTATATGCTGCTTTAATTGGAAGAAAAATATCTAATGGCAAATTATTATAATATGGAAAAGATGCATACTTTGAAAAGGGGTAGAATTAATGCTTACCACAGTCATGAAATGCCAGAAACCTCAACAATCACTTGAGTCCGGGGATATTATTTCCATTGACATATATATGCAAAATTTTTCAGTATTTTATATTCCTTGGTTTCATAGTCAAAGGAAACCAGGACCATTGAAATAGACTCACTATTCATGTACCTGTTTAGATCTGCAGTGAAACTACACAGTGGATAGTAAAGGAACTGTTATCTTTAAGTGTGAAATAAGTCAATATTTCCTGTGATATCTTGTGCTTTTTCTTAAAACAATTTGTATTTGCTCTTTACTTCTGGTATTATTAAGACAATACTATTCCCTTCTTTTCTCAGTGGATATCAGTTAACATATTTTTGGAGTGGGTTGATAAAAAGGAAAATCTTAGTTGTATAGACCTCTCTTGGAGTAATCTTTCACTTTCATTTGCCAGTATTCCTTTCTCAAGTTTGCAATTCTAGATGTTTAAGAAATATCTCAATAGAAACAGCTACCCCCTTCAGTTGTAGCTGTTTGACTTTGTTTTAATCTTTGATCTTCAAATTATTCATCTATAAAATATTAGTGATATAGCTCCATTGATGCAAGAGTTATATAAGACGTTGTTTATTTTTCCAGCAATTCATGAGTGTTCAAAGTATTAATTCTCTGTTTTTAAAAAATATAAACATACTCTATTAGTTGATATTTTGCCATTAAACATTTTTTTTCCAACTAAAGCAGCATAGCATAAAAAGATGTTCCTATTCCCTGGCTATCAGGGAAATGGAAATCAAAACAACAATGAGATACCACCACACCTGAGAGACTGGTATTATTCAAAAGTCTGGAAACAACAAATGTTGGCGAGGATGTGGAGAAAAGGGAAAACATTTACACTGTTCATGCAAGTGCAAATTGGTGCAACCCCTGTGGAAAGCAGTGTGGCAATTGCTCAAAAATTTGAAAATGGAAAGCCCATATGATCCCAGCATCCCACTTCTGGGTGTTTACCCAAAAGATACAGAAACACCAGTTTTCAGAGATTTATGCACTCTCATGTTTATTGCAGCTCTATTCAGAATAGTTTATAACCGAAAACTACCTAAGTGCCCAATGTCAGATGAATGGATAAAGAAGATGTGATATGTGTGTGTATGTGTGTGTGTGTATGAATGGAATACTATACAGCCTTTCAAAGAGATAAATTCCTGTCATTTGAATCAACACAGATGGGATCTTGAGGGGATTATACTAACTGAAATAAGCCCAAAGAAGAGAGATAGATACCAGATGGTCTCACTCATAGGTGGAATGTGAATATTTAAAAAAAAAAAAAAATCAAAGCACCAGATGAAACGAAACCAATCCTTGAACACTTGAAATGGAACTGAGATTACCAATAGGACATGGAGGGAAGAAGTGGTGGCAGAACCCACTGGACAGTGCTGGAGAACTCTTGGTGATTTGGTGGTGGAGGGCAAGGTATGTTGACATATATATTAGGAATAGGGAAAATGCACATATGGGGAGCCTACACATATGAGTTTATTTTAATGTGTAAAATCAAAGTTACCATGATTAAAAAAAAAAAAAGCAGCATATATCCAACTCCCTTCTTTGCAACAGAAGATTTCTATGAGAAAAGAGTTTCACAGTCAAATACATTGTGAGATGTGCTAGGTCTTCGTTTCATCATCTCCTGGAGGTTTATACATAAAAAATTGCCAACACACCAGCTTAATCTTGTTTATTAATGTTTTCCAAACCCCTCTGACTATGAGAACCCCACCTCTCCTTCTTTTACTTTACCCCTGGAACAGTGCTCAACATGTCACATAACAAAGATTCGGTTTGAAGAACACTGAACAAAGCTCACTTAAACTTCCAGAATTCTCAGTGATCACCACTGAAACGAGTCAAGTGGTTGAGATTTAAGTCAAGTTTAATCTATTTTCCAGGAGAGAGAAGTTTAATGTAAAATGGGTTAGATTTTGAGGTCACATTATTTTATGTACTGCTTTATAGCAGCTATTCAATATATCCTACACTCGTCTTTAAATTTTCCATTTTCTTCCCTATTCTTACTGAGAAAATGGAAGAAATTGGGCATCTGCAGGAACAGCCATTTTACTTCTATATTCCACAATGATTCCCCCTTTGATTTTAAATTAATGATACCATAGTTACAAGGCTGAAGTCTGGTATTCATACCACTATTTCTAGCAAATCAATAAATAGTTTCTGCCATCACTGTGCTGAATCTTGAGCTTGATCTAAAGAAATAGGTCTTGCTCATTAACATTTGTTAAATACTATATTCCAGATATTTTCATAAATGCTTCACAAGTATTGTTTTGCTTACTCTATCGTGATCTTTTGAGAGATGCACTCTTATTATTTCATTTTAGATTTGAGAAAACAGAGGAGTAGAGAGGATAAAGAAACAATCTCAAGGGAAAAAAGTAAGTTACAGACTCAGTATTTGCACAGAAACAATCAACTCTGGCAGAGCTTACTATCTTAACCATTACAAATGCAGTATTAACTGCTCAGGAAGAAATTTTTATTCTAAATAAGTTAAAAGATATTAATTTTTACAACATGATCCTAATATTGATGAAAATTAAAATGTCATCACTTATTTAGAATAAAAATTTCTTCCTAAATCAATTAATACACAGCATTTGTAGAAAAATAACTTCAAAGTAAGAATTTTTTAAATAATTATTATTTATATCATATGTTCAGAAAATCAGTTTGTATTTAAAAATTATATGGCTGTTTAACTTAAAATTTTTTTTAATTTAACTTCATTTAATATATTGAGTTTAAGACTTTTGCTCCTGATAAATGAACATTTATTTGAATGCTTTGCATATTCATGGCTTAGCAGCTTTAGTATTAGACCCAGAATTTGAAATTCATTAGATGAAATCTTTTAGAAAGTTAACATCATTTAGTCTGTCTCCATGTATTTGTTAATTCTTTTATTACACGAGAAAAGGTTTGCATTGTTTGAAGTTGCTGACATGAGGAATTGTGATACTATTTTTTGTTGTCGTTTTGTTTATTAACTGTGGATTGTTTTTTTGTACAATAAAAAAAATTTATACCTTTTGGTTTCTGCTTTTCTTATTTATTGAGGTTTGGTTTTAAAGAAATACATTTGATTTCTTCCTTTCTTCATCTAGCCCTCCTATCTCTTTTCTCAATTCACACAATACTTACCAGATGCTTCCTTTTCTATCACCAGATAAGGCTGATTAATATGGAATATGTTGTTTTTATTTTTGATTATGATTTTCTTGGTGAGAACTACAACTAATTTATTCCTGGACATGCTCCTGGAGCAGACATGCTCCCTGAGAAAAGATGAAATACATTTGGACTGTGATCTCAATGTATATGTGAGAATCTCTAAGGCTTAATTTCTCCCAATATAGTTAAGGTATTGATGTAAAATGACTTGAGGTATCTGTGGCTTTACTCAGTATTCCAGAAAAGATTTTTGTTTTTTTATCATAAAATATTCTCTGATTATGTGGCAAACAATAAAATGGAATACTTATAAAGACATCTTTATAGTTTCCAAAGTACCTGCCATCCAAGGAAGTCTAATGTTCCTCATGCATTCCTATAAGAAAGGCAGTATTTAAAAAGAAGACAATATTCACTTGATGTTCAGAGAAGGCTTTTACACTTTCTAGAATCTCTGTTTAATTTTGTATTTGAATAGTCAGCCCATCTGCTGAACAATTTAACTATTCTCACCCATTTGGCTTCTTACTGCCATACAACAAAGATGTCTTTCTTTCACACCCCCTGGCAAACAGTATTCTGGGACTAACTCAGAGGGACAATCATTGGAATTATATAATATACACATCTGACTTTTATTAACTCAACTGTATGTCCCAGACTGAGAGAGAAACTGGGAAAATAGTACAGTGAACTCTACCTAGAATTTGATTTGCTGTCTCCAAATTTACTACTGATTAATATTCCATATTAATCAGAGGGGTTTACATACTTTCTTTATGGAGTAAAGTCTTTGTCTTTGAGTTACAAGTTATTAGTGGGGCCTCACTGAACCCCTTTATGCCTATTTCTTTGTGCATTGCGTTTTTTTTTATTTTTAGATGAGGTAGCCACCTTTGCTCTTTCCAAGTAACATCATCTGCCGTAGAGAGCAATGGAATTTCCCCTCAGATTCTTGCAAATTCGTGATCGTGTTCACTTGATTGGCAGAATAGTCATGATTTTTTTCAATTCTGCATTTTTGAGTCTATTTCTCTATTTAAAAGGGAATTTAGAAGTAAGTATGTAGGGAGTCGGGAATTTTTCTAAAATCAGAAGTTTCCTGAAACACACATTGCTATCTCCTTCGAAAGAAAAATGTTAAGACTGCGATAACATTATTATTTATTTTTCTGGCCCTTTTATAATCAGACTTACATGGCATGAGGGGGTTGGGGGAACTTAGGCTGTTTGTCTACAGACTTCTGCTTAACAAGAGATAGATACAAACACTGTGATTTCTATTCTGAAGTCAGGTCAGCTCTAAGGGATCTAGAGCCTCACCAAGGAAAGAAGGAAGAGTCAAGATCTTTATGCGCCGATCAAGATTTTTGTCTCCTATCGTATCGCACCTCAAAACCAGTGTCCCTGGAGTCACCTGTTAGTATGACCTTTCATTATGTGGAAGCATTTCACAAGAAAGATGGCATTGGAGCCTGGTCCCTTTCAACAAGCAGTCTCCTTGCTGCAGTAACAATATTCTAATTGCCTGGAAGATAATATAACTCTAAGAATATCTCATGCCAACTAAAATACTAAAAGGATAAGGCAAAATCTGGTTCATAAAAGATAGTGTAATCTTCCTTTGTGTATCAGTACAAGTTGGTATTATTTTCATGACTATCGTTTCTGTTTATTCATTTTGTTTTGTCTCAGTATGAAAGCAAATGAAATTGCAGTGCGGTTACTGATTCCAAAAAGCATCACTCCCCGCAAACCTGGAAGAGAGAAGAATGAAATTGGCACTGGACCTCGGCTACCTTCTCTAAATTGAACAGTGTGAAATGTTGTTTTGCTCTCTTCATAATGACCACCAGATTCCTGTTGGCTAAGAAGACCATTTGGCATTAGATATCTTCTCATTTATCATGCAGATGATTCATACAATCATCATAGGATAGCATTATTCACATACAGTTAATTTTGTTAAATTCATATGCAGTTGATCAATATTCTATAAACTATTTTTGTTTTCTGCAGAACTGATCTGTTTACCCAAATGCAAATTCATCTTGATGTATAGACCCTTTCTCTTTTCTTTTATTTCTTTTTTATTTTAAACACTGCCCTCCATCAAATCACCAAGTGTTCTTCACCATTGTCCAGTGGACTTCACCACCACTTCTGCTCCAATCCCCTAACAATCTTGTCCCATTCCCTATCATTAACTTCAGTTCTATTGCAAGTGTCCAAGGATTGCTTTTGTTTATCTGTTCCTTTGTATATTCACATTCCACATATGAGTGAGGTCAACTGGCATCTATCTTTCTTCTTTTAACTTATTTCACTTAGCATAATCCCTTCTAATTTCATCCATGTTGATTCAAATGTCAGGATTTCATCTTTTTAGGACTATGTAGTATTATTCCACTGGATACATATATCACATCTTTATCCATTCATCTGACCTCTGGCACGTAGGAAATTTCCAGTTCTTAGCTATTGTGAATAAGGCAGCAACATGGGAGTGCATAAATCTCTGAAATGTTTTTGTATCTTTTGGGTAAACATTCAGAAGTGGGATGTTAGGATTATATGGGATTTCCATATTCAATTTTTGACTATGCTATTTTCCACAGGACTTGCACCGATTTGCACTCTGGGAAACAGTTTAAAGTGATCCCTTTTCTTCGCATCCTTGCCAACATTTGTTGTTTCCAGACATTTGGATAATAGCCAGTCTCTGAGGTGTAAGGTGATTTCTCATTGTTGTCTTGATTTGCATTTACCTGATAGCCAGGGAATAGCAGCATCTTTTCTTGTGCTGTTGGCAATCTGTGTATCCTCTCTGGAGAAATGTCTCTCCAATTCCTTTTCCCATTTTTGATTGGATTGCCTGTTTCGATGTTATAGAGTTTTATGTGTTTGTATATTTTAGATATTAAGCTCTTGTCAGAAATATGGAATGCAAATACCTTTTCCAATTAGTAGGTTGTCTTTTTTTATTTTGGTGATGTTTTCTTTCACTATGAAGAAGCTTTTTAGTTTGACATCGTTCCAGTTGTATATTTTCTTTTTGTTTCCCTTGATGGTGGAGTTGAGTCCCCAAAGGCTTCCCTGAGGGTGAGGTCATGGAATGTCTTTCCTGTGTACTCCTCCAATAATTTTATGGTTTCCGGTCTTATGTCCAAGTCTCTAGTTCTTTTTGAGTTATTTTTTTGTGAATGGTGTTAAGAGTGACTTAGCTTCATACTTTTGCATGTGGCTGTCCATTATCCTCAAACACTATTTATTGAAGACATTTCCCTTTCTCCATCATATGCTTTTGGCTCCTTTTGCATAGAATATCTGACTGTATGTGAATGGGTCAGTTTCTAGTGACTCAGTTCTAGTCCACTGGTCTGTGCCTCTGTTATTATTCCAGGACAATACTCCTTTGATCATTATTTTTCTGTAGTATAGCTCAGTGTCTCAGAGTGTAATCCCCCCATATCTGCTTGGGCTGTTTGAGTTCTTTTGTTTTCTTTATAAATTTTAAGATTTTTTGTTGTTGTTGTTCTATTTCCCAGAAATAAGTCTTTGGGGTTTTAATGGGCATTGCATTAAATCTGTATATTACTTTAGAGAAGATGACTGTTTTAATGATGTTGATTCTTTCCAACCATGAGCAGGGCATGTCTTTCTATTTCTTCATGTCCTCCTCTACTTCTTTTAAGAAGGGCTTGTAGTTTTCATTATACAAGTTTTTGACTTCCATTGTCAAGTATATCCCAAATAACTGATTCTTTTTACTTCTTTTTTGAATGGTGTAATTTTCTTTGCATATGAGAATACAACTGATTTTTGTGCGTGGCTTTGTAGCCTGCCACTTTGCTGTGTTTGTTGATTCATTCTAGCAGCTTTTTTAGTTTTTTTTATTTTTATTTTTTAATATACGTAATCAGGACATCGGCAAATAATGATAGTTCTGTTTCCTCTTTTCCAATTTGGATTCCTTTTATTTTTTTTTTTCTTGCTTAATTGCTCTGGCTAAGACCTCCAGTACAATGTTAAATAGCAGTGGTTTAGTGGACAGCCTTGCTTTGTCCTAATCTTAAAGGAAATGATTTCAACTTTTTGCCATTGACTATGATGTTGGCTGTGGGTTTGTTGTATGTGGCCTTTATTGTGTTGAGGTATTTACCTTCATCCCCGTTTCATGCAGGATTTTTATCATAAATGGGTGTTGAATCATGTCAAAATCTTTCTCCTTACTTACTAACATGATCATGTGGTTTTTCGCCTTGCTTTTTTTAAGTTGGTATATTACATTAATAGATTTGCATATGTCGAATCATCCTTGTATTCTGGAATAAATCTCACTTGGTCATGATGGATGATCTTTTTGATGCATTGTTGGATTCAATTTGCTAATACTTTGCTGAGAATTTTCACATCTATGTTCACTAGAGATATTGGTGTGTAAGTTTCTTTCTTGGTATAATGTCTCTTTTAGCTTTTGGTATTAATGTGATATTAGCCTTATAGAAATTATTTGTGAGTGTTCCAGTTCCTCAATATTTTAAAAGAGTTGAGAAGAATAGGTATTAGTTCATCCCTGAAGGTTTGGTAAAACTCATTAGAAAAGGCATCTGATCTTGGGCTTTTATTTTGAGGATCACTTTTAATTACCTCTTCAATTTCTTTACTTGTGATTTTTCTGTTCAGGTTTTACAATTCTTTCGGGTTCAGTCTTAGTAGATATTATTTTTCTAAAAATCTATCCATTCCCTCAGAGTTGTTTACTTTGTTAGCATAGAGTTTTTCATAGTAGTCCCTTATGATATTTTGTATTTCTGGTATCTATATTCTGGTGGTATCTGTTGTATCTTCTTTCCCCTTTCATTTCTGATTCTAGTTATGAGAGTTTTTGCTCTTTTTTTCTTTCTAGTCAATGGCTTGTCAGTTTTGTTATTTTTTTCAAATAATCAGCTTTTGGTTTCATTATCTTTTGGATTGTCTTTTTGTTTTCTATTTCATTTATTTCTGTTTGAGTTTTTATTATTTCCTTTCTTCTGCTGATTTTTGGCTTTAACTGCTCATCTTTCTCCAGTTATTTTATATGTAGGGTTAGATTGTTAATTGCAATTTTTCTTGTTCCTTGAGGTGGGCCTGGATTGCACTGACCTTCTCTCTCAGTACTACTTTTGCTATATCTCATAGATCCTGGTAGCTCATGTTTTCATTCTCATTTGTATCTAAGTATTTTTTTTTGTTCCTCTTTGATTTCCTCTTTTACCCAAGATTCATTCAGAATCATATTGTTTAGTCTCCAATAATTTGGGTCTTACAGCTTTCTTTTTGTGGTTGATTTCTACTTTTAAGCTATTGTGTTCAGAGAAGATTATTGGTATAATTTCAATCTTTGTAAATTTGTTGAGACATGTTTTGTGTCCCAGCATGTCCCCCCAGTGTTCAATGATTGATAATGTTCAATGCACATTTGAAAATAAAGTGAAATCTTTAGTCATTGGATGCAGTGCTTGATATATATCTATTAGAACAAACTGTTCCAGATTGTCATTTAAAGCTTCTGTCTCCCTGGTAATTTTCTGCCTGGTTGATCACAATTATATTAAGACAAACATTTTAGTTTAATCCTGATTACTTCCTTGTATGTTTTGATGCTGAAAATTACTACCTATTTTCAAAGTCATCCTTGTTTCCTGCAATTCTAATATGCTTTCAAATTCCTGTTGATGATGGTCTTAAAGCTCAGAACTTCAAGCCTTAAATAAAACTGATGTTGGGATTCATTCAGATCAGTTTAAATACTTCCAGTAAGTATATTGGTGCCTGGAAATTTTGTCTGGCAGGAAGAGATCAAAGAAACATTTAAAAAAAATTATTTGTATTAAAAAAAATTTGTTACACTCATCCCCTGCCACACACACACACACACACACACACACACACAATGAGATGTGAATACAGGTCCCTGGGTTTCCCTATGTGGGCTGTTTCCCTTTGCTGGTGGCGGTTTAGACCTAAACACTACTTCACCAGGGTGTGCCTTACTACACTTTTTTATCTCTAGGAAATTGCAAGTGCTTAAATACTTAAATAATTTTCCCGAGTCATGGAACTTGGAAATGGTCATGTTTCAATATATTCTAAGTCTTGAGACTAGTATAAGGACCATACTGCAAGAATCATATTAAGTGTGTTTGAGACCTTGGGCGAGTTGCTTAATATTGTCTTAGTTTTCTCATCTTATAAAATGGAAATGTTGATATTATTTGCATCATAATTCTTGTGGAATTTAAAAGAGCCATTACATAAAAAAAACATGTCAAATAATTCCAGAAACATAAGTGCTCAATGAAAATTTGCTATGAATATTTATCATCATTATTATTGTTATTACTATAATCATTTTATTACACTTTTTTATTTTTTCTACATGATCCTAATATAATGACTGAAAGTTCCTAACTATAATGATGGTGTTGATGATGATAATGATGATAGTCACCATATTTTTAGTCATTCTGCCATATTCTAGTCATTCTGCTACTTTGCATAAGACTGGATTCCTCACAGAAACCTTGTATACTATATATTATATACTGTCATCAGTTCCTCGCCTTCACTCATTCCCGAGGAGAATTCACAATGGATTATGCCATTACTTCACCAAATTGCCTTTCACACAGGTTATTGATAATCATCCTGACACTAAATTCAAAAGGCATTTTCAGCCCTAATCATAATCTTCTGTAGCATTCAGTCTCTGACACTATCCTTGAAATATGCCTTCTTCTTTAAGTTTGTAACAACACGCTTGCCTGTATAAGGTTACTCTTAAATCTCCCTTACTGGCTCAACATATTGTTATTCATTTGCTTTCTATAGATAAAGAACAAAAATAAATCGTTCTCCTTTTGCATTAATAATTTTATGTTTATATAATCTTCTCTTTATGCTATATATAATAAAAAGATTAGAAAAAATTATTGTCTATATAGTAGTGAAATTAGAAAATACATTTCTATTGAAACTAGACAATAGATTTCAAATGAAAATGTCATTCCAAATAGTCCTTCCCGAGTAAAATAATAAAATTTCAAAATTCATGGAGTAAAAAAATGATATAACTATAAAGATAAAGATACATAATTATGGTATTACTTAAATACTCCTTTCTTAATACTTATAGATCAGGTTTAAAAAATAAATGAGGATATAGAAGAATCACCTTAATCTGCCTGATACTTATAGAATAACATATACTTTGCAGCTACACTTAGAATACTACCAATAAAAAGTCATACTCTGGACAATAAAAACTATCTATTTAACAAATTTTAAAGAATTCATACCCTAAAAAGTTTGTTCCAGAACCAAAATGGAATTAAATTAGAAATCAATAATGAAAAGATCTCTGCAAAATTCTCAAGTGTTTGGAAATTAAGCAACATACTTCTAGGCAACACATGGGTAATTTATTCTGAAGGAATCATAATGGGAATTAAAGTATACTTGAACTATAAGAAATGAAAGTACAGCACATTAATATTTGTATTATACTACTAAAAAGTACTTAGGGGTAAAGTGAACATTAAATACCTACATAAGAAAAGGAGAAAAGTCTCAAATCAATGACCTATGTTTCCTTTCTATTTGTGAATAGAAAAGTAAAAGTGTAGTTACTCAAAGAAGGGAAACTAATATTGGAACAAAAATTAGAGCAAACACGAAATAGAAAATAGGAAAACAATGCAGAAAGTCAATGAAAACAAAAGCTGGTTGTGTGATACTCCCTGGTGCAGTAGCAGTTAAGTCTGGCACCTCCCACTGACCTCAGTCCACATTCATCCCAAGACCCCGGGTTCATATCTGGAGGCCAAGGGTAATAAACAATATAAAAAATAAATGAAAGTAAAAAGGTTTAAAAAAAAATAAAAAGAAGGAAGCTGGTTGTGGTAGGCAGAATATTAACATGGTCCTTAAGATTCAGTCTCCAAGTCTACACTATCTATATAATCGCCTCTCCTTGAAATAGGGCAGGACATGTGATAGACTATATCTCTTGTAAGTATGTTACACTAAGTAGCAAAAAAGATTCTGGAGATTAAATTAAATCCCTGATCAAGTAACTTTATATTAATCCAAGGGAAATTATGCAGTGTCGGTCTAATAAAAATCAGGTGATCTCTTAAAAGGGCTAAAAAGCAGGAAGGAACAGTAGGTGCCTTCCTGGTGACCTTGAAAAAGTAAAGATGCATGTTGGGAAGGAGGAGGCCAAGTGGCAAGAATCTGAGGAAGTCTTCTAGGAACTGAGAGTAATCTCTGGCTAATCATTAACAAGTGGCCTGGATGGTATAGTAATAAGGAAATGAATTCTGCCAACAACCAGTGGGTTTGGAAGGGGGCTCTATGCCTCAGAGGAAGTTGGAGTCCTAACCTTGGTTTCAATCTGGTGAGACTTTGAATAGATGTCCCAGCTCTACTAAATCCAGATTACTGACCCAAAGAAACCTCAAGATTAAATTTGTGTTTCTTTAGACCTCTAAATACGCGATCATTTGTAATGCAGCAACTAATGCAGTGGTACTTTGGGAACTTCAGTAAAATTAATGAAGCTCTAGCTTGAGTGATCAAAAAAGAGAAAAAAATAACAGAACTAAAAGAGGTATAATTGCTAGAAATTCTATAGGTATGAAAAGGATAGACAAGGAATTTTAAAAACAACTTTATGTCAATAAACTCAAGAAGTTAGACAAAATGGGACATTTTTTAAAGACAAACTATCAAAGCTCACCCAAAAAGAAATAGATAACTGATAGATCTATATCTATTAAAGAAACTGAGTATGTAGTTTAAAAGTCTCCCTAGAAGAAAATTCCACATTCAAATGGTTTCTCTTGTGAATTCTACCAAATATTTTAAAAAGAAATATCGGTTCTATAAGACTCTTCCCAAAAATTGATGAGGTAGGGATATTTCCTAACTCATTCTATGAACCAGTAAATATCTGATACCAACACTGGCAAAATACATTAAAAGAAAGGAAAATATAGACCAGTGTCCCTCATGGACATTGATGCCAAATTTCTAAACAAAATTTTAGCAAATCAAATCAAAGAATACAGTTTTAAAATAATACATAATGACCAGGAGATTTTATCCCTAGGATTGCCATATTAGTTTCAAATTTAAAAGATAATATAAATGCTCCTAAAATCTGCCTGGGTTCACTTTTATGTGGCCCTTTGCTTCTTTAGTTTTTTAAAATAATACTTCATTAGTTTACAATACTGTATAAGTATTGTATCTTCTTTAAGCCAGTAACAGCTTATTGAATCCCTCTTGTGCTTCTAATCTCTCTTATTTCCTCTTCTAGTGCCAGCCAGAGAAAGCTCTTTGACTTTAAGGGTTCACGTGCTTAGATCACATTCAGTTTAGATAGTGTCCCTATCATAAAGACCAACACAACCATATAACATACCATAATCATAAGAAAAATAACTTGGCATATTCACAGCTTCCAGAAATTAAGGCAAGACATCTTTGGGGAATCTTTTTTAAATTTTCCCTACCCCAAAGAAAAAGTCTAAATTTATTCCATATTTTCTATCTTCCTCTACCTGATTATACATCATCACATCAAAATCATTGAAGAACCTATACTTGATAATTATTTTTGTTTTATGAAATATTATTTCACTTTTTTATTAAGCATAAACATAAGTCAGATATTGTTTTACAGACAATAATTTCAGATTTATTGACTTCTTTAGTAAGTTTGCTGAGTTCTCTTCTTGAGAGCTTACTTCTCTTTCTGTTGAAGTATATATATATATCCTGTAACAGTTTTCTGGGAGGGATAGTGGGTGAAAACTCTCTAACACTCTGTATATCTGAGAATGTCTTTAATGTGATTTTAAGATCATTTAGCCTCATATTAGTTTCATATTGACAAATATTTTCCATATATATATTGAAACATTACTCATTTTCTCTATCCATTACTGAATGTAAATTTCTTAGTCGGGTAAATAAAAGTTTTCTTCTGTGTTGTTTTACTAACTTGATCATACTGTTAATCTCTATGCATTTTGATATAATCTGCTCCTATTAATAATAAGGAAAATAAATGAGCTACTAAGTGTATTCTATCTGGATCTAAATAGGATTGTATAGAGAGCTCATTTTACCATTTTGACTCCAATTTTGTTATTAGCTTTAAAACAGTGAGCAGAGTAAAGAAAAACCCTTTGACAGGACAATTTTCCTGTAATTAAACCTCATCACTAATTTACTTTTAGAAAGATAATGGAAAGCATTTTCTTCCCAAAATGCTCAGAAATGCTAGCACATTCCATTGAAAATCAGAAACAAAATATTTAGGCAATATCTTTTTATCTCGTGCATTTAGGAAACATTTGAAAATATTCTCCTTAAGGTAGGAAATAGTTGCAATACTTACTTCTCATAACATATAGTTTCTCATTTTATAAACGATAGAACATTAAAAGTAAAATACCTTCTTGTGAAGTTACCAGGAGACAAGAATTAATATAATCCTGCCTTCCCAAAGGACTATTTTGACAAAACAACTTTCTTTGTGGTATAAGTTGACTATACATAGAGAGAGTTTTTTTACTGGTATCTATCTTTATAATTGAATGGAGTAAAGAAGGCTATCTTTTACTAAATACTTAATGAGACATAGCTATTATTACCTCAGTGGCATCTTATATGCACATGTAAGTTTACTATTTCTTCATGTGATACAGTCTTTCCTAGATAAAATCATGAAGTAATTTTGGTCACAATTGCTCATGGTGTAAGAAACATGAAAACAGAGCAAATATCCTCAATATTGTACAGAAAACACAGAAATATCATTCAAATAGCTACTTTTTAGGTAAGAACTTGATTTAGTCAGAAGCCATATACTTGAATTTTACCTTAATTATTTAGAGTCATCTGTTTTTTTTGAGGAGAAACATAGTATGGAATTTTGGAAATATGATCAAGAGCATTACTTCCCTACAAGAAATATCTAGTTTGAAATGGCACAGACCACAGTTTATATGTAAACTAATTATACAATGATTTGGTTTAAATTAGATATATATAAGCTGATGAAAAACAATATTTAGTGCTTTTTTAAATTAACTTCAATCCTTCTTTGGAAATTGGCAATTTATCAGCTATAATCAAAAGTGTTCTGGTCTGGTTTAGTCATATTTCTTTCATCACTTGAAGTCTAGAACCTCTTACTTAGCCTGGTATGCTTTTGTAATACTATTCATCAATATGTCACAGCTTTTTAACAACAAGTGTGGAAGTTTGGGTACATCTTGGTGGAATAGTGGTTAGGTCAGCCGCCTCTGAAGGAGCACAGTCCACATACATCCCAGTAACCTGGGTTTTACATCCAGGCTCTTTGGGGGACAACCAAAGTGAACAACTAAATAAAAATAAAAATGCTTCTTTCTCCTCTCTCTACCTGTCTTCCTTCCTACTTGCTTTTATTCTTGCCCGTAACTTTTCTTTTAAAAATATGTGAAAGATTTTCTATATGACCTTCTGCCTACTCCACTTATTATTATGGCCTCAGTTACATTCTATGTGTGAGAATTCCCAAGTCTTTATTTTAGTCAAACTTTCATCTTTGAATTATTCTTGAATATTCACCTTCTTTATGTCTCCATTTCATACTGCTGAACCCTCAATTCCATATATCTGAGGTTAATATCTTTCCCCCAAATATTCTCTTTTCTTTATATTCGGTCTCTCTATGAATGCAACTGCCAAATGACCCATATGGGAGTCACTGGCCATCTCTTTACTTGTTCTAATAACTTATTCTTTGATGAAATCAATCAATAGGTAGATTCAATCTGAATCTATGTGGTACTGAATCCATATGGTGCTGTCCAGGCTGCTGGCCCCATATTCTTTCATCAAGATAGCATTTAACTATATCACAACTCTGACCCCACCTGCCAACTTCCCTTTTCCCCTCCATTTCTTTCATGATATATTGATAACTAATCTTCCAAGAACTGGAGTTTTCTACTAGTCTCAGAAGAGGATTACAATGGAAAAGTTGGAATAGCAGGAAGATTTTAATGTTAACAAAGGGTCTTGATCTAGAAAGAGATTGAAACTAGAAAAAAATGTTAACAATTCCATCCATGGTTTCGTGATATTTTTCCAAAGAGAAGTGTTTTTTGAGACTCAGGGAAGTAATTAACACAAAAAATTGTGTGTTGTGTATTTTTGATCATCATTAGTTTGCTTTTAAAAAATATTTGGCACAAATCCCAATGTCATTTCTGAGTTTGGGGAATTAAGTTTGAATTTGATACAGAAGCATATTCTGAGTTGATAACAGAAGCAGGAGTAGGTTGACATAAGACTTAGAGACATGCTTTGTGTTTTGGTTGGCTACAGAGAGAGTAGGGGGTCGATGCCCAGTCATAGAAATGAGTTCCCCTACATGAATTCACTTGGTGGTTGTTTCAAAGCATGAGCTGTTATTGACTGGTTAGTTTTTAGACGTGTGTTCTCTGAAGTAAGTTGTCATTGATCAGTTAGGTTTAAGACCTGTTCTGGATCTGCTTGTTTCCATGACTATGGAATTGTCATTGATTATTCATAAGGGTTTGTAATAACCACCTCTGTGGTTATCTATTACAAGACAATAGTTTTTTCTCGAAATATGGGTACTTTGTTAGTCTTATCTATCAAGCCATCTTCTTATAGTCTATGTATAATTGCTTATTTGTCTTCCTACTACGTGAACTCTGAACTCAGGATTCCTCTCTCTCTCCTTGAGGTATAGTTGACATAACACTAAATTAATTTCAGGTTATCACCTAATCATTCGATACTTGTATACACTGAAAATGATCAACATCGTAAGTCTAGTTTCATTTGTCATCATACATAGTTACAAATTTTTAGATGTATTTCTTAGCAACTTTCAAATATGCAATGCAGTATTATGAACTATAGCCACCATGCTGTATATTAGATTGCCATAACTCATTTATTTTATAACTGAAAGTTTGTACCTCTTCCCCCAATATCCATTATTCTACTTCCCAACACCCTCCCACCTTAAACAACCACCAGGATGTTCTGCTCTCTGCCATCTATAAACTTGATTTTGTTTTGCTTTGTTTGTTCCTTTGTTTTATTTATTCAGATTCCACATGTAAGTGAAACCATGTTATTTGTCTTTTTCTGTCTGACTTATTTCAATTAGTATAATGCACCCGATGCTCGTTCATGTTTGTCACAAATGACAAAATTTCATCATTTTTGATAACAGAACAATATTCCATTGTGTGTGTCTGTCTGTATATCTCACATTTTCTTTTTTTCGTGCAACAATGTGTGTGTGTGCATGTGTATCTCACATTTTCTTTATCTATTCATGCAACAATGAACACTAGGCTGTTTCCATACTTTGGCTATTGTAAATAATGCTGCAAAGAATGTTAGATGCACCTATCTTTTTTAAGTATTATTTTTGTTTGCTTTGAATAAATACAAGTGGAATTGCTAGATGATATTTTTAATACTTTGAGGAAACGCTATACTGTTTTCTTATACTGTTTTTCATAGCGGCTGCACCAGTTTACATCCCCAATCATGCATAGCGGTTCCCTTTCCTCTACATTCTCTTCAACACTTGTTATTTCTTGTCTTTGATCAATCATTCTAACAGTGTGAGATGATATTTCATTGTGATTTTTATTTGCATTTCCCTGATGATTGGTGATGTTGAACATCTTCTCATGTGTCTGTTGCCCATATGTCTTATCTGGAAAAAATATCTCCTCAGGTCCTCTGCTCATTCTTTAATTGGATTGTTTGTATTATTTGCTATTGGGTTGTATATGTGGAAGAAGTCACTCCTGGAACCACCCTCCTGGGCCCAGAAGAAATTTACACAAGTGGAAGTAAAGATAAATTGGCAATATTCTGTGAAGAAACCTTGTAAGGTTGTATTTCTCACCCCATCTGCCAGACAGAAGAATTTCTGTGGACACTCCAAGCTTCTGGCAACATCAACTTTTTTTTTAAAGAAAAGTGCAGGCGGGAAGAGAAAGGAGAAGCACTTTATTTATTTTATTTAATTGCTCATCCTGACCCTGGAATACAAACCTAGGTCCTTCGGATGCATGTAGACCATACCGGCTGAAGGTGGCTGACCAAACGCTACTCCACCTGAACTTGCCCCAACATTAACATTTTAATCACCCCATGCCACCTCTCTCCACTCCATATAATATTCAGAGCTTTTATAGCATAGGTGCAAGTCAGATCACCTACTCAAGGGTGTTTGTTATAAAAAGCTTACTCAGGATAGTAAAAGTATGTAGTCTACACAGAGTCATCTGACTGTACTTGAGTTGCAATCCTCCAGTTTACTAATGAATAAGCTCTTCAGTTCATTTCATAATTTCTTGAATCTTTTTACTCATTATCATTTGAGTTCTTTATGTATTTTAGATATCAATAGGAGCTATTTCTCCCTTATTCATTTATCTTGATATGTAGGTTATAGTTGTTTAACACATTTTGTTGAGTGAAGAAATGAAAATAGTTCATATCATATTTTCTCACATTTGGCATTATTAACATTTTGAGCCCAAAATCCTTTGTTTGTGGAGCTCTTCTTTTTATTGTAGGCTGCTCACCATAATACCTAGATGCCAGAGGTTCTCTCTGTGCTAATAACCAAAGTTATCTCAGACCCAGCTGACATTTCCCTAAAGGCAAATCACTTCCAGCTGCAAACCTCTAGACTATCAAATACAATCCCTGAAATGTAAGAGATTGAAATATGGAATTAGAAATATTCTTCTGTTCAACCTCTGATTCACATTAATGAAATGGCATCATTTGTGTTTGTATAAGGATCCAGAATTTAGTAAAATTAAGGTGAGAATAAATTTAAGATGGGCATATGATTCCCATTCGGTATAGTTTGGGATTTTTATTTTTAGTGAAACAAGGCCCTTTGTTAGATATTTACACTAAGGAAATATGCTTTGAGTACCTAGTACTCTATGATCTGATGTACTTTAAAGTGAAATCTATTTATTCACACCCCCCCACCCAAAGAAATATTTTGTTATCCTTATCATAGCAGATAAGAAAATGGGAGTTCAGTATAAGGTTTTACCAAAATCACA
Source organism: Solenodon paradoxus (assembly GCA_004363575.1). Lineage (NCBI taxonomy): Eukaryota > Metazoa > Chordata > Mammalia > Eulipotyphla > Solenodontidae > Solenodon > Solenodon paradoxus. The sequence goes on along the minus strand of RJWH01000619.1, from coordinate 323,441 downwards.
CTAAAAGTAACGTAAGTATTTCTTGAATCCAGGTTTATCTGTTCCCAGTTTGTGCCCTTTCTGCTCATCTGTAGGTATTCCTGCAGGAAAAGGCAGAGAGGTTATCATTTCTTTAAGGACACAATGTTAGAAAAAAATCTGAATTTCTCAGCAGGCATTCATAGGTGAGGGTCATCTCTGCTCTCGGAGGAGTCTGCATTCCATTCCTGGGAAAGAGAACTTGTTAACTGGAATCAAGTCACAGCTGCAACTCATCTCACACAAACTTTGATCAAAGGCATGAACACTCCTTACCCCCATCTGCTCAGTACACTAACTAGGAATATTACAGTATTCTAAAGGACAGATATTAGAAGAAATTGGATAGCAATAGCATTCAGCTTATTAACTTTAAACAAAAGTGTTGCCTATTAAACTCTCTTGAGTTAAAAAATGGTTGGAATAACCAGTACTCTGGTGAACATAATGGTGTGCTATAATGTAATACAATTTCAAAATTTTCTAGCAATTGTGCTCAAAAGTGATGCACACCTAGGAGAATATATTTTTTACAATTCTGTCCAGGATTTTATGAGTTTTTGCTGAGGATTGATTACTTTAAGAGGTTCAAAGAAGAAGCATTAATATAAAACAATTCTTCGGTTACTTGTAAATTATCCAAAATTAGAATATTTTGATCTTGTTGGGAGATATGTTATGAATCCTGATAAGCTTCTCTAAGCTTTGGAGCTTACCTTTTAGCATAATTAACAAGAAATTGTGCACAATTGCTTGCTCTCATAGATATTGCTCCTATGGGAGATTCAATTACCATTTGAACTACAGGGAAATCAAGTACAATATTTTTATTAATAATAGCTATTTCTGATAAAATTTTTAACTTGTTAGATGTACAGGTAAAATTTTTCAAGCTCTGAGGAATAAAGCATTCTCAAAATATTGTCACCTGTCATTGGTGACAATAGGGCAATCTGTTAAGAGTACTATTTGTTTACATAAGTTGCACATACAGGAGAATGCACAAGTCTCCGTTCCCTTACTTTTTATCTCACAAAATTATTTTCTTTCTGTGTGAGAACTTCTTTTAGAAAAAAAAAAAATCACACAAAAACTGAAAAGTAGGACTGTGTGAATAAAGACTAATGGGATAAAGAGTATTTGTTTCAATTTCATAACTCAGACTAATTCAGGCATACATAGCCACATTCTGATCCTCACAACAGTCCTGGGAAGTAGTTGGGGTTTCATACAAAATGACTTATTTCTATGCAAAAGTATTATCAGACGAATAGGCTTCTGTCCAGAGATTTAGAACGACACATATTTGGGTGGCCTGAGACTCAAGGTGGGCTCCTCTGCCCCATTTTCTTGCCTGTACTGGGCAGAGAAAAAGCCTTGTTATTCACATGCTCTCATAGTAGATAATGTGCCTACAAGACACTACTCTGTGGGAGCTAATACAATGGTTAAGTGTCAGAACCTGTAAATCCCTACTTTATTTCTCTTTCCGACTTGTTTGTGCACACTAGAGTGATCTAAAACTGGTCTGAAAGGGAATCAGCAAGTCACTTGCAAGCAGTTCTCCAGTACTCCAGATGCATCTGTTGATGGCAGAACCTGGTTCTCCTGATGACCCTGAAGATGATGACCAGAGGAATCTAGTAACAAGCAGCAGGTGCCTTAGATTGATCCAACTGGAACCTGTCACACGTAGAACCTTGATCCAGTCAGAGCCAGCCAGTCACCACGTGCCCTCCCCTCTGCGTCCCCATCCCCCAGCCCTGTAACCACTGGCTTCAACCCCATTTTTCTTGATGTTTATCTCTTTGATATTCAACCATTTTCTATATATCTTTCATTATCCCACTCTTTTAATAAAACAACTTTTTTTCTTTCTCTAATTTTACATTTTTAAAAATCTGCTTTCTGTCTAAAATCAGGAAGCATGATGATGGTAAAAAGAGGCAGGAAGGTTGGAGATATCTGACCCCAGTCTCCTCTTGCTCTCCCATTAGCTTTTCTTCCCTTTTCAGATTACTGAAAAAATGGCTATATCAAATCCCTTATCTAGACTCCCTAGAATGGGTTTGGAAGCGTTCCCAGGGCAGTGAGAGCTCTCCCCGTGAAAACTGTGTATTAGAATTATGCTAAGGAGGGTCCAGTTATAATTATTGCACAACACACCACCCAGCTTCACCCAAGTCTCATCCCATTATGGTAGATGTCAAAATTCAGCATTTGTCATCTATATTAGGTTCAGGTATAAGTGAATTTCCTTGGATGGGTCCCCCGTCATAAATTTTATGGATTACTGTTCTACTTGATCGAAAGATCTTTGAACAAAACAGGTAAGTTATTTGAAACCTACCCCTGTGATACTGTGATTTATAAGAAGTGAATATTTCATCCTGACTCACAGATTCCAAACCTTCGGAATTCCCTAAGTGTTGAAAACCACAAAACTTTCCCTTGTTGTGTTAATGAGGGATGGGGTCAGGGGAAGAAGCTTATAATGAGGGCTGGTTACCAGGGGAGCTAATCTTGTAATTAGAGATTGGAACTTTCAGTCCCATTCCCAGACAGGATGGGAAGAGGAGTTGCAGATTAACTTCAATTGTTAATGGTCAATAATTTAATCAGCTATACCTATATAATGAGGCTTTCATAATACCCAAGAGGAAGGGGATCGAAGAGCTTCCGAAAAGATGAGCATGTGAAGATCTGGGGAGAATGGTGTGTCTGGAGAGGAACAGGAAGCCTGCACACTTCCCTGTACCTCACCCTCTGTACCTCTTCATATTGACGGTTCCTGAGTACTGGTCCTGTGATAAATTGATGATCTAGTGAGTACATGGATTTCCTGAGTTCTGGGAGCCTCTCTAGTAAATTAATGAACCTGAGTAGGGAAACCTGGGAACCTCTGAACTACAGCCAGTCAGAAATAAAGGTGACAACCTGGGCTTGTGACTGACCCTGAAGTCAAAGAAGGGCACTGTGGGACTCTCCAGTCTATAACCAGTAGCTCAAAGCACAGCAGCTTGGGCTTGAGGTTGGCATTGACGTGGAAGTTGGTCTTTGGAAACTGAGTCCTTTACCTATGGAATCATGTTGTCTCTGAATAGATCGTGTCTGAATTGGTCAGAATTGAGCTGAATTTTCAGACACCCTGTTAGTGTCAGATAATTGCTTGCTGATGTGGGGAAGACTCCACACATCCCCACAGGGCAAAATGGTCTTAGGACAAACACTTCACTTCCCCCACACACTCTTCAAATACATAAAGGCGGTAGGAGACGCAGACTTGGTGTGCCCTGGTGGAAGAGTGGTTTTGTCAACCACTTACCATCGGTACAGTCCACATACATCACAAGGACCCAGGGTCGTGTCCTGAGACCAGCAGAGCAAACTTGATGAACAGCTCTTTGTCTAATCTCTTACTTTCTGTCTCCCTCTGTACACCTTCATTTCTGCCTGCACCTTTCCTTTAAAAAAACAAAGAAGCCATAGACATTCATCTACTAAAAGGTGGTTGGGAAGAAGGCACAGAAGTCACTGTTGTATAGCAATTATGAAATCAGCCAGGCACACATAGCCAACACACCTTGATTAGGGCTGTCTTACTTTCAGGAGTTACTTACCCCATCACCTGATAACTTGTTTTTGTATTTTGAGTTACCTTTCTCTTCCACAATAAAAGAAACCTAAGTAGTTTTCTTACCTTCTTTTTGCCCATGACAGTTTCGAGATTCAATAAGAAGTGAATATTTCATCCTGACTCTGTCCTTTTGTACATTTTGTACACTCTGTCCTTTTAATCAAAGTTTGCCCAATTCCTTGTAGACTTTCTGTGTATTAATCTGTCATCCACTCTTTAAATAAACATTACCACATATTTCTTTGCAATAAGCCTTTCTTTAGCTTAATGCTTTTAATATTCTTAGAACCTCTGTTGTTTAAAGGAAAGAATTAATGGGGGTGAGCTTGGACACCCCAATTAGAGGCAGAGTCCATCCAGAAAGAATTAAAATAGAACCATATGGCCAGGATCACATGGAAAGTTTATCAGAATTAGTAGCAGTGAGTTTAAGGCCCTGTTGGCTGGGAAATTTGCAGTAAGGAGCACACAGGTGGGTGCTGTACCATGTGCATCATTCCACATGTGTGTAAGCGATATGGTGTTCTGCATATACCTGGGGGATGGACCTCCTCCCTTCATGGGCGTACAGGGGCTGGAGAGCTCATGAGAGCTGGTAGTATTGCCTGAAGTAAAACAGTGGGAATAACTAGGGGGTGTGTCTTAAGACCAGTGTTACTAAGGAAGGGTCTTTGTTGTAAGTCCATCCCCACTATACCAGCATGCCTTAGGTTTGACCAGTCAACTTATTGCCTGCATCTGCATCTGTATACCTGTTTCATAGATTTTAAGGTGCACTGTTCCCAAATCATTCCCCCCAACCCAATAGGGCCAAAAGAATTTTGGTGATGAAGGACAAAATCATCTCTTCTGTACCTCTTTCAAGTTGGACACAGTCATAGAGCTGACCCTACACTGAGGGTCTAAACTGTTCTATTTCTAACATAACTATGGAGGAAGGATTGTGAGGCCCGCAGGCAGGAAGATGGAATGCAGCATATGTAGAATCCAGCAGGCGTGGCCTTTCTTCCAAAGGATCATAGGCTTGCTTCAATATTATAATTTTATTGACTCTAGATGAGAAAAACAAATTTTACCAATAGGTTAAGAGACAGAGTTTAAAGACAAGAGGGATGAGTAGGGGTCTTAAAAAAAGGTGGTCCAGGAATAATCTGAGTGGTGACCCCAAGGTCACTGTCATGCCTTTTAGAGAAAATTAATGATAAAATGGCTTGTTGGTTTTTTTTTTTCCCCCAAATCAGAAATGGCCAGAGCTAGTACAGGTATGAATTTAGTTTTAAGAGTCTGAAAGATTGAAGTGATAGTTTTATAGTTTACCATAAGTCTACTTAAGGAAGAAGACAATAGTTAAAATAGTAAAGATAAGAGGGAAACACATAAGGAGGTGTTTCTTTCCATAGAGATGTAAGAATAAAGAGGCAAGAAAATTTTAGAAAGTGTTTCATAGTAGCAGGTGAGATTTATACCTAACAGAGGTGGGATAGAGATTTTCCCAGCAGAGGTGAGTTTTCAGAAGCAGCGGACCAGGAAAATAATAAAATAATAAAGGAAAAAAATTTACATTCACTACATTTAATTATTCAAAGGGATTCCTTTGAAGTGGTGTTTAAGGCCTTTGATTCACAACTATCTGGCTCTTCACCTGGAACACACGGCTTCCATCTGGATAAGATAATGCCCATTTTACTGCAGTTGGCAAAAACCTTTACAAAGACCATGTTAAATATCTGCATCACACTGAGGTTGTGGCAGTTATGTAAGACACTGCTGTTCAGGAAAATTCCTTTTTCCTGTATATCTGCAATGGCTTGGACAATCCTTAGGAACAGAGTGGGTGTTTCCCATGGGCCCAACCTGTAACAGAAAGTGATTATGGGTTTTATTTGAGGTTCTGGTGGCCTTCCTGTAGGAACTGGAGTATTTCTGTGGTTAGACATCTCCAATCCAGAGAGACTTTTCCTGGGCTTTTGAACTCAGGAACCAGAATTTTCAGACACTTATGGGCCCTGCGTCCCTACTCTCTCTGCGGAGGTGCCTTCCCATAGGACCTAATGACCCGCTACTACAGTAGGGATGCTGGGAGTAAACCTCAGTTTTTTACATAGAGTAGGTTGTACCCTTTTCCTTGATATTTGGCCCCACTTACACGGTGGACTATCACCTTGCATGTAAGGAGAGATTTATGAAGTTTTGTCTTTCTCAATATTTTAGGACCTCGGTTTTGGCCAATGCAGTGAAACAGGTAAGAAGATTTCTTACTGCTTTATTTTCTTTAGATGTTTGCAAGGGGGATGAGATTAAGGAGACCTAATGTGTTAAAAAATTCTTTAACAATTTCTTTTGATAGAATTATTAGAAGTCCCAGTTTCCAAACTTCTGCCAGTCATCATGGGAATAAACAATTCTTAAAATGGTTTGGATAAATTTTTTCCTCTGAAGGGAGACCTTAGGAATATATAATCCCACAGAAGGACAATTTGGATCAGACTTTTGAGTGCCTGTCTTCCGTTCTTGCCAGTCTGCTTGCCTGAAGATGCAATTAGTTTAATGGTGAGTCCCATAGGATAGTGAAGAGATCGTGATAGTAATATCTGAGTTTTAATAAAATTCAGTAAGAAGAAATAAAGGCATTCTTATAAGGAGAAGCTGTAAAAAGAGAAAAGAAAAGAAGGTTAATGTTTCACAGTTGGGGCTGTGGCCCCACCACCAGGGTCAAGAGCTATCCCAGTGTGGGGTGGAGGGCACTGTGCTGATGGGTCATGAAGGAGTTGTGAAGCTGAAAAGTGGGCTTTCAGTTCATGGCGGCCATTGCACTGGAATTTATGGAAGAGGGTTTGAGGATACGGCAACTGGCCACTGCAGCAGTAAGGAGTTGTGACTCAAATTGCATGGAAAAGACACACAAAATAATCCCTGTCTGGCATACCCGATCCAGATGATATTATATTTTGAGCACAATGAACTTGACCTGCCTTATTTGGGCTGAACAGTCAAACCCAATTTTCATACCAAGGTCAATGGCTGGACATTCCCTTTTTGGTCAATGTTTGAGGATAATCACAGATCTTTCCAGTTCGTGCATTAGTACTTTGTTGCTTTTGATTTGACCTAGATTCCCTGATGAAGTATGTATAATTATTTTGTACTTAATGCTTTCCTATTTGGCTATATAGAATGTGCTTAGATTTCTGGTAAACCTTGGATAATCAAGTAATCTTTATTTGTGATAAATAAAGATTATATCCATGATGCAGAAATAATATGTGAAGAATTTGAAAGTTGGGGTTGAGTGATGAAATGCTTTACCTGGAGCTCTTAAAGACTGAGAGAATTAGTCTCTGATGGACCATTCCCATAAAGATAGATGTGCCCTTTTTTATAAGACAATTATTTTCCAAATAACTTATAAACAGAATCTGAGAGTGCTGAAGTGCGAGACAGGAAACAAGTTAACAATTTTACTTTTACTTCTATTCTTTGAATTATTATAAATTATACAGTAAAAATAATACATGATATTATTTATTCACCATAAGAAGCAGGAGCTGTAATAAAGGCTTTGCAAATATTATTATTTATTCCTAGGAAGTGGAATGATATGGGTAAAATACCATTTCACAAATGAGATCATGGTACCTCAGAGAAAGAAGCGAAATACATTGCCCAGTAATGACACTGCTTAGATTTCGTTTTGGGTTTTCCTTTCCTATGAATGTACTCGTTCCCCCTCTACTAAGTCATTTTTGACGTATTGACTGTCTCCATGTTAACTCTTGTCAAGGTGGAACCATCTATTTATTTTAATTCTTACCATGGCAATCACAAAGTCCATTTATCCCTGTCATCATATAAGGACACAGGAGCATGACGCTTTCAAATTTCAGTGTTAACTCTTGGCTGTCTGAAGATCTTGAGATTGTTTTCTGGGCTTGAATAAGACACTTTTCTTTCATCTTTTAAGTTACTGACACATTAAAAACTGCTTTGTGCAGGCAAATTCAGACTTACCTTCTAGTTCCTCTGATTTGATAAGACTTTCAGTGGAAAAAAATTGGATAAGTAGACAGGCAACTCTAGAAATAGGATACTCAAGACTATGAAACTTAAATTTTGCTATACATCTTATATTTCCTTGACAAAACTCTAGAATAAAGCCTCAGGGAGGATATATTTTGCAATTTGTTTTGGTAAAAAGGGTATATTCAGTCCACAATAATCACATTAGAAAATAATACTAGTGCTTAACTTTCTTTTGTTTATTTCTTAGTCATTTTATTTTCTTAAGTTCTAAATGCATTCTATTAAATAAAGATATATTATTTCTTTCCTTTCTTTTATGCCAAAGTTTCTAAATGGTTAGTCTTTCTAAGAAGGTAATAATTATCAAATGTCAGAAAAGACAAAAGAACAGAAAATATTCTGGGGAATTTAACATTTATGAGAATGGCTAATTTTGTATTTTGTTGTGTTTTTTTTTTCTTTTCTATCTATCTTCTGTCTTCTAGTTTTTGCTTACATATTGGAATTCTTGTACCAAAATATTTTCTTTTGAGTTTCTTGGCATCATCTTTAAGTAAAAATGTAATTGTTTGAGTTTCAGGAGACCATTAAATAATACTTTTCTCCCTCCTTTGTCTTCAGAAATAATTGAGTGGTAAGTACAAGACTCAGAAATAATGGGAAATTAACATTAGTTGCATAATCGGTAAATCTCAGAGGATGTGACTCAGATGTACAGCCCCAATGGGTTCAACGGAGACAGACCTTCCCAGCCACAGGTGTCTCCCCCACAGGCAGACAGCTCTCTGCATGGCACGGAGTAACCAAGTTTGCACTTTGTCTGAGGAGAACTGCAACCTAAACAGAAAGATCCTGCAAGAGGTGAACCAAGCAACTATATGCCTCTTCCCTTCAGAAAGAGACAGTCCTAGTGTGAAGCAGTCACCAACACAGCTGCACTTCGTGGAAACACAAAGCCAGAGGAAATATAATCATCTTTGCTCTGATATAGCTGGACATGAAGTAGCTCTTAATGCCTTCCATTGAAGGTGAGAAACAGCCTGACTATCCCAGGTAACAGAGTCGATTCTAGTGTAAAATTTGTTTTTTTAGCCCAATGTCCCTTCATCCCCACCTGTGCGCTCCTTGGCCATATGCCTGAAGTATCCTAATGCTTTAAGGCTTATGTACTTTTCTGGTCTCTGTAGAAGATCCCCTGTCGTGAGTTCTTTCTGCCTTCAACAGAAGAGTGGCATAAACTTGTCAGGAAAAATTGTCCAAGACTAAAACACAGGCAAAAAGAATTTCTGACTCTGTTCAGTAGCATAGGAGGCATCAATTTCACCTCCATCATAGCATGAACTCAAAAAAGAAAACTAGACTTTGTCATCTTGTGGTTTGGGGAACTTGACTCCATCTATGCAATATTTCATGCTGATGTCCATAAGCTTTTCTAGATGGTTCTCTGTTCTCCTACCACAGGCTAGTTATAGTGATGGCTCTGGGATTGGGGTTCCTTTGCTTTTGTCTCGCTCCTCTCTTAAAGACACTGCTTTTCCTCTCAGATCAACCATCTGCCCCCAGTTTTACTGTTTTCCTTCAAGTCTCTACTTCAGATTCTCTACACTTTATCATAAAGACCGAATGCCTGTCCTCATTTTAGAACAAAAAAAATCCTTTGAATCACAGGATTTTCACATAACGTTGTACAAAATTCTATTAATGTGTATCATATAAGAAAATGAAGTATTGTTTCCAGTGTAGTCCCCTATCCCTCTTTGTGTTTTGACTCAGATGTCTTTGCATACTGTTCTTACTGCAAATAATAAATTCAACTCTCTTAGAGAATAAAATTTAAAATAATCCTAAATTATTTCACCAAATGAATGAAAAGTAAGCTCTTAAAAATGAGGCTGCACTCTGCATGTGCTTCTTATTAAGACCATAGGACTTCTCTTTCAGAAGTGTCTTAGATATTCTAATATATAGCATGCAATAACACAAGCCAGTAATGATCAGCTTTCCTCCATTTCCAAAGCACTGAGAGAGAGACCTGACTTACTCAGTGGTAACAATTGCTGTAGGACAGTAGGAAAAAGGATGAGGCACAGCAGAATTCCTGGGGAACTGTAGAAAGATAGATGGCATTATGAGGTTTTATGCAGTTTGAAAATTACTGAGATATTTCTGAAACTCCTTCCACACAGGCACACTGAAGAAGTCCAGTCTCCCAACATATGAGCATTCAAGGGAGGGTTTTCTAACCTTTATCTTATATGTGTAGTACTCTATTCAAAAACAACATATTAAAAAGCTACAGGCTTTAATTGTTGGGGTTTTTTTGTTTGTTTTTCACTTTTAAATAAAAGCAACCCAAACTTTAGAAAAAACAAAACAAAACCCCAAAGATTCTTCTTTTCCTCTGACATTTGAAATTCTTAACAGCCTTTTCTGAAACATTTAAATAAACATCTAAAATGGAAAAGTCTTTATTTTAGAGATTTAAATAAATCCAAAGCAGATCAAATCAGAGTAAAGATAGATTTCATAATATACTTGCTACTGGTTTTGTTTCCACTTGCCTTCTCTCCACAACAGCCCTCCCTGCATCCCCCCAATAGCTGGTGTCTCATGGAGGGATCACTCTGATGTTAAGACTCTGATTTAATAAAATGTAGTTTTAAGTTGTTAGTTTGTTTGTTAAGTAAGGGAATGCCTTCTGTCAGGAAATGCCAAGTCAGCTAACCTTTATTCAAAGTGCAGAACAGTAGGAAGTGAGGAAAATTGTATTGAGGTAAGTAAGCCTATGTCTTTTTTAAATTCAGATTGAAGTGAAAAAGCCACAGTTCTGATTGGATGGAACAAGTGTACAAGGGCATCAATTTCACTTCATTTTAGCATACCCTCTGAAAAGAAAATAGATATTTTGCCAGAATAGCCCTTACTGCTTTCATGTCCTTTTCTGCTGGTGCTTCCAGTGCCTTTGCTTACAACTTGGTGGTGTGCTTATTGGGTTATAACAGTTCCATGAACTTTGTGCTGTGACTATTTCAGCCTGATTCCTTCTGTCTAGGTGCTTACAGTAGGGTGCTATGCACGATATAAACACTCATGTCTTATATCTCTCACTATTCCATCTGGTTATTAGTGAAACATTGAAAACCCTTATAAATTCTTATTATAGTATTTTTAAATTTTTGTCCTCATTCTGTTTCTTAAATATTTAGTGAGGTTTGTCTTTGGATATTATCCCTTCATCCATACTAGCACTAAGACAAATCAGTAAAAGAATATGTCTTTCCAATGCCCTACTTTAAATTAGGATCCTCACTTCCTATTCCCTATGTGAGGTCTGGATAAGCCTGGTTATGCTAAAGCAACAACCTCCAAATCTTAGGAGCTTAAAACAATCAAGATTTATTTCTTATTTATGCTACTGTCAATCACAAGTAGTTAAGGTTTTACCCCATGTATTCCTCTTTCAGGGACCCAGCTGATGGAACTCTATCCTCTAGAATGTCACCTGTTGCTGTAGCAAAGAGATCAGAAGATGAAAAATCATGTACAAGATCTTAAATAATCTTGCCTGGAATGGGCACAGAATATTTTTACTGGTATTTTATTGACTGTAGGTAACCACAGGGCTAGCCATGATTAACCTAAGAGGGCAGAGAGGGCAGGAAAGTGAAAGGTTTCTGTGTGCCCAGAGAAGAGAAGGAAGACACATGTATTATGGAGCAGCAATAATGTCTATTATCAAGTACTTCCTTGTTCTCCTGTCTGAGCTCAAAAATAAGACCTCCCCTTACTGGTATTCTTGTAATCTTCAATGTTTTGATTTGTAAATGATATAATATAGAGCCAGGGTGCATAGGTCTGGTTTTTATATCTTCCTTGAAATTATTTGAGAGGATGAAAATGGGAAGTTGGCATTTGTCCATGCTGACAGTCTTCTAGATAATTGGGTGACCTTTCATAGAACTTTATTCAGAGGGGAAGAAGGCTTGGAGAGTAAGGAAATAAAAATAGTCATTGTTCTAGAAACCACCGTTGAAATTCTAATTCTTCTTCTTAATCACAAAGGTAATACATTGAAGATGCATAGTTATCGCCTTAATATGTGTAAACTGACACCTCATGTGGTTCATCCTGTGCATTGAATTATTTCAAATCATTTCAGTCTACCAGTTAAAATTGATTACAATTAATCAAATGGAAATTCTACTTTGGCTCTATATCTTAAAGAATAATTAAGGGCCTAATATGAATTCCATCCCTACTGAATTTCCCTTCCTTCCAACTATCACATACTCAACTCCTTTGAACATTTCACTCAACAACTCCCCAGACTTTGCCCACGAAAACTTTCTTTAATGTCGTTTCTCTATGCTTGTCATTACATACATCATTTAACTTTTGTGGATAGAAATGGTTTTATTTCCTTTCTCCCCCCACCCTTATTTAAATTCTCCACAACAGAAAGACTAATATATTATTGATGCTTCGTTAGGATAGACGGGCTGTCCTATGATACCACAAAATCCCTGAAATTCCAGTGGTTTCACATGAAAATTTAATTTCTTGTTTATGTGAAGTTCAATGCAAGTTGGGTGGCTTGCCTATAAGCAGTAACACAGAGGTTCAGTTCTCTTCCATCAAGGGGTTCCTTAAAATGTTCCATTTCCAGACTCATTTTCAGGTGGGCAGGAAGTTGGAAAGGTAGGATAATAAACCGAGATTTCAAGAGAAATTTTAGGAGGATAACCTAGAAGTGGTTACATGAATTTTGATCACATTCCATATCAATCTCACAAGTACATTGGGAAATGTGATTCTCCTTTGTGCCAAGGAAGGAAAAGAGACAGAAAGGATCTAACCAATCTTGCTCACAGCAAGTGAGAAAAAAATCTTCCTTCTTTTCTTCCTAAAGTAATCCCTGACAAAATGAACACCAAGTTCACACAGGAAAAACTGATGAAAACAAACCTATAATAACCACAGGAATTGGATCCCTCCAAGAAACATGGTCCTGTTTCTAGAAAAGAGAGGATGCTAAACTGGCAATCACAATAGATGTTCATTTCACAAATTAAAACCTACTTGTTTATCTCAGATTTTCTGTAGGTGGCTGAACTTTATTCAGGTCTTTCTTTTCATGAGTGAATAGAGAAAATAGATACTGACTTCATTTTTTTCCCATATTTACAGATAGCTTTATTGCATATGCTAGTTAATTGAATGGAATGACAGAAATTACTACTTGATGAATCTTTTGTCTCAATAATAGCCAATAAACACTTCTGGAATGAAATACCCAGCACCTGTCTTAAATGTTGAGTATTCTATTGTTGAATGCTTTATTCAAGCTTTCAGCAATATGAGGGTGAGAATATGAGGGCAACAACTGGTCATCAGCAAGTGATATTCTATTCTCATTCAGCATGTATAACACTCACCTTAGCTACAGCTGAAGAGACCTGGCTTTGCTAGAGGATTATGAATACAGCCTTCAACTGACAATGAATATGTTTTAAAAATGGAAAGCTAAAGAGGGAACATCAGCATAGAATCTTATAGTAGAGTGGTTCTTAACCTTTTTAGGGAACAGAAAATATTCCAAGAAGTTGATTAGACCAATAGTCTTTGAAAATGCCTATTTTCCAAAGACTCCAAATAACTATAAAAGACCAAAATAAGACTACATAGCTTATAACAATTTTTAGGGGGTTCTCAACCTTTGATGTCCATTCCTGTAGGACCATGGATTATAGCTTATGAATCCGGGCTACATCACAGAAAGATACAAGAAAGACCAATGTGTTACAAGCACATTAGTGGAATCCAGAAGAAGCATCTCCGAGGTCTATTCACTCCAAAACAGTTCTAGAAAAGTTTTACGTATTAGCTGCGATCACTGGAAAAAAATTTTTATATAATCTTCATTTGTATAGAAGCTCAAAATGTGCCCAGAAGCTCATATATTCACGATTAACCAAGCTAAGTATTTTACAAAGAAGTCTAATTTTAGAGAAATATGGTAAACTTGTGTAAGATTTCAAAGGTTGAAATTATTTTATTTTTCTCCCACTGAAAGAAGGTGTGTCTGTCCTCTTTCCTTGATTGTAGGTGAGCTCCATGACTGTTTTGATCAAAGAATACAGCAGGAGAGATGCTGCTGAGTTTCAGTTCAAGACCTGAAGAAACTGACCGCTTCCATTTTCTCCTTGGAACAATTTAAGAAATTAGTTGCTCAATAAACTATCACACAATCCTAAGACAACCAAGGCACATGAAGAGCCCTAGAGGACGTGATGCCATGTGGAGAGGGAGAGAGGCGGAGTAGCACCAAGACACAACACATGTGAGAAAAGAAACCATTTTGCAACTGAGATTCCAGCTCCAGCTGCCCTAGGCAACACCACATGAACTGGAGACAAATTTTACTCCTGAATCACTCCAGGATTCCTAACACATAAGACTGTGAGCAAAAAAGTTTATGATTAAAGCAATCAGCTTTATACAAAAATAGACAAGCAAAATAGCCCAAATCGCAGTAGTCCAGTGAAGAAATTTATGTGTATGCATAGTTTATTCTGGGATAAATGTGAAGAGGAAATTTCACATTTATTACTGAACATTTTTGTTTTACTTAATAAAAGAACATACACATCGCTTCTTGTAAAATGTATTAATTCAAGTATCTTAACTGTCATATCCAATGAATAGCCATTAGTCTCATTAATACTTCCTCTCGAAAATGATTCCAGCTGCATCAGTCCCACATAAAGAGTGTCACACTTCCTGCTATGTTGTCATTTGTTTAATAGAATTCATCAATTTTTATTTAGGGCCCACTCTGCTTGACATTGCTTAGAACATAAAAAAGGGTGTACTGTCCTGTTTTCAAAAGATTTTTCTCTAGCAGTCAAAGGAAAAAAGCATATAAGCCTAATGCAATTAGAGAATAATACTAAGACAAGCAACTTCTAAAATGTATGGGACATGTAATAATACTTTATACCTATAAAAATAAGTCATGAGTACCAGAGTAATAATAAAAGTTAACATTATATGAATTGATTAAAGTCTTGGGATGAGGAACAGATGTGAGATGAGAGGTGGCAAGAGGCAGGATTGATGTAGATAAAGAGAGATTTCTATTTCAAACACTGTAAAATAAATATTGATTTTGGGGACATTTTTATACTTACCTAAAGATAAGGTTGATTGTGTTTCTTTTAATTGCATCTCTCCTGAAACGCTTTCGTTTTGGCATAAAAATAGCTAATTTAGCTTAATGGTTAAAGAAAGAAGGGAAAAGTTACCTTTGTTTCACATTTTAGATGTTTAGCCTGAAATGTTAACAGCCGCTCTTCCCCAATTAAATTTCTTAAAACTTGCAGCTGTTTTGTTCCACACCACACTTACCAAATTCTACTTAAGTTTATCTGATTTGGGGTAACTATAGGGTATTTTATAGAGTAATGCTTCCCTTTCTGCTCGCACCTTTTCACTTCCTTTTGTATTTGTCAACTTAGCAAATGTTTAATGAGCACCTAGAGGACACTGACCTTTTTTCTGAACTCCATTGATTGTGCTTAGTATGTCAACTCTAATAAATTATTTTTAATGGAATTTCTGGGGTAAGCATACTCATTAAATGGAGCATCTCTACGTTTTTCCTAAATATATTATTACCTTTTCTTAGTACATTGTCTATTCATCATAACCTAGTGTAAACTCACATAAATAATCGTCTCCAGAACTCTCTGGGCATTCATTATTTTTTTAATTGGACAACACATAATGTATAAGTTCTCTTTCAGATCAAATATACAATAATATTTTTCCAAAAATTGTGTAAATTAATTTTTGGAAAATCCAATAATAATTTAAATTAAGTACATGAATTACTCTAGGAGGACTGTTGTAAATCTTACTGTGACAAGTCTGTATTATCAAAACAGTTCTTTAATTGTATCAACTTGTCTTCTTTTTGTGTGCAAGGTCAGAGAATGGTGATGAGGCATGTAAGCAGTAAACTAGGCAACTTGTCAAGACAAAGTCAAGTCAAAGGAAAGACATAAGTCATCAGAATTTGGCCACAGGTTAAAACTAAATAATAGCCAAGGCAACACTGTCAATAACTTATCCAAAAAAGTTGTATTGGTATTTACTATGTTCAAAACACAGTAGATTAGAAACAAAATACCACGTATTTCTAATGTAATAACTCTTAAGACACTTAACAGACTAATTTCATAAATCTAAAATTAAAGAAACAAAGAGATTGGCATTTTTGTTCTTGACTTAAAAAAATGCATTTATTATGACTGTGCTTTAGTTTGCTATAGTGTGTAAATATATTGCCTAGTTACCTTGTGATGTACTATATCCCAATGGCAGGATTTTAAGTGCTACTCGATTGCTTATTAAGGATGTCCTCTTACATAAATTGATTTTTCCACTGTCTCACAAACTTTCTATGCACGAATCGTTATAATGTAGTGTGATTTCTAAAGTGACTTTGGTCAACTATTGCTTGAAGTTTGCATTAGTTTCCTTTTTCTCTGAATGTCTCGGTTTTATCTGATTCCCCCCAAACTCCCAAATTTGCAACATAGTCAGTAGAGGTGTTCTGCCTAAAACAGTCGAAATCAACTTGGGCTTTCTAAGTCTCCTTTCTACCCAACATACCAAAGATTAAGAGAACGTATATCTGGTTTACCTTAAAGCAAGTGATTCGCAAATCTTGGCTGCACGTTAGAATCACCTGGAAAGCTTTCCAAACTACAGGTGATTATAATGTTGTGGATTGGAATAAACACTCCTGTGATAAGAAAAAGTTAATAAAGGAGCATTATTTTAGAGTCAGATGTTAGGACTACCACAGAGTGGCAGTGCCAGAAAGAGTTCAGCCAACTGTGCCTGATCCCCAGAGGTCTGGCTATAGCTCAGATATCCTTATAAAAGGTGGGCTGCTCATAAGAGAAAGAACAGTTAACCACAAAGTACTTATGTTTTAAGAAGACATATGGTTATTTTTTTAGTATCCTTAGGTAAAGAAAAGAGATAGGAGAGTGTATTTGCATACATTCAGTGAGTGGTTATCTATGTGTGAGAAAAACAAAGAAGTGTAAGAAAAATAAGAATTTTGTCATAAAATCTTATTTTAGAAGAGTGACTTTTCCAGATGTTTGAGGCCTGGCTGACTAGTCAGGCATTGATTGATGTTTATCCTTTCTGTGGCAGAAACACCATATGTGTGGGTTGTTTGCAGGCTCTCTGCAATGACTCCCAGAGCCTTTTCACAGCTCTGCTTTAGCAGATTATAGCTTTGACACTTTCTCAGTGCCCAAGGTTACTTGCTGATTTCTGCTTATGTTCTTCTACAATGTATTGAGAACAGTCATCCAAATGAATATGCTACAAAGAGAAATCTACAGACAGGAATCATGGAGCTACAAAAGAAGACAAATCTTTCTTTCTTCCCCCATGCGATATGGAAGGTTAGGGAGGTTAAAACTGAGAACCTCAGCTCCAGCCCTCATGTTCTTCTGACTCCTTGGGAGAAAGAACTCAGAGTAAGGAATATGCGCAAGAAAGGTTTATGAGAAAAGGAAAGGACACACTCAGGAGTGGGTGTGGGTTTTTATTAAAATAAGTAAGGCAAAAAAGTCCGCAAGTAAGAATGTATGTGGGTGTGCTCCAAGACAGAGAGACACACCCAGAGCGTGGGGCCAGTTGCTCTGAGAAGTTGACAAGGAGCTGTTGCATCAGACTGATATTCATGAGATTCCTGTGAAAAGGGTGGGACTTCCTGGGAGGAGAGGAAGTCTTTCCTTCTTAAAAGAGACCACCATACATTTAAATTCTTGTGTGGTTTTCTAAGGGAAAATGCAGGATCCTGGCACATCAGTGAGAGGGGCTGACGCAGATATTCTATTTGATGGTAGTCTAACAGTTCTCTCAATTCAAACAGCTAGGGTGCCAGTCCTGGTATTTATCATTCCAGTGCTATAGCATTGCTGTAGGCCCTGTTCTGTTCCTACCACATGCACATCTTACTCATTTTTCTTCCCCGCTTTGACCCATCAAGATTTTTTTTGATAAAGAGGACATACCCAAATATCTGCTTCTGTGTGAGTATGTATTTTGAGGGGGTGAAGAAAGAGAGACAATAACGAATAAGGGTGGAAAGAGTGGTAGGAGTGAGTAGGGCCATTATTATGATGGCCAGCCAGGCTGAAGTTTCCATCTTCTTACCTGACTTCTGAAGAGGGTTTCAAAGTGAGAAAAAAGTACATAGACATGAAGACTAAAGGATAAAATATGGAGACAGGATAGTAATCTAGTAGATGTGGGGAGAGGCAGCTTATAGTAGAGGAGAGAGGCATGGTCATGAGGTGCTCTGGGAATCCTTTGAAATTATTGTGTTTCAAAACCTCCCCATATCCCTGGACAGATCATTACTCGAGCATTTTAACTAGACTAGGGTCCTCGAATAACATCAGGAGAGATTCAGATGTCTGACGGGAATACAGGTGAGTATCCAACTTCTGAATCCCGTGACCTCACCCCTCACTCTCCCTCCTGTCACACTATAATAAGGGAATTAAAGTTGTGGAAGAGAGCAGGAGTGGGTGAAAAAATAAGAAGGTTCTCTCAGGGAAAAGCCACCTCCCCTCCCTGGCCACTTTAAGTCCTCAGGAATGGAGAAGCGGGGGCTACGTTTGTTCCCCACTCTAATTCCAGATGGAATAGCTGATAGCCCCAAGGGAAAATGAGTTCTCAGACTAATAATCAGACACATAAGGACACAGCCACTTTATAACAGAGATAATTTATAGTGATTTATGCTAGATTTGTTCTAGATGAGGCAGGATTATTGAAAAAGACCAAAAATTTGAAATAAACACAATAAATTTCCTTCAAGAGATAAAAGAGAAGTAAAAATATGCATTTATACAGAAGAGCCAGTTGGAAATAATGGGTATAAAATATTATAGTACAGATAATGAAGCAAACCAAACAAAAATTTGGAATAAACATAATAAATTTCTTCTAAGAGATAAAAGACAAATAAGAATATGCTATTATAAAGAAGATCTAACTGAAAATAATGAACATAAAAATTATTGTAGTGGAGATAACTGAAAAGATGGGCTAAATATTAGAACAAATATAATTCAAGTATACTTTTGGGTTGGTCAAAGAATTCTTCCAAAACTCATCAGAAGGAAAAAAGAATTTCCTTAAAGAAGAGCTTAAGTATGGTGATGAAAGAGGAAGTGTGAAGATCTATATAACATAGGAAATATGTAAAAAATTTAAGAGTAAATATTCTCAAAATTAAATTGGGCAGAAAAAGAAAAGTCTCCTGTAAAAAGATTATCATGCAATTTAAAAACATCAAAGAGGAAATTCTTAGAGTCATAGAGAAAGACAAACACAGAAAACAGAATGAAATTGATACAAAGTTTTGGGCAAGAGGTACAGAAAAGAAGATAATGGAATAACATTTTCTAGGTGCTGAAAAATAATAACTTTGAACTTAGAATTTTGTATCCTGTTAAATAATAATTTAAATGTTAATTGCTATAAAGATGTTCTCAGATAAGTCTCAAAAGGTCTTACATGGAAAGATGAAAGCATTTTTGTTGGAAGTATTAATAGCAGGACCATAAATTAAAACAGGAGGAATCTGTAATATACAGAAAAGGGAAGATAAATAAATAATGTAGAGATGATCAGGAGAGTTCACAAAAAAGTATGCTCATATCATTCGAGAACTGTTAATAAGAGAAAAATATGGGGATGGGAGAGATTGGACATGTTAAATGCACTGGTCTTCTTGCGGGTCAAGAGATGGGGGAAGTAAGATGGAAATACTAAGCTTAAGAAATGAACCCTCCAACAAGTAGAGGAAATTTTATCAATCTAAGAGAAGGTAAGAAAAGGTAAAATGTTATCATAAGTGGAAAATACTAATAATATGGTAGACATGAGTTCTGGCTTATGATAATAGTGCCAAGTACAAATGATGTTTTAATATAGAGGGTTTCAGGTCAGGAGGGAAAAAAAAGATGAAGTATAATGTATATTTAAAACAAAGGTCACAGAATGTGAAATAAATAGACTGAAAAAGATGTCACAAAAATATAAGCAGCAATTTGTGTACAATTCAAGGGTTAAAATAACACAAAAAGTCAAATAAAGGATTAAAAGGATAAAAAAATACCTAAATCATTCAAACAAAACAACTCTTGGGCCCCTCCCCCCTTTTCCTGCTTGAGAAGAAACTTGCATAGGTCAGCACAAAACTGGTCTAATTCTGTAAAGAAACCATGTAAGAATGTACTGATTTAACAAGCAGGCAACTCTCACCATCTGCCAGATAGCAGCTATAGGAGGGAAGCCAATCCAAGCACTCCCTAAGATCCCCATGGCACTACTCAAATTTAGATCAAATTTTAATCACCCTGTGCTTGCCTCTTTTGATCTCCAGATACTATTTAGAGTTACAGGGCTCCAACACAAACTCTATACATGAATGCAAATCAGACCACTTACTCAAGGTCTGTGTTAAAAAAGACCACCCAGGTTTGTAACAGAGGGCAATCTACACAAAGCAATCTGTTTTCTGGTTTAAGCCCTCAATCGATTAAGTAATACATTCTTTATTAAATTGATCATTTCTGGGATCTTTTGTTCCAAGTGTCAATTATCAAAGTATACTAAAATACATGTCATTTCCACTAGAATACAGAGAAAAATAAATAATCATAATTAATTTTTAACAAATTCCCCTTAGAAATTGATAAGCAATCATACGAAATATAATAAATACAGAAAATATTTGAATGATACATTGTGTTGAGCATTTATATGTATACATATACGGAGAGATAGATGATCGATAAATGAATGGATATTTGTTTTGTGCACACATGGAACAATCACAGACCATGAGTAAAGCTATAGGTACTTACCAAAAATAACCATAAATAAGTATTATACAGATTGCATCTTCTAACTAAAATTCAATACAGTTAGAACTTAATTGCAAAAGGATAGTTACTAAAATACCACAAGTCTGAAAAATAAAATAAACAGAAGAAAACCATAATATTGTGGAAGTTGGAGCTGAAGAACAAATGACAGAAATAATGGAATATCTAGAATCGAATAACAATGCAGTACATCTCGAACTGTGTGGGACAGAACTTGAGTAGTGTTTAGACAGGAAATTAAAGTATTTTTAATAAATTATTCTTTGAAGATATTAGTAAAATGACTATGCCTTTTTGCAAGATCAATCTATAAAAAAAAAGAAAATGCAAAGTAAAAAGAGTGAAAAGATGAAGAATTTATACAAAGCAAATACCTAAAATTTAATTTTAATAATGGACATTTATTTGAAAGTATGTCTAGAGAGCATATGTAAGTTTATAGAAAAATATAAAATTCTAAGTTTTTAAATAAAAAATGTAAAATTATTACCTATTAACTCACAATCAATTCCAGCATATTTTTGAGGAATTTAACACACTCATTCTAAAAGGTATATTGAAAAATAAACAAAAGTGGTTCAAAATACATTTAAGCACTTGTCATTTGGTAAAGATGACTCCACCAAAACAAGGGAGAAGAATGGCTTATTTAGTAAGTGGGGTTGAGAAGACTAGATAATTAAATGTACAAAATTAAGCTGTATTTCTCTGCTTTCTAGCACATCTTAAAAACAAATTCTAGAAGAGTTAATGACTTAAACATGAATGATAAAATTACAAATCTAATAGAAGGAAATATAATAGAGAATTTATATGACTCAGGGACTGGAAACCCTTTGTAAACAAGACCCCCAAAGTACAGACTACAGGGTAAAATAATGGATGAATTTTACTATATTAAAAATATTTCTGGTCAACAAGCACTACTGTAGATAGATTTAACAGATACCAGACAGGAAAAACTGTGTCAAAAAGTGAGCTATTAATATTTATAATAAACGGATCTTTAAGTCAAAGAAAAATACTAGAAAAGTAGATAGAAAATGAAAAAAATATATGAAGATATACTTAACAAGGGGGAAAATGTGGTGCATATCATAGGATATCTACTGTAGTTAAAGAGAAGCACCAGATGCATAAATAGTGGAATGAATTTTAAGAAAAGGGTAAAAAACTTGAGATTTATGGCTCAACATTATACATATATATTTGATCAAACACCTGATGACAACTACATAATCTACTCGGATACTTAAATATTTGAGGTGTTATATTAAACATCTTACAGTGCACTACTATGTAAGGACGGGCATAGAAATTATATTTGACAACAAAAGTGAAATTTACATTAAAATGAATCAGGAGAGGAATCTTGTTCAGAATGATTAATGGTATTATGTTACTAACCTTGGTATGTCAGTAGTGAGATAGTGAGCAATTCAACTCCTTGTGCCTGAGCTAAAGAGTTGAGTGATAGTCAAGTATAGAGTTGAGCAATAAAAGGATAGAAAGTAAGGGAGAGAGAAATTTCATTGTGCAATAAACTCTACAAGACTCTGTCTCTTGCCTATCTGAAGAAGGTGGTTATGTCCTTATAGTCTGTAGTCAATCAGAATATTGGAAGATTTCTAAATTTGAGTTTGGTCTCCAGAGACATGACACAGTCTATTAGTACTTAAAGCCAAAGTCAGTTGCTCTAAGCCAACTTCAGGCTCTACACTGATAATTATTCAGTACAGTTATAGATGAAGTGGTACTTTGCATACCTACTTGGAATCTATTGAGAACCATTAGAGAGGCTATTATCAGGATATAACTGGGCTCAACAATCCAAACACCTGAAGAATCCTACCTTGATAAGGAATCCATAGTAATCTAGAAAATTTGCCTTATAAACGTTATCCTCTTCATAATTTTAAATTATCAACAGATCACGGATATTACAACATCCTAACTGAAGCATTAACTGAGTGTCTTATCCAGGGTTCCTGGTAGCCTGCAACAGAAATGAACCCTGGCTAGCTTCATCAAAAAAGAATTAATTGGAAGTAAGAAAAGGAGGCAGAAGAACCAAGTTCTGAAGTGAGCAGGTGTCACTGAGGTTGAGTGGCAGGAACCATGAAGAACAGCGTGGTTGGCTGCTGTCCTGAGCATCAATGTGAGATACTACTGCTAGAGACACCACTGCATCTAACTTAACCCTAAGCACTGCTCTGAAATGAATGCTATGTTTTATGATATTTGCTTGAGATTTAAGCTCCACTGAGGGCATCAGACTGGCTGAGCCCTACCTTCCAGAAGTGGAAGAGAACAAGCAAGTATCTGTATCCTTTACAAATTAACACTAAGACTCAGGCAATAATATTCTCATACGTAGTAGAGACTACTCAAATTGGGTCAGCTATTCTATTGATGATACTCCAATGCACCAGGCATAGAAAAATTAAGCCACTTATCAAAGACACAAAGTAGCAGGTGACGAAACTAGGTATCAAGGCTGTTCTTTTCCTAGTATATTGTGTTGCCCCAAATGTAATACAATAGAAATGAAGCAAAAACATGGAAGTCTCTTAAATCAAGATACATGAGGATAAAACTCACTATTAAACAATTTCTAATCCTCCCTCCCAATGTCCCTAACCCCTCATTACTCTCTCATCTGAGATCCCATATCCCTCATATATACCTCTCTGATATCATTTCATATGACATCCTCATTCCTGATTTCCACTACACTGCCAAATCTTCAAAGGCAATGATGAATTATTATTTACTTATTACTATAGAACTGGACACATGCTAAGTACTTAGTTAAATGAATGAAAGGAAAAATGGAAAAATGACAATAGAAAACTACCATGACTTAAGGGTTGAGTGATCAAGTTACTAAGCCTTGAAGAGAGGGCAAAAGTTAGTCCATAGTTAGATGAGACCTAAGGTTAAAAATAAAGAAAATTTTGGTGTTTGCTTGAATTCGACTAAAAAAACAACTTGTCCTTCGCTCTTAAAGTACATAGAAAAGCTAACTAGGACAGCTGCAAGGCATTTCAAAGGATACTGGAAAAGATCCTATCACTTGAGTTGTTGTGAAAATATGACTAGATGACCAGCAAAGACTAAACTGAAAGAACTGGAAACCAAAAGCCACAAAACTTGCAAATGACTTATCAACAGTCAATACACACAGACTCTCTATTCAAAGCAGTTTTTATCAAGGACACTATAATGCCTTCGGTTACTAGAAAATCTGCCAAACTCTAAAGTTTAAATATATTCAAACAAACTGCCATGCATTGAGAGACTAGATTAGATAAACTTGAATGAAATTTTCAATGCTTAAGGAAATGTCAGAGTTTTTTTCCTCTATTAAGTTTTCTTTCCACATTAAGTAAAAAGGAATTTTGATTCATTCAGAAGTAGAAAGAAAATTTTTGCTCAAGCCCAGTTAAATGATATTTGTTGGGAATAGAATTGCTATTTTAGGAAATACATTCATAGGGCACCAGTATAAAAGATACCTGGGGAAAATTCTTCACTTGCCAAGAATTCTACTAATAGAATCACGCTCAGTGAATATGGTAGCAAAATACTGAAACAAGACAAATAGAGATAGCAACAGGATTGTCCACTACTTAAGCATTACAAAATGTCAAAAATGCCACATATAATCTTAGACTTAATTTTACAAAATGATGAAAAGAAAATTATGGCAGGAGGGAAGATATTCCTTTTATCCTATCCATCATCATTCAAACCAGAATTTTAAAAACACCGTGTCTTTAACTAGAAATGTAAATAATGAGTATTTATAAAATGACTTTTGATATATAAAAGCAAAGTAATGGAAAAAGTATAGGCTGTTTGACTTAGAACACTTTCGTTCCATTTATTCTAATGTTCCTGTCCCTTGCTGAGTTAAAAAAAAAAAGAGCAACACATAATGTTTATGGTACTTAGCCAATTATGGCCCTATTATAGCTGTAGAAGTTTCACAGGAAGCATTGGGTAATAAAAGACAGAGGTGGGTTGGTCATTAGTGAAGTGACACTGTTTTGCTTTATGAAGGAATCTAGATTAGGAAGATTCTCAAGATTTTTTTTTTTTGATCAAATAAAGCTTGTATTCTCTCAGCCAGGTTTTCTTTCATCTATCCATTCACTAAGTCATCCATCCCAATTTATCTGTCAATGCAAGTATTTATTGGACTTTGATTATGAGCAAGGCATTTTGCACACTGAGAAGTATGAAATAGAATTACACAGAAATGGCAACATATTTTGATGATTAAAAGCAAAGCCTCTGGAGTGGAAAGTCTACAGCTAGTGAGGACCAGCTGTATAACTTTGAACAAGTTACTTTGTCTCTTTATGCTTCAATTTCTTCATCTAGAAAATAATTCCTCAAGATTGCAAGGGTTAAATAGGTAATGTTTTCAAAGCACTTAGAAAGGTGCCAACAAGTGCTTCACATGCATTAGTCATCATTATTCCCTAGAGCATCTTAAATATTTTGCCAGAGTTTTCCCCTTTAGGGAAACAAGAGCAATTTCCAACTCTGAAAAAGGACTTGTATCAGGGTTGAATGAATTTTACAGGGTAAAAGTAATGAGCTAGAGTCTCAATCACGCTTTATTCATGGTTGGACTTTTGTCATTCATGAGTTCCTGATTTTGGCTCCAGACTTCTCCAGGCTGAGGGCTACCAACACAAGAGAGAGTGAGAGGCTGAGGCGGTACTCTCCATCGCTGCCTCTTGCACCACAGATATTAGCTGACAATTAAGCTTTAGCTTCCTTCCAAAATGCTCAGTACGCAAGACCTGACCAGAGTTCTGCCTTGGTTTTTGGTGAGCACGCTCTTCACTGGAATGAGAAAACTAGTCTCGGTTAGGTTGATTTTCCTTTAGATGTTAGAACGGTTTGTCACAATTTGTCTTTGTGTGATTATTGTTTTCCCTAGTTAAGGTCTTCTGTGAAATGTTATCACAAATCATAGCATAATGAGGGCATTACAAATAGAAGTTTCTTTATCTATGACCTTTTGTAAGCAAAATAATTTATTGCTTTATTCTTGTTTTTTGTGTATAATTGTTACTATGGACTGAACACGTGTAGCCCCTCTCCCCAACAGAGTGTGAGGGCATTTGGAGGCTGGGCCTTTGGAAGGCATCAGCTTTCACTGAGGTTATGAGAATAGAACCCCCAAGATGGAATTTGTGTCATCACCAGTAGAGGGGAAGAAGGCCCCTCTCTATGCCTTGTGAGGGAGCAAGAGTCCTACCACTTGCAAGCCAGGAAGGGACCCTCCTGGGAAATTAATCTGCCAGCATCTTGATCTTGGATTTTTCCAGTCTCCAGAATTATGAGAAATAAGCATTTCTGTTTAAGTCACTCAGTCTGTAGTATTTTGTCATAGCAGCCAGAACTGACTAAATTTTCTTTGGTAGTGCTTGTAAAATGATTGAAAAACACCATTTGCGTCTCTGTATCTCTAGCCTATGCAAGAATTCAGCAAAATGAAAGAGATATTATCTTTCAATGGTTTTATATTTACGTATTCTATAATGCCCTCACAGACTTAAAAATAGTCTTTGACATAGACAGGAGTAAAATTCTTCAGAATGATTATAGGACTAAATTTTAAAAATAATCTGGGGAATGCAATAGCTTGTTAGTGACAGTAAGAGCTATCATTATTATTTATGATAACTACTATGAGAACTATTCAGAGTTCTCCTGAATGTACAGAATTTTGCTCCACAGATATCCTTTTATTACTGAGGTATTTTCTAAGGTGAGCTGGGCAGTGCATTCAAGTCTTTTCGGTGGAATTTAAAAAGTATCTATACCTTCCCTCTAGGATTTTATACACCTACCAGTTCCCTTCATCCTTCTTGAGATCTCTGTTCTGGTGTCCCACTGGTAATAGTGAGATGTGCCATGTCCCTTGGTACATTGGGGTGGAAAGAACTATTGACAACAGGTTTCTACAACAAAGGAATTTCGTCTTTCTGTTTGTTCAGTTAGGTTATAAGGAGGTACTTCTCCATTTAGTTCAGACCTGTAGAAACACAGTTTAGTGTAGAGAGCACAGACATGCTGAGTTCTAAGACCTATGTTGATGGTAATTACAGTGTAAATCCCGAGCTGATTTTCTCCTGCTGTTTTACATACAGCTGGATTGCTTCCCATTCTCCTCAGGTTATCTGGTCCAGAAAATAGAAACTGACTTTTTAGACAGAGCTTAGAAAATCAGGAAAGCAATTATCATGCAAAAAGTTTCATACGATGCACGCCAGAACCAATCCCAAATGTGGAGAAATAGTCACTATTTTATATTCGGTGTCAATACTATTCTTCTTGAGTACAGCTTGAATTTAAGGTTAATCTTGTTTTGCAAACTGTGCCCTTACTGTTTCTCTAGGATATTTAGAATATGTCCTCTATTTTTAGTACCAACTGACAATATGCATGCATGCTGTGTCCTCCCACCTAATTCTCATCATTCATTATAATATTTTGAACTAAGAAATATCAGAAATTCAAAATCACTAAACCAACAAAATCTATTTAGCTGATAAATTGTAAAATATTTTCAAAGTTGGAACTCATAATATTTATATAATTACACAAAACTGCAGTCATATATCTATATAATCCAGCTAAAGAATGAAGTATATTATTTATCCACTTATGTTTAAAAAGAGCAGCAGCATAGATCTTCATATATTTTCAAAGTTTACATGAAAATTAGGGCTCTCATGCAGTTAAAACATAGTCAATTTGTTGCACTCTCTGGAGTAGTGGTTGGGTCCGCCATCTCTGGCCAAGTGAAGTCCATGTATATCCCAGGGACTTGGGTTGGTGTCCTGGGGCTGGGAGAAACAACCAATATGAAAAACTAAATAAAATAAATAAAATACATCTACATTCTCTCTTTTCCTGCCTGCCTGCATACTCACCTTCATTCCTGCCTGCCCCCTTCCTTTACAACAACAAACATAGAGTCGATTTTCATCATCACCTGTGGGAGTCGGTAAAGTGGGAACTTGCATTCAAGCCCACACCCATCAGCTATCAGCTATGTTACTTAATCTTCTCTGTCTGTTTCCTTTTCTGTATAATGAAACATAGCAATACCCAGTTCATTATATATTGTCTAGACAATTCTATTAACTTCTCAACAACTGGTTTTACTTCATGGTTGATTGTTTCCTGGAGACTTTATTTTAATTAATAAATATTTGAGAACAATCTAATATTACTAACGTAAACTTGGAATTTACATTAAGACTATTTTCCCCTACTGGCATAAAAACATCAAGAATTAAGAGAAATTAAAAAAAGAGTGCCACTAAGTGACAGGATACAAAATGAATGTAAAAATATTATGTCTCTATATGCAAATAACACATTATAGGGAAATAAATTAATTTAAAAATCCCATTTACAATCACATCAAAAACATAATACAGCTGGGAATAAATTTAATAAAGGAGGTGAAAGACCTTACACTGAAAACTAAAAAACATTGCTTAAAGAAACAGAAGATTTAAATAAATGAAAGAGAATTGGATTGGAAGGATTAACAGAGCTAATATGACTATTTTATCCAAAGAAATAGACAGATTCAGTGCAATCTCTATCAAAATTCCAGTGACTTTTTTTAAGGAAATATAACAAACAATACTAAAATTTATATGGAACAACAAAGACCGAGAATAACCAAAGCTATCCTTAGAAAAAAAGAAAAATGGAGAAATAATGCTCTCTGACTCCAAGCTATACTACAAAGTGATTTTAATCAAAACAGACACATAGACCAAAGACGTAAAACTAAAAACCCAGAAATAAAGCCATGCATATAAGGGCAGTTAATTTTCAACAAAGGAGCCAAACACACACAGTGGAGAAAGATAAATCTCTTTAATAAAAACTAGTGGAAAAACTAGAAAGCCACGTGCAAAAAAAAAAAAAAAAAACCCATAAAACTAGATCACTATTTCATGTAATACAGAAAAATCAATTGTTCTATGCAATGAGCATATAATTAAGCAAGGGCAGTCTCTTCAATACATGGTGTTGGGAAAACTGGACAGTCACATGCAAAAGAATGAAACTAGAGTATGATTTACCACCAAACACAAAAATTAACTCAAAATGGATTAAAAACATAGATGTAAGGCCAGAAATCATAAAATGCATAGAAGAAAACTTAGGCAATGGACTCCATGACATTGACCTTTGGGGACTTGACTCTAGCCACTCAGAAAACAAAACCAAAAATAAACAAATGGGGCTACCTCAAACTAAAAATCTCATATACAGCAAAAGAAATCATAACAAAAATTAAAAGGCATCTGCTGATTAGGAGAGAATATTTAAACATCATATGTCCACAAATGGTAAAAGGGTGACAGGAAGGATGGAAGGATGTACAAGTGAAGGGGATAGAATTGCTAATGGTGAATGATAACAGACATTTATCTGGTGTGGGTGTGGTGTGACAAGCACATTGATTGAGGTGTAAATCTATTGTCTTGAAACATATATTATTGTAAAGCAAAGGATTCTTTTTATTATTGAGGGAATTTGAGTAAAAGATTGTTCATTCTACCTCAAGTTAATCAAACAACCCCTTTGATTTCAGTTCTAATAAAAGTAATTCTCTATTTTCCACAATCTTATAGGAATTGAGATAGTAAATAAGAAATCATAAAGCTAGTTTTCAGAGTACAAACTTTGGAATCAATAGATCTAAATTTTGAGGCGCTTCCTCTTAGTAGTTGTGTGATTTGGGTACGATTTCATTTAAATCTGAATATAGTGATGGTACAGAGTAGGTAAATTCTAGCAAGTGGTAGATACTATTATATATTAGCTTGTATGGTGCCATAAGTGCTATCCTGACTAAATGAGAAGCTATAATCCTTGCTAGATATGCCAAGAGAAGAAATGGTTTACTGTACTGTTTATTTTGGGGTTTCTGTGAGTTTTGCTGGCGTGATTTATCAAATGGTAGGTCTTAAGTCATTCTGCTTCCAGTAAAAGAATGTATGGTATATAAAAAATCAGAGTTTATCTTGGAAGCCATTTCATTTGTCTGGGGATATTGTAAATGTACAATAAAATACAACTTTGTATCATTCATGGAGACACTCTTAAATAGCTCTTGTTAATGAACAAAATTTGGCATGTTTAAAGGGCTATCTAAAGGTCTGTGAAGCTATTATCAGTTGCGAATGTAATCTTAAGAATCAATTCTGGAGTAATATGCTGTATTAACAAAATCTTTAACAGGTAGGAAGTCATAACCCTACATGGGTTCATACATGGCAGCTCCTGTTCAAAAGAGGAGGGGTTTTGCCAGTGGTCCATCTATAGATTCAAAACTAAGAGAAATGCCACTTGGAGACACTCTGGAATTTGTGAACCATTGAAATGTAGTCCAAAGAATTATGAGAAAATGTTCTGTATTGATTGGATGCAGGAGTTTCAAAAATTTAATTCTGATAATGTTCACGTTGTAGGAAAAAACAGAAATGCTAATCTTAATCCCTTCTAATGCATACTCACTGATCATATTTTAATCTCTGGGATTCCATATATATACTCCATATATATATGAACAGAATAATGAACACAGTCTCCTTTTCATTTTCAAATAGCAAGAACTGGCTAAGTCTTTCAAATAGCGAGAACCACACTATGTCTTGATTCATATCCCTACAGCTGATTCTACCCCACCACTGTGAAGGCTAGAGCTAGCAACTTATTACAAAACCACTATATTAAAACCTTTTTCCAACGTGAAAAATAATGTACCATTACTGTAGAAAAATTGAGAAAGACTAAAACGCTAAGGAAAATAGAAATAGCCCATCATCTAGAGATACCCAAGATTACATGCTGATAATATATTTTCTTTTAGATCCTATATTATGCATATATATTAAAAAATTGAGATATATCTATTTTTACCATGGTATAATATCAGAAACATTTTTTATTGTCATTAGTCGTTCATAATCATGATTTTAATAGATCTAGAATATCTCATTGTATTGCTGACTACATATTATATTTACTAAATTTTCTGTACTATTAAATTTTCTCTATTACAAAGAGTGCTACAGTGAATAATTTAAGAGATGATCCTGAAAGCTGCAAAAATTGAATTATTAGATCAAAATTGACAAATGATAAATTAAATAGAATGTTTAAGTTCCTTGTATTTATCTTTTCTGAAAAGGTTTGTTTTAAATAATTGACTATACAAAAGAAATACATTGCTAAGGGAACCTAAGGGACAAAACTCTTAATGAATATTAGGTTCTCTTGCAATCATCTCTTTATACTGAAGCTTTCTCCCCTGATAATATCCTAAATTAACTGATGCCTATTGACCTTAAATATGAAGTAGGCTCATACATAGCACTTTAAAATTATTCTGAAAAGCTGTACTTAAAATGTTAGGATGTGAATGAAGTATAGCATGTTTTTAAAAGGTTGGTAGGTACTTGTGGTGGGTCATTCTAGTTTCTAATGAAGAATCAGAACTGCATTCAGTTAATGTCTTTACAGTTGGTTTGGGTTTTTTTTTCCTTTGGAGCAACTTGATTCCAGTTCTGTAAAAAGGTAACACATGGATATTCCAGATTTTACAATGACTACCTACTGATTTTCTGATCAGATGGGTCAGAGTCCAGTTTTCTCACAAACAGAGGATACTTCCACACGCTTCATCTTTTCTACTGGGAGTATGGCCAACCTGCCTGGAGGGGAGAGGGCTGGGCTAGGTTGTCTTTCCTGTCTTTCATAATGGAAGTGGGTATGAGAGCTGCTGGCATCAGAAATCTGTGATTTTTGTGTAAATCTTGTTAAGCACTGTTCTCTGTTAAGTACTGTACTCTGATTAAGCAGTGTCCTTTGGTATCAGGCCATATGTGTTCAGAATCTTTGTTCACCACATATAAACATTATGACCAGAGGAAAATGAACCCAACAGCCCTATTAGGTCTTGGTTGAATTCCTCATTTTTACAACTGTTATGATAATATTGTGTACTTTA
The DNA here is from genome assembly GCA_004363575.1 of Solenodon paradoxus. Classification (NCBI taxonomy): domain Eukaryota; kingdom Metazoa; phylum Chordata; class Mammalia; order Eulipotyphla; family Solenodontidae; genus Solenodon; species Solenodon paradoxus. The sequence continues at coordinate 291,706 of RJWH01000619.1, read as the reverse complement.
TAAGGTTGTTCCACTGATAAAACACATAAAAGGTATAGAATGGTGCCTGCAGTGTAATAAGTACTTAATAAAAATAAACTTATTTTTAGAAGAAACAAACCAGTTCTCAGTTGTACCTTCAGAAATATAAGTAGCCTGAACTCAGATTTATATGTTTTAATCCTCTGACTCAAGCTTACATCCATTCATTCATTAGAAACAGTGTATTCTGCCTATACAATAAACACAATAAAAATAAGATTTTGTGTGCAAATAATTTTAAATGTTGCTTATACTCAACACATTTTTGTTATTATGAAATTATTGTAAAAACTCTTATATTGTAAATAAATGATGCTGATTGCATAAACTATCATTCAAAAATTAACTTTCTAAGTATAAACTTAAGATGGACCTGGAACATGGACCTGGAAGAGGTGTTGATTCAGTGTCCTAAGAAATTTGGCCTCTTAGTTGTTACTTTCTAGCTGAAATATTAAAACAGAACATACATTTTAACAAAGTTGATGAATTTTAGGCCTTGGGAAAATCTGTGTGTTTGAGCAAGAAATATAATGTTTTACTCAAAGGATGTATTTATTTGTTGTGGTGCTTAGTCTGCAAGTCATGTCTGCAGGTAAATGACAGGGTAGGGTGTGGAGAGGAAAGAAGACCTCTGTGGGAAACAGTCATACAGGATTAATATACTTTCAAAAATGAATGCCAGAATTGGGTTTCCAAGATGGATCCATCAGGAGGAACCAGTGATACAGACTTCTTCCTAGGACTGAAGGATTTGTTCCCTCAGTGGATGCCCACACACCTGAAAGTTGACCACAAGCGTGTACAACCTGGTATGGAAAACATGGGGGTCTTTCTTCTTTGGAGAATAGTAGTTCTCCAGAGAGTATATAAGAGGACAGAGAATATCAGGTGTTGATGGAGAAAAAAGTATGAAAAGACCTGACTACAGCACTTTCATTTGTTAAATCAAAAATCTCATCATGAGGTGAAAGGAGGAAAAGTCTTCTCGTGAACCAAAAGTACACCAAAAAACTATTAGAATTAATAAATAAGTACGGTAAAATGGCAGACTACAAAATTAATATATAAAAATGTGTTGCATTTTTATAAGCAAACAATGGGACAGAAGAGAAGACAGTTTCAAACACTATCCTATTTACAATAGAAACAAAAAGAATTAAATACCTTGGAATATATTCAGCAAAGGGTGAAAGACCTGTATAATGACATTGTTAGTGAAAATAGAGGAAGATACTAAGAGATGGGAAGATATTCCATGCTCATGGTTAGGAAGAATTAATATTTTAAATCCACTGACATATTTCAAGGAAATAGAACAGAAAATTTAAGAATATGTATGGAATCACAGAAAACTCTAAATAGCCAAAATAATCACAAGGAAAAAAAGAACAAAAGTGGAAATATCATGCTTACAGATCTTGAACGATACTACAAAGCAATAATAACCAAAACTGTATGATACTAGAATAAATAGAGGTACACAGATTAGTAGAATAGAAATGAGTCACCAGAAATAAACTCACAAATATAGGAACAGTTAGTTTATGACAAAGAAGCCAAGAATACATGATAGAGAAGGGAAAGTCTTTTCAGTAAATGGTATTGGGAAAATTGGACAAGTACATGCAAAAGAATAAATCCAAATTACATAACACCATACACACCAAAAAATTCAGAATGAATCAGGAACTCAGATGTAGGACCAGAAACCATAAAATACATGAAAACCTAGGCTATACACTTAATGACAACAGCATTGGCGAGGTCTTTGGGGACTCAACTCCAGTGGCAGGGGAAACACAACCAAAAATAAACAAATGGGGCTACATCAAGTTAAAAGTTTCTACACAGTGAAGGAAACTATCACCCAAATTAAAAGACATCCTGCTGAATGAGAAAATATATTTGCACATCATATATCTGACAAGGGCTTAACATCCAAAATACATATGTAACTCATTATACTCAACAACAGTAAAACAAACGACCCAATCAAAAAATGGACAGAAGATCTGAAAAAATATTTCTCTAAAGAAGACATAGAGATGAACAACCGGCACAGGAAAAGATATTTTTTCCTCTTTTATTATTAGGGAAATGCTAATCAAAACTACATTGAGATATTACCTCTCATCTATGAGAATAGCTATTAACCAAAATACTGGAAACAACAAATGCTGGAAAGGATGTGGAGAAAAATTAAACTGTTTACACTGTTGGTGGGAGTGTAATTGAAAGCAAGCATTATGGAAAACCATTATGCAGTGTCCATAAAAAGTTGAGAATGGATGGTGCACCATAATAATGTAGTGGTTAGGTCCATTGCCTTCTACCAAGATCACAATGCACGAATATCTATGGACCCAGGTTTGTGTCTTGGAGCAAGGGAGAACAACCAAGATGAGCAACTAAGTAAAGGATAGGGATGCTTCTTCCTCCTCTCTCTTCCTACCTGCCTATCTACTCACCTTCATCCCTGCCTGCACCTTTCCTTCAAAAAATTTTTTTAGGAAAGAAATTCCATGTTATCCTATCATCCCACTTCTGGATATTTACTCAAAAAATACTAATTCAAAGAGATATATGCACTTCAATGCTATTGAAACATTATTTACAAGAGCCAAGAATTGGAAACTGTGCCCATTGACAAATTTATGTTATTCACCTGTCATTATGAAGATGTGGTACATAGATACAGTGGAATACTACATATCCCTAAGAAAGATAAAAATCCTGCCATTCGTGACTACATGAATGGAACTAGAGGGGATTATGTTAAGTGCAATAAATCAGAAGAACAAAGATAAGTACTGGATGATCACATTCAGATATGGAATACAAAGAAAAGAAGCGAATAGCAGACAAAACACAAACCAATCCTTGGACACGGAAAGAACTGAGGTTAATCAACAATTGTCTTCTGTTCATTCTTCTGTTTCAAGAATGCCTGAAAGAAATGCTGAGAATATAGGTTACTCAATATCCTTTTCCCTACTGGTGGCTGGTGGGTTAGGAATTTGTGACCATAAACATACAGGGAATGGGGGAATGGAAGTTTCTAGGCTTCCCTCTAGCAAAGGGATTCTCAAGTCATGGGGTTGCTATGGATCAGTTAGATATTGGTGATGCCAGGGATAGATAAGGTTTTCCAGCCAGAGTTGTAGATTCCTTAAGATCAGAGGTCAAAGAGTCCGTATTGTTCCTTTGAAGATTATACAATATAGACATGTGGGTTGGGAGAGTTGAAGGCTGCAGTTAGTAAACAAAGTCTGTCCCTTGCTAGACACCAGCCTCCTATAGTGATACTTCAGGATGTTAATGTTAATTACCCATTGTTTATGCTAATCCACTGTCCTTGCCCTATCTTCCCTGTTTTCCCTTCTGATCACTTACTTTATCCTGTTATTAGATCAGGGAGAAGGGATTGGTGGTTACACACAATTTTAGGAAGGGCAGGAAATTGATAGACCCACAATGAAAGAGACCCAGACAAGGGAGATGATATATTCTGAGGCACGACTTTATTGCCCTATGTGCAGGTCGGGAAAGCTCCCTTCTGAGTAGAGACAGAAGGAACAATCTGAGGAAAGTTGTGAGAGAGGAGCTTTTAAGGGGGTAGTCACTGACTAGCACAAATGGGCTACAGGTGGAATTTTGATAAGGCCATCTGGTCGAGCTGTTGATTTAGGAGTAGGGAGTCCATGGGCTGGAATGTTAGGAGAGTGCAGAGGGGTGGGGATGGAGTCCTTGAGTTCTGTAAACAGGAGTGGGGGTTGAACAGCATCTGCTCTTGCTTCAGGCTGCAAATGTTCCATTTCTCATGCTTGGTTGGAAAGTGACGACTTTCAGTTCTTTGTCTTCTTTTGTCTCCTACATCAGTCTCTACTGACTCTGACCTATCCTTGGATGAAACTTGCGGGCTGTTCAGAAATGAGGTGATCAAAACAGAGGCATTAGGAATTGTCACAATGGGGAAATTAATGCTTTCTGTGATTTCAGAGGGACAAAGAGAGGAACCTGGCAAGAAGGGCCCCTCACAAAGAGAGTAATGGTTTTTAATGTTAGTAGCCTTAATAAAAAGATTCTAGTTAAGGTTAAATTATGGGGCCAAAGTGGGAGGGGGACTCTCCTACTAATTCTAGAGTTTTAAAACATTAAGTGACATTTCAAGTCAAATGATTCACTTCAAAGTTTTCATTGCATGAAACAGTTTCTTAATTTTCATTGAAATAATTTATTTTTTTTTTTTTGGATACTAGTGGTGGAAAACAGAAAAAAGTCTCATGAGAAGACTTTACAAAATAGTACTCTGTTTCACCAGACTAGGCAATGGTAAAAATAACAAAATTTCCTGAAATGTAACTACTGATGTCATATATATTGTTAAGATATACATAGTTTATAGCTTCTTTATTTCTTTATCAACTACTGATATCTTGAGTCCCTACTACATTGTTTGGCACTATATAACAACCTGGAGATTCCATAATGAGCAAGATACCCCCAAGGAGATCAGAGATTATGTAAAGGGACTTATAAAAATTTGAGTTTGAAAATACAGATTTCTAAGATCCACCCTCAATCATTTAGATTCAGTAGATGTGGGAAAGAGCCAAGCGTCTTTAATTTCAATAAACTCCTGGAGTAACTATAATGAATAATCATTGGAATTATTCTCAGTGGCAATGATCTAAGAGGAAATACAAACAAATACGAAATGGCCATAAGTATAAATTCTAAGCTATTGATAGCACAGGGAACTATGGAACATATGAGGATATGTTCTAACATAGACCTGGATTAAGATGAGAAAAACCACAAGAATTTCAATTCTTTCTATGGAGTCTCAAATCTTACCAAGTTATTTTTTTTTTTTTTATCACAACCACTGCTCATCATCAAAAATAGGTAAATACAAAAAAAAAAAGAAAAATGACTGGTGAAGAATACAGTCTAGAGAAAAATGTGTCCCAGGAAATAAAAAAAAGTTTTCCACAAGTGCTTCATGCTTTGGAATAGATGAATGAGAGTCAAAATCAATAAAATGAGCATCAAATAGCAGACACTGATGGGATTTAGGGCATGTTACCCCCAAATATGGTAACTTAGTATATTTTCAGGTGAAGGAATTTGAGAAGATGTCAAAACTTTGAAGGTTACTCTCACCTTTCCTCTTATCCCTTGGAACAGGTCCTAAAACCCTTCTGTGAGAGATGACTTCCTCCATACCCCAAGGCAAGGAGCATCCTTGTCTCTGGAGACAAAGGAATTTCAGAGAAAAAAATGGCCTTGCTAAGCTTCCCCCAGTTTACTCTATTTACTTTATACTCCTTGACTTATCTTTTTTCCAAGACTGTCCACTCCTCATCAAAGCCAGCATAAAATACTCAGGTCTAATTGTTTCTTTGGGTCTTCATTTCTTATGAAGCCTTCTGTGACATGTAAAACTTAAATTATATTATATGCTTTGCTCTTATTGACCTGACTTGGTTAGTTTAATTTTCAGACACATCCTTGAGCCAAAGAGGGTTGAAGAGCGCGTCACAAATGAGCAAAAATAAACTAGGTGATGTTGGCTCCTGTTTTTGTTTTGTTTTCCTTATTACAACAAAGACTACAGGGATTTGAAAAGCCTCTTGAAAAAGAGAACAAATTTTGATGTCTTTTTTTTCACAACTGTTACATGAGCAGTAACAAAATCTGCTCCTAACAACAGCAAAATTAGCTTTCTGGAATTTGAATAACAGTAATCCCCACTTATCCAAAGGTGATACATTCTAAATCAATGGCTAAAACCTTAGATAGTACCAAATCCTGTATGTATTGTTTTTTCCTATACATACATACCTATGATGATAAAATTTAATTTATAAATTAGGGACAGTAAGAGATTAAAAATAATAACTGATAATGCAATTATAATATACTATAATAAAAGTTATGTGAATGTCATTCTCTCTCAAAATATCTTATTGTAGTAATATTTTCTGATCACAGATAACTGAAACCATGGAAAGCAAAACTGCAGATAAGGGAAGAAATTAGAATGTCAAAATCAAAGCCATGAAGGACGCAATAAACAGTTCGCTAGTACAAACTTCAGCAAGGGCATAGAGTACACAGAAAAACACATCAATAACTTCAAAGATGTCCACATAAACTGAAGCATGGTACAGATTAAGACTGGGGAAAAAAAGTCTTTGAATCCTATTTTGAAATCATGTTTAATGCTTAAAGTAAAGGTCAAATGATGTTAGATTAGTACTTAGGTATATGGAAAGTGCTAGTGCAAATGACAATGGAATAATTAAAGTACTCTCAAAGAGAAGCATGCTTCTGAGTGAATTGGATCTCTGCAGTTTACTAAAGCTTACACCAGATAAGATTGGTGTGGTGTTAGGGTAAACATTGATGCTACTTGTTGCCCAAATATACTATGGACCTGACACCAAACAAAATGGGTTTGTCCAAGGACTAGTTAAGACCAGAAACAGGTAAGGTTAATGATCATGCAAATTTGAACCTGTGGTTTCTAGAAGTGAAAAAGTATTTCTGTACCTGTTCCTCTCCAACCTAATTTAATCTATACTATTTGGCAAAATATTTAATTCTATTTTTAGTTTTAAAAACCACTACCAACATACCAGAAAATTTTGATTTATTTTAATTAAAAAGAAAGGGTATCATTTGATGACAAAATGAGTATTTACAAAGTTATATTGAAAGGTAATTGAAAAAATTTTTGACCACTTAAAATTAACTTCTAAGGGATTGTTGTTCAAAGACAACTGAACGGTTATCATTGGAGATACTGAGCATTTACAAACTCAGAAATGCACAGCGATGATAAACTCTAGTTTAAATGAAAGTATATGAATACATTTTGTGCATTATTGAAAGATGGCCACAAAGCCTAATATATTAGGTTAAAATAAAATAAACATTATGTCATAACAATTATTTTCTATTACCCACATTCTTTCTAATTATCCTTAACCTTCTTCTAACATATATTTGAAATGACTTAAATATCAATTGAAAAGATATTCTGAAAGAGGTCTATCATCTATAGATTTTTTAAAGGGATATAAAAGTATTTGACTGGGGCTGAAAAAACAGATCACATTGGTAGAAAAGTCGACACTAATTTTGAAATTTGAAACTATGGCTATACCAGGTTTGCCTTGTATGGTATCTACCTTACAAAATTTATTTTTTCTTATTTCACCTCAAAACTGTTTATGCAGTTTCCCTGAGGGAAGAATTCTAAATGGAAACAGTAAAGGGTAACAAGCAAATTAGAGGCAAGGCAAAGGACTTTGTGGGAGAGAATTGTCAGAATAAAGCACTGATCCTCCATTTTCATAAGGGCCCACACTTCTTCCTAATCTGTATACCTGTATTTTAGATGTGACCACTGATAAGTGCATCTGAATAATGAGCTCCAGCATGAACCTTGTCCTAGTTATCTGACACGTCACCAGAACATCAGGAGAGATTTTTTTTTTGTATTTTGCAATGCATGAAGGAAAGATTGACTAAGCATTTTCCAAGGCAAATATCTGTTCTGTAAGCCAAGAGTTGCTATTCAATGGACACATGGTTTCAGTTATACAAAACAGATGAGTTCTAGAGATCTGATGTGCAACAGAGAGCATGCAGTTCATCATACTGTATTATACACTTAAGAATTGGTCAAGAGGGTAGATACCAAGTCAAATGTCTTACCACAGTAAAAATAAATAAATATAAATAAAGTCAATATGAACTTAGCAGAGAAATGAAAATAAGATGCAGACTATCCAGAGAAATGAAAATAAGAGAAAGTTAGAAAATCATTCACATTCCTTTAAGTCTAACAATATTTGCTTAATTGACAAAGAAAATTTTATAAGAGGTGGCACATACTTAGTTTTATTTACTCAAAGCATTAACAGAACAGTCAAGAAAAAACAAGTGAGGTCAGATAGCTATCCAAAGTCATCTGTTTATTATTTAACATAAACCTTTAGGAACAACAAAAAAAATTTCTTGAGAAAAATACTTTGGATAAGAACCATATATTAACTTGAATTTAATAATGCTATAAAATATAAAGGATACATTGTAAGACTCTGACAGTATCTGTGATGATGAGAGATCCCAACCCCATCTGGCCTCAATTCTTTTTCAGGTTCTACTCATTGTCTTTTGAATTTCCTTGTGCTCTTCTGGGGTCATTTCACTGTAGCAATGTACTTATCATCAACCTTTATATCCTGACAGAGAGTCTACTATACCAACAGATGACTAGACTATTGAGAAAGTGGTCTTAAGTCTTCCTAATAAATTCTGCAAAATTACTGCCATGAAGTAGTAGCTAATAGCTCCTGGGGAATAAGTACAATTTTAGTGTAAGAGGCCAAACTACCTAACTTCAAACAACATGTGTTCTGAATATATCACTTATTTCTATTCTCTTATTCAAGGCAGTGATGGATAGGATGCTATAAGCTGATATTTCATAGGACGAGCCACTTCCTAGCAGATGCTTACATTGAAAATGGATTCCTCCATTGGACAAACATATGCATAAAACTTCTGATAGAGTACCATAATCCCCTGTTTTCCTCTTCGTGCAGAACCTCAGTGACTGTTTCTCTTTAATTAGTGCATACCTCATATTATGAAAAATACATTTTAGTATCCAAAGATAACCACTTATTTTGGTACATTTTATTCTTAGAGTTTTGGAAATGTTTTGTTGTTATACAATATGTTTCTGTCTATGCAATTTTGTATCCTTTTTACAGTTAGTATTTTAATGAGTATGTTTTCACTTGAAATAATTTGAAAGCAATTTCTTGTTGACATACCAGAAAAGTAATAATAAATAAACTAGGTATTATTATATGCTGATTCTGAATTTATTATATATAGAAGATCTTTAGGGAAATGCTTTTTCATTTACATGAACATGGCAAATTGGGGATTTTGCTAAAAGATGATTCTGGATTCAGTACCTCTGGACTGGAAACTTTAGATCAGATCCTTTATTTCTAAGGACTCCTAAGTGGCACTAATGACACTGGCCTTGGGGTCACACTTAGTGTTGCAAGGTTTTAGATAAAGTCCTTTAAATACTATAACTGACTACAGTATTAGAAAACCTATGCCTTTTGCCATAAAGTTGATACAATAGTGTGAGGAGTGTCACTGAATTTCAGCAAGAGTCTTGACAAATTTTTGGGATTCTTTCTGGAATAATGGAGGTGTCATGATGAATAAAGCAGATGTTAATGGGCAAGAGTGGTTGGAGGTATTCATAACTGGCCAAATCCAAGTAATTGTTATTAATGACTTGATGTTTTGATGAAAGTTTCAAGAATCTTACTTTGATTCCATCCCATTCAATAGTTTTAACAATGATATTTGGGTGAGGACAAGGATGGAATACTTATAAAATTTGTAGTTAAGATGAGTTGAGAAGGAACCCAAGAGAATGATAACAGATGAGCCAGTGCATTGTAAACCACAAAGTACGAGTCCAATGAGTTAGTGTTTTTGTGTATATTTCAATACTGAGAAATTTTAATATTGTTATGAAAAAATACAGCCAATGACTCTGGTAAGGGTAAACGTCCCGTGGAAAAAAAGTAAGAGAGACAAATTTAGGCCTCGTATTGTTTCAAAATGCAACCAGATGGTAAGTATGGAAAGAACATAGTACCAGGAGTCTTCAGGTACAGCTCTATCAATACATAACTGTGTGGTGATTAACTACGTCCCTTCCCCTTTCTGGATTGAAGTTTTCTTGAGTGAAACACGAATTCTATAATTCAGCAAACACAGAGAGGGAAGCAAGCTTCCCCACAGTTCATGTGAGAAAGACTAGAGAGTTTTAGTTTATGTCTCTGAATGAGTCTATACATCTGTTTTGTGCTTTTTGATGAGAATTGATCTGAAGGTAATCTTAGGAGAATACAAGTCAGAACTCTCTGGAGAATATCTATCAGAACCAGGACATGTGAACCACAAAACCTGTGTAATCTCAAAAAAAAGAACCAGGTTAATAGAACTGAGAGTAAAGAAGAAAATCCTGCCTTAAATGTCTCTGACTCCACTATTTCCAAAATTGTGTTTTGGCTCTGTGTACTATACTTGTATAGACTCATGATAAGCCTGAATTCAGAGGATACTGAAAGAACTACAGTCATCTGAAGAAGAATAAAAATTATTTGATGATTTAAGGAAAGAAATAAAAGATTTTATAGGGGCATGTGTATGTGTGAGAAAAAAGAGGGTGGATGGAGTGTTTGTTACTTAATTTTCAAATATTTGAAATATATCAGGTCAGGCAGGAGTGTATTTGTCCTTTGTGAGTCAAGAGAAGCACATTAGGACCCTGTAGTTGGAAAGCACAGGGAAAATAATTTCACACCCACATTAAGAGGTATCCACAGCAGTTTGTCATAAACTGCAAGAGTGAACTGTCTTCTTGGGAGGGAGTGAATTCTCTCCTTGGTGGATATTTAACTAGAGCCTAGGAATGTTGTGGAGGAGACTGAGGTGTTTTCATTCATTCATTCATTTGTGTAAATAAAGATTATAGCCTGTGATTGTTTTACTAGAAAAGAACTGTTTTCATAATTTTAGTTCACTCTTTCTAGTTGAAAGAGCAAAAAGCCCACAAAGGTAGTCAATTATTGCAACTTATTAAATGTATTTCTTAAAAATGATTAATGCTCAACCATTTTGCATAAGAAGTAGTTTTTGGTTTTGTGGAAATTCTGCATGAGTGATTTTGTTGCTTATTAGCAGCAGCCTGTTAAAATTCAACTAAAGTCTATAAATGTAAATAGAGAGAGAGGTGCTAGGGAAAGGACCCAGAGGTATCCTCTGAGGAAAGGTTTCTGAAGATGAACAAACTAAGGGCAGACAACTCTTTGCTCATACATAGAGAAAAGAAATAGTAGATTCTATAATTGTATGAGGAAAAGGATGAATTAGTAAGAAATACTAAAGTATATATAATGCCTTTTTGCTATCAAAAATATTTTTCACATATAATTATTATTTAAACCATTGGTTTGAAAATTAAGTATACATTCTCAAACCTCAAAAACATTTATAAATGAATAACTCTTTTCATTTTTTCTGCCTTATGTTGCAGATTCATCACATTGAGTTAGCTATCTTCAGTATATAGTAGGGATCATCCCTTTTAGTTTGATTGTCAAATAATTCCTTGAACCTTTTACGTCTTTTTGATTTTCTGTTAAGAAAAAGATTCAATTTTACAATAACTGAAAGACTTGAAATAGGAAAGCTGACACAAGACTAGGTTTCATTTGCTTTTTAAATTTGAAAAAAAAATTTCATGTAATATCTTTTATAAAGTCATGTTAATAATACCACAAAATAGTCATAGTTTTTCAGTGGTATGTGTGATGTATGAAATGCATACACAGACGTCTGCCTTCAATACATATGTACAGCACTGTCCAAGAGAATTCTCTGCAAAAATGAAAATATCTTGTATCTGTGCTGTCCAATACGGCAGCCATTCACCACATATGACTATTATGTATTTGAAATGTGACTAAAGCACCTAACAAGAAAAAAAATTAAACATTTATGGATTCACATAACAAGAGGTGGGGAAGCCAAGTACACTGAAAACCAGAAAACATTACTGAGAGCAATGGGAAGATCAGCCACAGTCTGGGATAAAATATTTGCAAAGCATCTGTCCAATTAAAGACTGGTATTCTGAATAGACAAAGAATGATCAAAACTCAAAAAATAAAATGATTTATTAATGAACAAAATATTTGAACAGATACTTCAACAACAGAAACAAAATGTGTGAATAGTAAGTATTAGTGTGCCAGCAGTAAAAGAGCCTAGCAGTATAATTGATAACACTCCATGTGGCCACCTTCAAAATCTGATGAAGTCCCTGAGGCTTTAATTATTAAAAACCTAATAGTTCCAGACAGCAGAATAGAGAAATGCCTTGAGGTGGTAGATAAAGAAAGTCTTTGACCAGATGATGATTCTCCTTTCCTGACTAGGCTAAGGGCTTCTGTCCCACCCTCACCTGAGCAGGCACAGAATGTTCAGCACTAATGCTACCTTGCACCACCATCTTTGAACATGTGGAAGTGTGACCACGCATGAGGAAGGCTAGAGCCTGTGCAGTGAACTTGAAATCTCCCCCAACAACTCCCTGACCAATCACCATCCACTTCCTTAATTGAATCATAATTAAAATCCCCTAGGCAGAGCATTCGAAGAGGCAGTGCTTTACCATGCTATCTCTTTACTTGTTACAAGCAACAAACCTTTCTTACTTAAAGAAACTTTGATTTTTGTCTTTCAGCTGATGCTCACTAAGGGAACAGACCCACTGTGTTTTGTAATACAAGAAAGCACATGAAAAGATGTACAACATCATTATCCCCATGGAAAATGTACATGACAACAATAATAAGACATTCCTTACTTGTCATTGAAATGACTAGAATTTAAAAGACTGACCACATCAATATTTGGTGAGGATCTGGAGAAGCTACTTATACATAAGTGATGGGAAGTACAACCACTGTGGAAAGCAATTTGGCAGTTAAATATGTACCTACCACATGATACAGCTATGTTTTCTTCTAGATAATTACCCAAGTATTGAAAGCAAACATCCATACAATAACTTTGTGCATGAATATGTATAGTAGCTTTATTCATAAGAACTCAAAATGGAAACAACCCAAATGTTCATCAACATTTATTTTATTTTAATGAATAAATAAATAATAGTGTATGCACATAAAAGAACATTTTCAACAATTTAAAAAATAAGTATTGATACCTATATCTATAGGGATAAATCTCAAAATAATTATGAGTGAAAAGTCATGCAAAAAAGAATATACACTGTTATACTGGGGACTTAAAAGACCAATAAGATAGCTTTCAGCTGGGAAGAGATGCAAAAAAGAGCTATTCATGTTGCTGTTCTATGAGTCTACTATGGGAAATAGAAAAGAGAAAGGGAATGGAAGACAATGGTGAGGTTAGCTGACCATAAATGACTGTTCTCCTTTCCCGATATTTTTCTAAGTTCATTTTAATTTCACTCGATGTCATCCCTTTATGAACTCTTTTCTGATTCTATCACACCTTACTGGAAAACATCTCAAATCTTAGAACTCACACAATTTGTTATCAGCAACTTTGTACTTATCAGTTTGCTGTTTTAATGAGCATACAAGTTACTTCAAGGCAATATCTGAATCAGATTCACTTTTTTATGCCACAGAGTAGTGGTTATGTCAGTCACCTCTGAAGAGCATAGGTCAAATACCCCTGGGTTTGAGGCCCAGATCTGGTGGGGCTTCAGGGGGATGAAACCAGTGTAAACAACTAAATGGAAATAAAATTAAAATATTTATTCTTCCTCTTTCTGCCTGCCTTCTAACTTGCCTTCATTCCTGCCTGCATCTTTCCTTTCAAAAACAAATAAACACAAAAAATGTCTCACCTATGTATTTATTTTTATTTTGGAAAATCTAAATTGGGAATATTTTTCTAATGTAATTTTGTTACAAAATTCACTTTGTTAAAATGAAAGCTCCCTTTACTATGTATATTTTAAAATCATGATAAAATATAAACCATTTTGTACATGGCAATTTCAGAAAAAACTGTGGAAGCATTTTCATTTAGAAACATGGATATTTTTAAAGTCATCGATAAATGTAAATACTGAGCAAACAGGAAAACATTGGTTTGTCCTGTTGAGGGAACATTTTATGAATGAGTTTAAGGGTAGTTTTCTTATAGTTTATCTCTCTGTACAACTTATAGTTTTGTTCACTGAGGGTTAGATTATAAAATTTACCAGGAATTGATCAAGGTACACATTGCAAACTCTTCTTAAATGTCTTGAATAAATACTGGGCCAAGTAAGATGGAAATCTGTCTGAATATATTTAAATATTTAAGAAAGAATGCCTCTGTCAGAAGCAATCTGGAACAGCAATGGAAGCAAGAAAAAGGATAGTCATAAAGACACAGACTGGCAGTGCCTACTTAAGCACTGACCCGGGAGGAAGACACCCTGACGCAAGACTCAAATCTGTCTATGTCCTTTTTCCATTTCACCAAAATAATTATGTAATATCTGCTATGTGTCAGCCATTGTTTAGGTTCTACAGATGTAGGAACAACAACATAAACAAAAAGGTATGGACACAAATCCTTGACTTCATATTAATAAAAAAAAAAAAAAAAGGAAAAAACAAGACTCCACATGGAGTCCTCCATGCCAAGACTCATCAAGATTTAAAACCTAATCTAAGTGCAGTTTCAGCTTTTCCCAAAAGTGGAAAATTAAAGTAATCCATCTGGAGTTTCCTACTCAGTACTAGGGAGATAATCTGCATGAGGTCTCTTTTCCTTTACCTAAGGGAAGTTGTTTTTGCCTGTAATAAACTTTTTTGTTTGCTGATAACTTTGCTCCACTCTCTTTCCAACTATGAAAACCTTCCACTTTATAGAACATGTAGAGTCTTCTACTTAATAGATTGTATGATGCACCATTCAGGAATCATTTAATAAAGTCAATTATAATCCTACATTTATTTGGATGAATTTTCTTTTTAACACATTCTGTGAGAGACATAAAAACTGATTCTTCCAGACAATTCCTGATATACCCAAGTGCACCAGGCAACCTTCTAGATTTAAGCTAGTTTATATGTAGTCTATTCAGAGAGTAAAACCTAACTAGATTATGCAAGTATTATTTATATTTTATTTCTCAGCATGATAGTTATATTTTTTGAGCTATTAATGGTGAGCTAGTCCCAATCCTGGTCTAACTGGTCCCATTAATTGTATACTATTCAATGACCCAATGAATGTTAATGCTCACATATTTTGAAGATCACTCAAAGTTTCTCATAATTAATCCCCTGTCCCACTCTGAAGATTATTTTGAGTTGAAAGAAATGGCAATCATGGAGAAGGAGAAGCTCCTGCCTTTCTCCTAATCCCTTTATCCTTCCCTTATTTAAAGAAGCCATCTGCCATTCCCTGAGCCTACACTCTTCTCCCAATCCAGAAGTGGTCTTTGTCCTTTATCTCCCAGAATAGGGTGTACAAGGAAGTTATTTATCCTTACATTCAGAGAAAAGATGAGTCATCCCTCCTTCCTATGCAAAGACCCCTCTCTCCCTAACACCCTAGGCCAACTTTCCAATGTTTCAGAACAAGCTGTATCTTTGATCTCCCCCAATTATCTCAGTATTTACCACCATGTAGATTCTCTATATGTATGGTATTAAATAGGAACTTTTCTCTTACTAATTACTTCTGATGTTAATTTGTTTGTCTACCCTAAAGAACCTCAGAAAAATGGGGAAACTTTTCTTGACCAATACACTTTATATTAGTAATCTTTGGAAAATAGATGCTGTGAATTTCTTTGAGAACAACTTAGAAAGCATCTCATTTCCCCCAAAAAATGGCATCCCTTCTTCCCTCTTCCACAATCTTCTGTATCATTGTGGGCTTCATTTTAATTTTAGGTTCTTGATTTCTGCAGTCAATTGATAGATTTCCATTTGTTAAAGCACTTTTTAAATGTCAGACACTTGTTTAGGCAATTTGCATCATCATAATAATACAGAACTTTATATGAGTCAGGAACATCATTGTAAGCATGAGATACCTGTTGATTGGTGTAATCCTCAAAACAACTCAGTGAGAGAGGGGTTATTATTTACCTGTTATGGTTAAATAAACTGAGCCATAGGAAAGTTCTGTGATTAACCCAAAGTCATAAAGCTAGCAAGCAGTAAAGACAGGATTTGGACTCATAATGTCTGGCTCCAGAGTTCCCATTCTTTACCACTATGCTGCCCTGTCAGTTCAGGAAACCTTCTATGTCATAGGGAAATGGAAACTCAAAAATATTAGGAAACCTTTTCAAATATAATACCAATAAGTTGTAAAGGTGGCACTGAACCCAAAGTAGGTTTTCATGTAAAACATGTATTTAGCATACTTGTTTATCTATCAGTCTCCTGTGAATTAGCTCATAATGTCAACTCTTCCAAGTCACATAAATTGGGCACTGATTAAGTCTCTGATCTCACAAAACTGAATTAGAGGAAATCATACTATTTGAAAAATTAAGTACATCCTCAAATCAATTTTGCAAATTTTCTTTTTTGTTGTTGTTACAGGTGGGTATTATTAGCACTAAAATAATCTGTCAGCTTTCTATTTTATGTGGGAAGAAAGTCTTCCAAAAATTTCATTTAATTTCCTTAGATAATTTATCTGCGTAATTTACCATTTCTATTTTGTTTGGATTTCAGTCACTAGCTAATATTCTTTCCTTTTGGTCTTATCTTTTTTAGTAACCCTTATGCGTAATGAGTCATTTTTCTTTTGCTTCTTTCAAGATGCTCTCTTTGCCTTGTCTCTTTCTTTTGATAGTTTGACTCTAAGGTCTTGAGGTGTACGTCTATTCTAGTTTATCCTACTTGGCTTTTGTTGAGATTCTTGAAGGTTCAGCTTAATGTTTTTCATCAAATTTGAGAAGTTTTAGCTACTATTTCTTCAAATATTCTCTCTCTTTGGAATTCCCATTATTATAATACACTTAATGATATCCCTCAGGTCTCTAAGTTTCTGTTCCTTTGTCTTCTGTCTTCATTCCTGGTTTTTCTGTTCCTTGGGCTGAATAAACATCAACTTACTTCTTTTCCAGTTTGACTCTTTCTTCTAACTGCTCAAATCTGCTGCCGAGCCTTTTTTCTGTTCAACTATTATACTTTTTAACTCCAGAAATTCTATTTTGTTTTTGTTTTTTAATTTCTATCACTATAGGTATTCTCTACTTGGTGAGAGATTTTCCCCATGTTCTTTTAAATGTTTTAGAAATAGTTTTCTTTAGTTCTTAGAACACATTCATAATAGCTAGTTTTGTGTACTTTTCTAGCAGTTTCAATGTTTGTTCTTCCTCAGGGACAGATTCTGTACACTGTCTTCACTCTCCCCTTGACTGCGTTTATACTTTCTCTTTCAAACGTATCTCAAAAATTTCTGTTAAAAACTGGACATTTAAAATAACACCATGTCACAATTATGGGAATTAGTTTATCACCCTCTCCAGTGATTATTGTTGTTTCTCTTTGTTGTTTTACTTTGTTTACTGATATTCCTTCTCTAATTCTAGAATGATGCTACTGTTTTCAATGTGGGGCCACTAAAGTCTGTACCAAGTCTACCTCATGATTAACCAATGATTAAACAGATATTTCCTTAAAAGTCTTATACCAATAGATCTACCAATATATTTCAATTCTAATTTCAAAAACCTTTTAATATTTTGAGGGGCAAGGTTTACTTGCCATGTGGTCTATGGAGACAGGGTTGTGTTTAATTGACTGTGCTTCCAATTTCCAACTTTGAGACTAGTTTAGGTTCCAGGGAGAATCCAGAGTGGTTCAGGCATTAAGGTAGCTTCCAGAGTTTGGACAGAGACACTGCTCATCCCTAGGATGAAGAACAATATAAGGGAAAAGGATAAAGCTATCTGAGCAACCTTTCAAAAAAGCTAAATAGAACTTATTTTTATAATCTATTACTCATAATTGAATTCAAATATTTAATTAGTAATTTTTCATTTTTCATATTTATATTGCTTTAGTTAACAGCACTCTTTATTTTAGGATACTGATACTGCATTTATGTCTATATTTCCCAGCACACCCACCACCAGAGTTCCAGTGTCCTTAAGCACCAACTTTCCCCTTTTTGTAAAGGTTTATTGAAGTAAAATTTACATACAATAAAATTGGTCTTTTACAGTGTACATTTCTGTAAGTTTTGTGAAATTCGTATGTTTTCATAGTCATCACCATACCATAAATATAGAGCAGTCCTTCTCCCTCCATGTTAATTTTCTTTTTCAGTCAACTTCTTCCCCACTCTTCTGTTGCCTGATAACCACTAATTCACTTTCTGTCCCTATAATTTTGACTTTTCTAGAATATTGCATAATGGAATCATAGAATTTATAGCCTCCTTCTGGATCTGACATCTTTCACTTAGGATAGTACAACTGAGATTCATCCACTTTGTTGCATATATTATTGGATCGTTTCTTTTTTCCTGCTGATTTGCATTCCATTGTACATACGTATTACATTGCTTTATCATTTAGTTTTGAATAATTTTTACATATATATTTGATTATATAGTCTAACATTTCAAATTTTATGACATTTGTATTAAAATAATGTAGGGACACAGAAATATGACCTATGAAAAGGAAACCCTTGCTCAGATAGCTTTATCCTTTAACTTTTTATTGCTTTTCATCCTAGAGATGACCACTATCACTTTCCAAACTCAGCAAGCTATCCTAACGCCTGAACACTTCTGTGGTACTTGGTTGCCTCTCCTAAGGCTGAGGTAGTGGGATGGAGCCTGCAAGGTCTCCACTCTGCCTGCCTGCCACTTCACCAAGTTTTAGCTGCTGGCCTACAACTCCTTTCCTGAGCTGCCTCTTCTTCTATGTGAGCTTTTTTCCCATCAGTCAGATGCAGAGTCTGCAGTTTCTGTTCAGAGGGATTTCCATTTACAGCTATAGATTCAATTTGTTTCTTAAAGAGGGAAAGACAAATGTCCATCTATGTCACCATCTTGAACCAGAAGTGTCTCTTTAGTATTTTTCAATGCAGAACTTTTCACATATATTTGAAAATACTTTGAATAGAGAACATCTGATACTTCAAAATTTATTGAAACTTATGAAATTTAAAGAAAAAGATTATTCCTAAGCAAGAATAATTTGTATTTAAAGCTCATTTTCTTTTGATAGTATTCAGTGGGATCTTTGATAAACCTGAAATAGAAAAGGAAGGTGTTTAAACATTTTTCATCAGAATATTAAGTAGCATACTGATTTTTAATTAATGTAATAATTGGAATACATTTTCAATTGTCATTCTTTTTAGTTTATCATGTTAAAAATTTTAAGGAGACTTTTTAATATATGAATTTTGAGATATTCTCCCAATTGTTAAACTTTGAACAGAGCAAATGGATATTTTCATGAAGTCAGCAAAATGAAAAAATAAAGGTGAAGAATTATTTTATTTACTTTTGCTTCAACTATGATTATCAATTCCAGTTATGTCTCCTCAAGTAACTGAACTTTCAGGACAGGAAATGCATAAGCCCTGTGAGAGTCCCTCCCAATATAAAAGCTACTCTCATTTGAATGCAAAACATATTTTCCCTCTTGTTCTATTAACTTTGAATAACTTGGCCTACTAACCTATCTCTAATACAATGTCAGTTTTAGTGTTATCATTTTGTAATTATTTGTCATCTAATGGAAAGCTAATTCTGCAATATCTTCCGGCTCTTTTTCTAAGGTTATGATCCTCCTGTTCCATTACAATAGAAATCCTAGAATTATCATCAAATACTCAACTTTTTAGTGATGACTAAACCTTTTAAAATCTCTCTGTCTCTCTGAAGTCATCAACTTAGCCTATATTTTGCTACCTAATATAACACACAAGGTCATTACATCTAAGTCATGAAGATAAGTCACTTTTATGTAGCCTATAAAGATAAATACAGAGTGTTAAACAGAAGGAAGAGACAGAAAAATATACCTGAAATAATGAGTCAAAACAAAACTCCAGGGGCAAGTCTGAATGTTACAGAATTAAACATACTAGCCTAGGCATTCAAAGCAACAGTTTTAATGATGCTCACTAAAATTAGGAGAATTTTGCGTGGAAAAAAAGAGAACTACAACAAAGATAGAGAAAATATGAGGCAATTCCAAACAGAATTCTTAAAGACAAAATAATTGAACTAAAAAGCACAACAAAGGGATTCAATAGTAGACTGGAAGAAATTCCAATCAAATCAGTGAGCTAGAAGATAGAAGAGTGGAATACATCCAAGCAGACCAGCTGTGAGGAGCAAACATTGAAAAGAAATGAAAGCAGTTTATGAAGCTTGTGGGAAAACATTAAGATCAACAGCATTCACATGATAGGGATCTCAGCAGGATTGGGGAGAGAAGGACATAAATCTTATTTGAAGAAAAAAATAACTGAGAATTTCTCTAACCTGAAGAAGGAAACAGACCTCCAGACCGAGGAAGCTTAAAGAATTTCAAACAAAAGAAAATCAAACAGACATATACTAAGACATAATCATTAAAACCACAAAACTCAAACATAGAGAATCTAAAAAGCAGTTACAAAAAATAAGTTACATAAGGGTGTCCCCATAAGACTTCAGATTTTCCAGCAGAAATTTAACAAATCAGGAGGGAATATTAAATGTACTAAAAGAAAAATATTTCCACCAAGAATACTCAATCCAGTTAGATTATCATCTTGGAATGAAGTGATAAAGAGCTTTATAGACAAAAAGTTAAATGAACTTATCACAACTATATTGGCTTTACAAGAAACACAAAAGGAATTTATATAAAATGAAAGGAGACCCCACTTAGAAGGAAAAGAGACATTAAAAAATATAAAATGTGTGTAGGAGGAGAATAAAAATGTGTAGTACTAAAATGAACTCAAAAATAACTTGCTTTCAAGGTTAAAAAGCTTACAAGTGTAGAAACTTATATGCAGGGTAACCTGAAAATATTAACTGGAATATTTATAAAACATAAATGGGAAGAACAAAGAAGAAAATGAAAGAGGAAACAAGAAAAAAAGCAAATATTTTCAAAGCACAAGAGAAGTAAATAGGAGGAAAACAATGGTATAACAACAGTATAAAACTAGTGCCCAGAAAATAGATAGAAAAATGCCAATAAATAGTTATATATCAATAATCACTCTGTTTTAAATGACTGAACTCACCAATCAAAGGTATAGAGTGGCCAATGGATTAAAAAATATAGTCCAACTTTCTGCTGCATACAAGAAACCATTTTAAAGATAAAGTAAGGCCCAAAGTCAAAGGTTGGAAGGCAATCTTACAATCAAATGGTAAGCTAAAAAAAGCAGGAACAAACAGTCATACATAAATCGTATAAAACAGACTTCCAACTAAAGAAGGTAATAAAAGCCAATTTAGAACATTACATAATGATTAAGGGATCAATTCAGCAAAAAGACATAACACTTATTAAAGTATATACATCAAATGACAGAGTATCAAAATATATAAACACTTACTAAAGAACTAAATAGAGACATTGACTATAATGTATTAATAGTAGGAGACTTCAACACCCCACTTACAACAATGGAAAGGCAGAAAATTAACTTGGAAACAGCAGTCATAAATAACATATGAGAACAGATGGTATTAATATATATCACAGAATACTCCACCCAACAACTACAGAATTTACATTTTTTCCCACTGCTCATGGAAAATGATCAAAAATAGAACATTTGTTGGGAAATAAAACAAGTTCAACAAATTTACAAAGACTGAAATCATACCAAGTATCTTCTCTGATCACAAGATTAAAACTAGAAATCAACCAAAAGCTGAAAGCTGGGCAATTACAAAAGAGGTAGAAGCTAAATAACACACTTTTGAATGCATTTTGAGTAAAAGAGGAAATTAAAGGAGAAACAAATAAATACTTGAACACAAGTAAGAATGAAGACATGAGCTATCAGAACTTATGGAATACTTTAAGAGCAGTTGCAGTACTAAGAGGGACATTTATAGCAATTCAGGTTTATCTTAAGAAAGAAAATACAGATGCAGCTGAACTGGTTTACTTTTGCATTTTTTTCTTTAACAGTTAATTGACTCTAATTGCTCATCTATTTGATTCTGTACTTTGGCTGAATGATTAAATTCCACTATTACAGAATGGGTCTCATCCCTACGAGGTATTTTTGGTAATCTCCTCTAGAGCCTGCAAATATCTCTTTCTCTATGGTCTGCAAATGTAGGCAGCATGATAACTCATCAACTAGAATTTAATAAATGGCCTCTGATGATGAAAATAGTAAGGAAACTTTTTAGAGTAACATTTAGTTCAGTTTATTAGGAAAATTAAAATCACATAATATTCTATATTTGGAAATTAAGGAGTATATTTTACAAAGATGTTATGCTATGATAGAATTATCATGATACTAGGAGTCAAAAAAACTAAGTTAAATCACAAAACTTACTAACTTGAATTAGTGTGACATGGAGTCATTTGCTAAATTGAGATTTTGTTTTCCTTTCTCTTACAGAGAGGGTTGAAATAGAGCCTATGGTCCTTTTCAGTGCTAACTTTGTTAAACAATTTAAAATTTTCTCAACAGCTGAGAAATATCATTCTAATTAAAACACATTTTAAGTCTGTGATCCATAAATATGATTATACTTGAAATGAAAACACCATAATCCAATTTGCTAAAATTAGGACTCATGCAAAATCTAGGAAACAGATTGGACATTATGGGAAACACAATTTAAAATATATTTTTATTTTATCCTGGAAAATAAAGAAAATTTTCATATAAAAATAAAATAGTAGAATTAGAATGAAATAATTTTCTCATGATTCCTTAGACTAAGCATTTTGTTTTGAGAATATATATTTTTTTGAAGCTTCACTGCATACTTGAGTCACATGTAACACCTTAACTTGAAAAATTTTTGGCCATTTCATAAACAAGCATTTTGGTTTCTATAGCAAACCAAAGAAAAATCAGTACAATTATGAGTTCAAACAATATAAGTTACCTTTCACCCTGAAACATCCTTCTCTTGGAGTAAACTGTCATATTAAAATAAAGGCTGTATCTTGCTACTGTCAAATAACTTTACACACTTCTGCATTGATTAATCTTATTTAGAAATGTGAATGTTCCATCATTATGTAAATATTTGTGAGTACTACTAAAATAAGTTTAAAAAATATTTACATTACAAAGCATGATAGTAAATGTGTTCTGATGTTTTCCCTAAATATACCATCTGCAATTTTTAAAAACCTTAGGGAAGAGGATATTTGATATTTTCAAGTTTTTGTAAAATTCAAAGATTAATGATATAGTTAATAATCTGGGTTTTAGTGGCATATATTTTATTCTTTGCCATAGCTACATAAAAAATTTTAGAGTTGGTTGGTAAATTTGGGAAAGAAACCAAACAAAAAAACTTACCTATCTTACTCTCTGAGATAAAAAAGAGCACATTAATAATAATAACAAAAAAGCCAAAGAATAATCAGTAATTAACCTAACAAATTCCTTAGAAAAACTGCTTTATATATCGTCCATTAATCATTAAGTGGTTTAGGATTAGCAGGAGAAACAATCCAGAATCAATAACTTGAAATGCGTGTTGGGGGGTTTCTTTGACTACATTAAATGAGATATAATTCTAGCAGTGTTTACAGTTAAGTGCCTTTGATATGCCATTTTACTGAGGTGGAGTGGGGAAGCCATTGAAAAGTCCACAAATAGGAAGTCACTGCATTGTGCTTTTGTGACGAGCTTTCGGTGTGACCTAATGGCTTAATTTGAATTTTCCAACAAGAAATTAATTATTAATTTACTTATCCACACACGTGTGTTGTGTCTACTAATAAATGTGGTCTACTTCTCTCACAGAATGCTCTGTGGCTTAATAACTAACCGAGTGGTTATAAAGGTATAAATGGAAGTTATAGGTGAAAGGAAGGTCATAAGGGAGAAACTGAAGGTGAGTCGCAGCAGAGGACTTGCGTTGCTGTGGCCTCACTGAATGGGGTTAACGTGCTGATGCTCTCAGGGTCCAGCAGCTGGTCCTCAGTGTGACATGCTCTAAAACTCGACTTAGCACCAGTGAAACATCAGTCTGTTTCCTGGTCTAATGCTAACTAAACTTCTCTTGATTTGTCTTTAAGCCAAACGTAATTATTTCTTCCATTGTGAGGATGTGATACCTGGATTTGACCAACTGAAAATATGTTCACCTCACAGCAAGGAACAGTTCTTGAATTCTCAACTTCCTTAAATTCAAACACGGCTTTGTTTTCTTTGCTTGTCCCAAGTTCTGTTGATACTGTCTTCCTTAGATATAAATATTTCACGTTGAGCCAAATTTGTTGTACTAGTCAAGGAGCTGTTCCAGGCCTAAGAGACATTGTGTCTCTTCCCATGTTGTGCTAATGTAAGTAGCTTAAATCTCAGACTCTAACTTGAGTCTTCTCTCTCTCTCTATATTCTTAGGGGCAACTCACTCTGCTCTCATGAATGCTAGTCTGTAGAAGTTCTTAGCATGTTAGAGGAGAAAGTTGAAAGTGTGATTTTCTAGAATATTCATGCAACATACATATACAATAAATATTATATAACGAAGTATACAAAAACATTTCGACAAAGCATATAATTTTGTGAAAGTAACTAATGACTAGAAATAACATTTAAAAACAGGTCTAAGTTTGCTAGAACACTTAACTCATCAATTAAGGTAGAAACCACATTTTTATTTCTGCTGGCTAATAGCTTTCAAACATTTTAGGACTGGGTTTTAGAGGCATAGGCAAACTGATACTATTCTGTGAAAATTTTTCTTAGCTGAATGGATAAGTAAATTGTGAATTAAATAAACCAAAGGATTTTGATCATTGTGACTGGAACAGGATTCAGGATGACTGCCTAATGCTCTTTTGTATTCGCAAAAGTCATAAGATCCCCTATTTCAGAAGCAGCAAGTTTCCTTTTGGAAGAGGAATTAAAATGTCTCATATGGGATTTCTTGGTCTCCTGACTGCTCCGGCCAGTTCTACTTACGCTTGAAATTCTCACAGTTTTAGCAACAGCCCACATTGGACTTGCATTTATATTTCTGCTTGAGGTTTATCATATTTCATACTATTTCATACCTTTATACATTCCTCAGACCTCCAATACCCACTCTCACATCATCATCCATCCTAACGACCTTGTACTTTTTAGATCATGTCATCCCACCTCCCAAACTTTCCACTGACTTTCCATCTCACTCGGAATGAAGGTCTTGCAAAACCTACAAAGCCCATCACATCTCTGACACCATCTTGTGTGATTTTACCTACTTGATTACTGTATTCCAACAACCCTACACACATTAATTTTTCTTGAAAAAGACAGACAAGCTAATCTCACACAGGCTCTTTGTACTTGTTTCCTCTGTTTTTCTGCAGGTATTTGCATGGCTCAGTTCTATGCTTCTTTCAAGCTTTTACTTGAAAGAATATGTTCTCAGTGAGGCTTTGGCTGTCTACCCTATTTAAAATTCCAACTCTTTCATCAAACTGTCTTTCAATTTTATGCCTTCATTTTTCAACATCTGACATAGAACTGTAGGGGAGGAAAAATATTTTCGGTTCTCCAGCTGGGGTTCCATAAATTAGATTGACTAAAGACAAATTAACAAGAGAAAATGAACAGAAGTGATTTACTGTGCGTATCATGCAAAGTATACCTGGGAAAACTCAGTGATGAGTTATCCCAAAAGTGTGATTAGAACTTGGCCTTATATACCATTTAGACTAAAATACTTGAAAAGGAGTTTCAGGTTTCTGGGGGTGGGGCGGTGGGGAACAACTTATCAGGTGTTCAGAAAAAGTATTACAAATACGAATATTTTAGTAAGATTTCTAATGCAGATTTGTCATTACCAACTCCATTGATGTTATTTAAGGCCCCCAACTTTCTCCTGGAGGAGGAGAGGGGAAAGGGTGGGGGGAGATTTACAAATGAAAATAATTTATTTTATAAATGTAAATAAATTTTCTTTACAAAGAGAAAACATATGCCCTGTTTTTACAGTTCTTCCTGTATCAGATTGCTTTCAATGGCCTTTAGCTCAAAATAACTCGTGTCATATCTGGGGCTGGCATATTCAAGTATCATATAAAACATATTGCTCTTATTTATCTTTTTAAGTATCTATCTTTCCTTCTAGAATGTAAGCTTGTTTACTGATATTGGCCTATTGCCTAAAACAGTCCCTGGAATACAGCGATTTTCAATAAGCATTTGTTGAATGACTTCAGAAAAAACTACTATCCAGTAACCACTGAAAATGCAACATAATATTACATAGTATTTTAACCTAAAAACATTATTCTGGGATAACCTTTGGGAGTATACAACATTTCTTTTTTACTCTCAGCATTTTTATAAGCTTAAAATCTCCAATTCCATTAAAGATCTTTGAGGGTACAGTTAAGTCGATGTCTCTTACGTCTCCATCAGTAAAAATTATACCTGCACTGATTGATCCCATTCATTTTCCTGTGCTGAAGACATGAAATATTCAACCAGCCCTTTAAAAGCATTCTCCATTGTCTCTTTTCTTTTTCATTGCCTATAATCAGAGAAAACTTGTTGATAAATTCTCTTTAAACTAAACCTAATCATTCATTTAACAGATATTTATTTAGTAAGATTACCCTTGGCCCTGTCATATAAAGACAGAAATGAATCCTACCCTGAGAGTATCATATAGTCCAATAGAAAAAATGGTGTATTTTATATTAGAGAGAAATGATATCAAATAATACAATTAAGCACATGATATCTTGAGGGATATCTCTGACTGCAGGGCAGGATATCATTCCTTTAAGTAGCCACTAATGAGCAGGGAATAGAGAATTTGAAAACAGGGAAATGTTTAAAGTCAGTTATTAAAAAATTATATGATGGCTCCTCAGAGCCTTGATTAAGAGCCAATTAGAATTGAAATGGGAGAATGTTGTTGGTTACTCAGTTAGTTTTAGAATATGCCAAACTAAAGTAAAGATAAGCATTAGAAAAATTTAGATTACAGGAGTAAGGAAAAATGATAAGTAGGACGAATATAATATGTCTTAGCCATTTTTTAGGGGCATATTCTATAGCGAGAATTCAATTCTAAAACTAGGTAATTTAGCTCTCTAAAAGATTTCCCTCCCCAGATTTAAAGTTATATTTTATAAAAGTGAGTTATTTAAGATTTATTTGAACGTAGTCTTTAAATGATAGCACTCGAAAAAAAAGGTTATGTTTCTGAGGAATATGCTGTATGATTGAGGTCCATTATTGCAACCATGCAAGATTATTTTTAGAATTTTATTTCAAAGGAGTTGGAACATTACATGCTGCCAGTCAAATCTAACCAGCTGCTTAATTTTATAAATGAAGTTTTATTGAAATACATATCTAGTCATTTAGATACTATCTATGCTGTCTTCATACATAATAATATTGAGTAGTTGCAATGAGGACTGGAGACCTTATTTCCCACAAACTATGTTACTAGCTAGTTCATTACAGAAAGTTACTGAGTAACCAACCTCATTTCTGGTGTATGTGGCAGTCTCTATTTCCTTCTTGACATTTTTCACTGGGGACCCAACTGAAAATTAGAAAAAATTCAAAAGTATAGGAAGCAAGTGGGATTTTATTTATTGGAGGCTTATTAACTCATTGACACATATACTTCATAGCATCCTGAGCTTTAGGTATTCTAGTCCTAAACTAATTGTCCTGACCTTTAACCACATGGAAAGACAGCTATAGGGCAATGAAAATACACTTGAAATTAATTTCAAGTCTGGATTTAAATTCTCCTCTTGCCAGCTATAACCTTATTCACTCAAAAATCAAAATTTCTTAAACAGATTAAAATGAGGGAAGGGATAGTATGCAATTGCTTTAAAAAATTAAGCGAGCTAATAAAAGCAAAAGAGCTTTATAAATTAAATCTTGATACCACTATCAGATATTATTCATGATCCTAAACATATATATATATGCATATATAGAGCATATTTGTTAAGAGGATAGGCTTTACCATTAGATTAATTTGAATGTTTGATTTATATGGAAGGGGTTCTAAACAGGTCAACCCAAGACTTTTAGAATGAGTCTCCTATAGAGCCTCTGGTCTGGCAGGCAGATTATATTTTGAGCTAAAAGAAATGATAACCATGTAGGCAAAGAAACTTGCCTTTCTTCTGTCTCCTCTTTCCTTAATTGAAGCAGTTATCATTGTTCCCTTATCTCTAAAAAATGTAGCTTGGAATAGTCCTAATCCAAATGTAAATTTATCTGTGAACAAGTCCTCTTTATCAGAGAAACCAAAGGGAAGAAGAGAAAAATGTTTAAAGGCAGGATTTGTCATATGAAGGCATCCCCTCACATGAGGAGTCCTCTCCTCTATCCTAAATCCCACAGAACCCCATTTCCAAACCTTAGCACAGGGTATGTCTTTGGTCTGTCCCATTTACCTCAGAATTTATAGTCATGTAAATTCTTCATACACATGTCATTAACTTTCATCTTTGCTCCTAGTGAACTTTCATCTTTGCATCCTGTCTGATGTTAATTTTCTTGTTAGTTCAGTATATGAATGATCTCTGAGGTATAAATTTTCCCTGCACCTCAACAATATTTTATGAGACAATCCTCATACAGTATATAGCATAATCCTTGGTAACATCAGCTATGATGTATTTTATTGTTATTATTATAAAATAACAAGCATTTGTTTTTCATAGATACTAACCTTTGAATGCTCTCTGCTTAGCCAATCGTCGAACCCTCTAAATGGGTTAATAAGTGGATGAAGACCAGTCAATATAGAAGGCAAATAGTCATGTTGCAGAGTTGGCGTACGTGCACTTTGACTACGACTCCCTGATACTAAAGGTTATCTAATAAGTCTCCTTAATCTTAATATTCTGTCCACTGTCATCATATTTCATATATTTTTACTTCTGTTTATTTTTATGTGCATGATATATCTGTTTATTATTTTCTGTCTCCCACTGTGTTTCATTAATACATGAGAAAAATGAACAGACTTTTTTTTTTTACCCTAAATTATATAATATCACAATTCATAATTTAGCTTGTAAATATTTACTTTTAGTACAGTGAAGAGAAATATTTTTAACTTGTTAGAATGTGGAGGAAAATGAAAATTAGGCCATTAATTTAGAGAGAGAAAAAATATGCAAATATTATCACTCTAACAAGAATAAAACGATGTATTTAAATTCTTCCCTAGCAAAGGATGCAAACTGTAATGTTAATTTTATAATTATTTTGGAATATGTGATAAATTGAAGTTTAGAATCCTTAAGAAAATATTTTTATTTTATAATAAAAGTTAAGCTAAAAATGGGACAAGGAAAAAGAAAATATTTTTATTTTATAATAAAAGTTAAGTTAAAAATGGGACAAGGAAAACTTCTCTCATTTCTGAAGTATAACTTCTACCTCTTGCCACTGGTGACGTCCTGTGTCAAGTTTCAACTCAAGGAGCCAACGTATTTCCACTCTCGTTCTCAGGAGAACTTGAAAAGTAATAGAGGGAAACTGGCCTTGTTCTCTCTTGGTCAATATACACAATTGACCTGGTCTGATCAAACATTGGCAACAGCTATGTAAACAGACCAGTTTCTGTATTTATTTATTTTTTATTGAAGGACCAGAGGAATATCTTAAGTTGTATGATGGCAGTGATAGAAACATTGAGATTCTAGTTAGCACACATCTAAGTACAAGGTAAAACTTTAGTCCTTAAATTTTTGAAGATGTGTCATCGAACACATTTCCTTTTACTATTAACCTGCATCTTTCTTCTTGTATCCTTTATCACAGACCAATAAGAAGGAAAAACAAAACGCCTTTGATAGATCACTCTCTCTTCTGACATCAGTTGCAAGTTCAGAGAGTTTCCAAAACCATTCTCAAGATTGCTAATTTACTAGAAGGATTCACAAAACTCACTGGAAGCAGTTATATTTACAGTTCTGCTTCATTACAAGGAAAGAATACAGATTAAAATCATCCAAGGGAAGAGTAGACCCTGGGTAAGTAACAAATGTGTAATTCCCATAGCCTCTTCCTATGGAGTCAGAATGCAGTACTTGCCTAACGTTGAGAGGTGGCAATATGCAGGCAGTATTGTCAATCAGGGAAGCTTAGTCAAGTCTCTATATCCCGACCTCTTATTGGGGCTTCATGGCATAGACATGATTGATTGATTTATTGTCCACATAGCTAATCTCAGTCTTCGAACCAACTGGTACCATGTTACCAAAAGCCTCCACCCTAAATCATGTAATTACTGTCTAGCTTGGCCAAAAATCTTCATTGTAAATCGCATTGCTACTATTCGTTTCACCAACCCCACTCTGAGAATTTAGTATGGCTAGCCCCACCCTAAATTGCATTGTCAGACTATATAGTGTGACCCAAACTATAAATACACTCACTTTAGGCATTATATTCCAAGAGTGTAGAGATTATCTCCTAGATGCCAAGTGTGAGGATCAAAGCTCTTTTTGTGCAAGGTTAAATCCCTTACTACACATTCCTGACAGCATTAAATGCCCCCTGAAGTCTCTCTCGGTCCTGCTTCCCTTCAGAAACCCATGTCTGCCCATGTACGATTTTGGCCCCTGATTTCTTTTTTGCCTGAAACTAGAGGAAAACCTCACCTTTAGGTTTTATGCTGCTGTTCTTTCTGTGAAACCTTGTCAGACTAAATGATGGTCAAGGTAGTAAATTATTCTAGCTTCCTATGGACAAAACATAACTTTAAAAAATTCTATACAATTGAACTAAATTTGTTAACACTTTTCTGTTCAGTAGTAAAAACAATACAAAAAGCCAATACAAGTTTAAGCTTATATTTGCTTAATTTCCTCCTCCAGCTTGCTCAGTTGATGGTTTTAAAGTTTCCTTTGCATAATTATTTAGTCTAATTAATATTAAAATTCACATAATTCAATCTTAAAATTCTCTTTCAGTGCTGCTCTTTTTATCAATGGTTCCCCCAGTTCCCTTTTTCTCCCTGAATAATGTTTGAGTGTTGTGGGGAACCTGAGGAAAGCAGTAGAATATCTGGTCTACCTGTTCTTCTCTGGTCCTCACTAACTTCTATCATTCTAATTTGTCCTAATGTGATCATCTTTTCCTTGCTGTGTCTAGTGTTTAGTATAAGCCATTTAAAGTAGTCAGGATCTCAGCTGTACTGGCAAAGCAGGACATGAGAAAAACAATTATCTTCTCACAGACAGCAATAAAACCAAGCAAGTGCATTATTTTCCCCCAAGAAATATTATTTAAAATAGCAAATTGAAAGCTGTGGAACAAGACCAAAGGCCAGCAGGAATTTGAGAAGAACTTCCTCTCAAAAAACTGTTAAAATCAATTGATAAAAACTGTGAAATGTACGTGTTTCTTGCTCAAAGGCACTCATCACCTCTCCTCTCCACCCCAAATACAACAAAAGAAAATCACAGCCTTATGCATAAAAGGTGGCAAAATGAAAGAGATCACAATAGCAAGATGACTGAGAATTTAAGAACATTCTGGAAGCAAGAGACTTATAGAGAGGTTACATCCAAAATATGAAGATAAACTCTAATCAAATTCTCATGGGTCATGCAAATCCCTGGAACACTGGTGAAAACAAAAACAAAAACAGGATTTAGATGTGGATTTACTCTTTCAAGACAGGGTTGTACCAGTTGAGACTTGTTTCCTGAGATTTTTGACTCACCAAGTTCCCCAAAGGGCACAGAACTCAAGACAACAAAAAGGTGAAACTTATTTGGGCTTGTGGTGTCAGAGGTATCAGAGGAAAAATTTGGACCTGGCTAAAACAACTGAAAATTAATGGAAAGAAACCAAGAAGCAAGGAGAACACAGAGAGTAAGACTCAAATCTGAGTGGTTCAACGTCATGATTTTTCTACTTCATGCATTCAATAGACAGGGTACTTTGGTTTTTGAACTTTGCTCTTTTCCTAGGCCTGTGACAGGTAGTTAGAAACAAGCCTTTGGGGAACTGTGAACCAGGAATAGTAAATGACATACATATATATGTATATATGAAATATTATTAATAATATGATCATCAGAATAAAAGTTGATGTCAAAGATGAATGCTAAGTTTGGGGCTCACTTACCTAATTGGATGATAATGTCTTGTCCAAAAAAGAAAACACTAAAGGAGACTGGTTTGAGTGAGAGTGGGGTGAGGAGGAGAGTGTCGGCTGAGTGATGAAGAATTCAGTTTTGAATTTTAGTTGTAATAGTGATATACATAAGGATCTGCCAAGTAGTTGTACATATATATCTGGAGCTTTGAGAGCAGATACCTGGACTGGCTACATAAATTCATGTCATCTAGCATGTCAGGAAGAAATTGAAGTCCTGGCAAAAGAACAGCTGAACCAGGAAAAAGCCTTGAACACTTACAGGGACACAACCACTGCATTTTACTAACCTTAGTCAATCAGTGGCTCAATTTTAGAAGAGTGAGAATAATAAATCAGGCTGATTAAACAAGTCTATTTGTATCACTTTGCATTTGTTTTATTTCCTACTGAAAATATCTTTAAAGAAATTCTAATTTTATCTCAACTGCAGATTTAAATGAAGATTTTATATATTTCAAACAGAATAAGTAGGAACCTGAATGTTCTTTTTTAATATCTTCAGTTGCCCAGACCCAGTGGTGAAAACTCTAGACCTAAATGGAAAAATAAAAGAATCAAGGAAAGTTGAGGTAGCAGGAAAGGTACAACACACAGGAGGTAAAGAGTTGTCTTTCTGCCTTCTGCTGAGTCTGACTACTTAAAGCTGTGATTCCCAGTCTTGTCTATCAGAATCACCTAGGAAATTTGGGAGCTCTCAGGAGCTACCTTAGAAATGTCGAATTTGGTGGATGATTTAAATGGAGCCTTGCAACCACCAAGACAGCATATTTTCTGATGAGAAGGGCTGAGAAACTCATTTTAAGAGATAGCATTTTAAAAGCTGTTATTGCTTGTTCAATTCCTTGCTCCCGAGAACTTCCAGTTGTTCTCAAATCCAGACAAGTATCAACATGTATTTAAAAGTTCTCTTTACTCCACTGATTTGATGTACCATCTTTATTTGGTACTGATTTCTATCTGTATTTTGGTATGTTAAAGGATTTTCACATTCTTTTCTACATACCATTTCATTCACATGCCACGCTGTGGTATTTGTTAAGGTTGTAAAATGTATCTGAGTATCTGAAAACTTCATTGTTCTTCTAGGAGATCTAGGCTATTTGATCTTGTTTTATTTTTACAATATTTTTTGGAATTCATATGTTCTTTCCTTCTCCCCCCTGCCCCCATCTCTAATCCTTTCTTCTTTTTTCCATCCTTCACTAGGGTTATACTAATCTTATCTGTCTCAAGTTCATATTAGCCCACATTCTAATTCAGTAGAAGGAATAAGGAAAAATTTGAGATGCCATTACCCTGGTCGTAAAGACAAACTTGATTTGCTGGAGTCAGGAGAAAGGTGAGTCAAAAGGAAAAAGATATCAATGCTTTCAAGAAAAGCACACTTCATAAATTACTTTAGATGGATCTAAAATCCCTACAATTAGAGTATTTCTATTAAAAACATAATAGACTAAAAATCATGTGTGTCTGTGTTCTTCAGGAATGTTTTTTTGTTTTTTTGTTTTTTATGTAAGTTTTGTATACTTCTTGTTGAATTTTTTCTAAGGATTTAATCTCGTTGCCATTGCAAGTAAAATTTTCTTTCATGATATCAGCTGTTAGCTGATTATATTTCTGAAGAAAATTAATCTCTGTATAGTAGTTTTTTTTCATAATTTCTTACTGAAGTATTTTATTGCAGTAGTTTTTCAGTTGAACATTTCAAAAATGAGTTTTACAGTCAAAATTTCAAGAAATATTAATAATTTTATTACTTACCCATTTTCCATGACTCTAATCCACTTACTTAAACCATATTGGATAATACTTCCAATATTAGGATATTATCATGCTAAGGAGTTATTCATTTTATTAAATTTTACTATGAAGAATAGGATTGAATTTCGTTTAAAGTTTTTTTCAATTCTATAGAAAATTCTATAAAATTTTATATATAACATTAGATCTCCTTATAATAAATATATTTCCTAATATTGAACTATACTTACATATTACTAAAATAAGTCCCACTTGGTCATGCTGTATTATTATTATTATTATTATTATTATTTAAGGTAATGCTGAATACTGTTTACTGACATTCTACTTAAGAATTTTTTTCTTATATTTACAAATAAATTGCAAGGTGATTTTCAAAATTATAGCAAAGCTTTAGAGCAATTTTTTCCAGACCATAACTGGTTCTTGTTCCCCTGTCCTAAGTTGCTATACTCTGAGCCTAGCCAACTTTCTTGTCAAAACGTAATCCGACCTAGACCTTGTCTTTCGAACAATCCAAATTCTGGCTTTCACGTATGTGTTTTGGGACTTACATGTCTTTGTGTGGACTCCCTGTTTTTTCTCCATTTGATGGTCATTCTGGGTTGGTTTCTGTTCTAGTTTCCTGATCATATTTAGACTGAATTCCAGTTTTTTTCTATTTGCCTTCTTTCTACCTTCTGCATTTAACTTTCCCTCCCAGGGACCATCTGATAAATCTTTTAGGACCAAATACTAATTATTTCTGCAGGTGAACTCTAAACAACTAGTCCTTCACTGCCCCCTTGAGGGCTATGGCCACAACACACTTTGTAGCCCATTTTGTCCTGAAAGGTATTTATCCTTCCCATTTGAACAACTACCAAGTTCAGAGAGTGGGCTGTGCTGAAAACGGTGTGGAAGACAAAGTTGTCACATTCTTTCTTCCCAGGAATTTAAAATCTAGCTTAACAGAAGGGAACGTGAGGCTTATCTGTATGCATTTAGGGGCTGGGAGTTGTGAAGGCGGATGTTATGTTGCTAAGGCTCAAACACTAGTTTAAAAAAAAATAGCTGTTAAGTCTCAGGAATCAACTGGTTGATGCAAAAGATTGCTATGGTATTTGAGACAAGGGAAAACAGATGTCACCATGGTAGTGATGGAAAACTTCATGAAGGACTGTACTTCAGAGCTGGTCTTTGAAGGGTAAGAAAAAAAAGTTAGATGAGCCAGAAAAAAAGGATTCGCTGGTGGGAAGAGATAGCATGAGTAAGATTATTAGGAGCAGAAAAATGTGAAGCACATGGGAGGATATTTAGGCTAGTATTAAGAATTCAGTCAGGGGAGCAAGACGAGAGAAAATCTCAAAGGATACTTAGAAATCAAATTGGTAGAGGAATTTGTATTTAGAGTATCATGAACAGAAGACGTTCCCTGAAAGCAAATCTTCTTGGTAGATAACTAGACAGAGGAGTAAAGAGGGCAATACAAAAGGGGATCAGATATGAAAGGAATAAAAGGGCTCATAAGAACTTGATGGGTCTTTATCCATCAAGAAGGGTAAAAGAGAAAAAATGTCAAACATCATTTTTCTGGTGTCTTTATTTCACATACTATAGGTATATAAGAGGCATAGATGCTACTTGAAATAAGTGACACAACCCATACTTTTGGCAATATGTTCTCTGAAGTATACTGTGTTTATACTACACAAACTCTCCAGAAGATCTGCCATATGTATGTGTGAGCATATTTTAAACCAGTAGCCCAGGAGTGAGAATTTTTGTATATAAACAGTGCAGATGTTTGCTATTGTTTGAGTCAGCCCCCTGCATATCACAGACATCTCTCTGCCCCTTCCAGAGCTTTGCTGCTCTTTCCAGTGTTTGGGAATTGTGTGGAGCAGCAAGAGTTTCTAAGCTGAGTTCAGTCCCTTCTTGGATCTTGTTATTCTAATAGATGTCCTGATGAGACCACCCATTGGTTGTTTACAGAAAGAGTGACATAATCAAATGTTCAATAAGCAAAAATAACAGTACACCTAACGTGTAATTATATTATTTATTTGCTGCAATAACAAAGCACCTCCAAATTTAGTGGCTTCCAACAGTCATAAACATTTATAATCTTACTTGGTTTCTGGAGGTCAGGAATTCAGGAGCAGATTTAGCTGAGTTGTTCTAACTAATTGTCTCTAAAGAGGTCAAGAAAACAAGAGGTTAAGAAAAAGTCCAGGGCTGCAATCATCCGGTCTTGGCTGAGCTGGAAGATCTGCTTGTGTAATAGCTTATTTATAAACCATCTACTGGTTTATAGATGCTAGCTGTTGGTGAGAGACTTTTCCATAGAGCTGTTTGCCCTTCGGACATAATGACTGGCTTAACAAAGAATGAATAATCCAGATCAAGAGAGATACTCTCATATCTTTCACTACATAGCCATGAAAGCCTCACATCACACTTTCCGCCATATCCTTTGGTTACAAAGGTCAGCCTTATGTAGTGGAGGAGGGGGACGTATTCAAGAAAATGAATATCAAAAGACAAAACTCATTGGGAAGCACTTTGGATTCTGGTCACTAAAGGAATTGTACACTATAACTGGTACCTTACCAAACAATGTAATTCTTTAGCTAAATTGCTACAGTGGGAAAAGATGATGGCATAAAGATGTGACAAGCAAATGTTTTAAAAATAATTATCAATTGATACTTTAAAAGAAAAATACTTAAGTAAATACAAATCTAAGTTATTAAATTCCAGTTATATATAGCATGGCATCACTTCTGAGTTTTGCCTATTTATTTTGTGTTTTTAACTGCATTTATCTGTTGCATGTTCACTGGTAATAGAAATACCTTTATAAATAATAAGCTTTAGCCATCATTTTTCAGCAACATTGTAGGTTAGATTATGAGAGAAGCCCTCTCAGTAAAGTTCATATTAAAATAATGAATACTAAATATCTTAATTCTTGGCTGAGTTCTGACTAAATTTGAGAATTCGTATAAAACAAAATCCACAAGAAAGAAGTCCCCAAGGTTAAATATTGTTTTGTGAAGATCTGGTAGTTCATAGTGGTTCAGGGCGAAGGTCTTAAAGGATTACTTTTGGATATATACACCAAGACCAAATCAGGAAGAAACAGAAGATCTGACAGACCACCAATGAATAAAAAAATTGACTCAGCAGTCAAAAACTTTCAGTACAGAAAATCTTAGGACCAGTTTCACTGACATATTCCATCAAACATTTAAAAGCAAACAAAGACCAAGTCTCCCAGAAAAATCAAGGAGGAAGGACACTTCCAAACTCATTAGGTGAGGTCAAGATTCCTCTGACAGTAAGACCGGATAAGAACACCACAAGAAAAGACAACTATAGGCTAATATCCCTGGTGAATATAGATACAAAAATTCTCAGCAAAATTAATTTAAGAACACATTAATACGATTATACCCCATGACCCATTGTAATTTACCCATGAGATGCAAGGGTAGTTTAACATATACAAATCAATAAATTTATCTATCACACTAGTAAAATGAAAGAGAAAAATCACCCGATAATCTCAGTAGATGCACAAAAAGAAATTGATGGGACACGTTCATGAAAAAAACTCTCAACAAATTGAATAAAGAAGGAACACATCTCAATATAACAATGGTCACTTATGAGAATACCAAAATTAACATTATACTCACTGGAGAAAAATTGAAAGCTTTCTTCTAAGACACTAATACAAGGATGTCTACTTAATACAGTACTTGAAGTCCTAACTGAAGTAACTAGGCAAGATATAAAAAAGAGACATCTAAATCAGGAAGGAAGAAGTAAAATGATCTCTCTAGATAACATGATCTTACACATGTATAAAAGATCCAAAAAAAAAACAACCACTGCCAGAACTAATAAAAGAATTCAGCAAAATTTTATGATACAAAATTAATGTATACAAATTATTAGAAGGAAGTAAAAGATCTGTATAATAAAAATTACAGGACTTCTCTCAAAGAAATAAGGATATAGACAAACAGAAAGCCATCCCATGTTCATGGATCAGCAGTGCTAATATTGTCCACACTACCCAAAACCATCTACAGAGTCGATGCAATCCTCAATACAATACTAAGGGCCCTCATCAGAGAAATGAAAAAATAATCATAAAGTTTGTATGGAAGCACAAAATATTCCAAATATCCAACACAATCTTGA
Organism: Solenodon paradoxus; assembly: GCA_004363575.1. Classification (NCBI taxonomy): domain Eukaryota; kingdom Metazoa; phylum Chordata; class Mammalia; order Eulipotyphla; family Solenodontidae; genus Solenodon; species Solenodon paradoxus. The sequence continues at coordinate 253,750 of RJWH01000619.1, read as the reverse complement.
GGAAAAAGAACAAAGCTCACAGCATCCCACTTTCTGATTTTAAACTATCTACGAAGGTATAGTTATGAAGCAGAATGGTTCGGACACAAATATAGACACATAGTCCAATGGAACAGAGAGCAACATATGGATGACCTGTGTTACAGTCACCTAGTGATTTGACAAGGAAGTCAAGAGCACTCAATGGTGAAATGAGGTTTTCAACAAACAGCATTAGGAAAACAGTATAAACATATGCAGAGCAATGAAACTGGACTTCTCACAACCTCTTACAAAAATTTTTACTCAAAATTACATCAAAAATCTGGACAGAAGACCCGATACTCTAAAACTTCTAAAAGGAAACAGGGAAGAGACCCCTGAGCATGGATCTTGGCAATGATTTTTTCTTTGTATATAATGCCAAAAGCACAAGCAACAAAGGCAAATATCATTAAATGTGATTACATTAAACCAAAAGGCTTATGCACATTAAAAGCAACAATTAACAAAATTAAAAAGTCACCTGAACTATGTCTGAAGATAAGGTGGATAAGGTGTGGACCAGGTAAAGCCTATAAACCTGGGATCGAGACCTTGCCCGGGGGTGGAAAAAAAACAGAAATGTTTGCAAACTGAGTATCATGTAAGGAGTTAATATCTGATATATATATATATATATAAATGCTTCATACAATTCAATAACAAACAAATTCAATTTTTAAGTAGGGAGTAGCTGAGAAAAGGAAAGAGTTTCTATATCAGAGATGGTGGACAGTCCTTAGACAAGATTCTGTTGGAAGAGGAAGCTGCATCGTGGAGAATACAGAGAGAGCCATTGTGGGGCCAACTAGCAGACGTATCTGTATCCCTCTGGGTACAATAATTGTGCCTTATCCATGCCACTGGCACAGATGCCATGCCTACAGAAATAAGTGGACATTGAAGAGAAAGAGCAAAAGCTAACTAAGACATCTTGGGGGATGTGAAAAAGAACTCCAAAGACAGATAAATTCACTCTCTCCACCACCAGCTTTCTCTTATCTCTGAAACCCTGGGAAGAAAGAGGGCAGGAGAAAGAAAAGAAGGAAGTCTGATATTCAGGGAAAAATTTAGTGCTCATTCTATAGTATATATAATAAAATTGGAATGATATAAAGACTAACGTGTCCCCTGGGCAAGGATGAGATGCCAATCTGTGAAGCGTTCCATACTTAACAAAAGGTAAAAAGAACCACTTTAAATCTTAAGTTGACTGAGTTATCATTTAAAGGGACTGTTTTAAAACTAAGAACTGAACTTACTTGACTACATGGTTTTTGCTACCAAACACAAATACAGGTTCATCATCAAGTTGAATTTAGTTCCAAAGAAATCGTATGATTTGAGTTCATACATTTAAAGCCCATAATGTAACTATTATTATTATTCCTATTTCATAGATGAGGAAATTAAGACTCAGAGAAGTTAGATGCATTCTCTGTGACTAGAATAAATGGAATTCATCAGATCTTCATTTGCTCCATCACTCACTTTCCTTCCATGTTGGTGAAACCTGACTTTAATGGGTCAATGGTAAATTAGTGGTTATTTCTACAGCTTGTCTTTTTGTGGTGTGAGTGTTTTTCTTGTTTATATTCCCTTATGGTCTCTTCAGAGCATTCACATGAGGTAGGTAATGTGTCTAATCACAGCAGCAAGGCTAATGCTACTGAAATTTTTTGTAAGAACAACAAATTCCCTGCAATTGTTATATTTGCTGACCGCTTAGTGAACAAGAACATCTCAGTGAAAACGAAAGTCAGTCCTGTTGAGATGTAATTATACTCATCTCCTATGCTCCAGAAAGAACAGAAGCTTTCTGGTTAAGAGTAGCTTATATTTTTGTCAGAGGTTAGCATGGACACACACGACTGAAGGTGCCCCATTTTCACAAAGCTCTATCGCAACAAAGAAAAACACAAGCCCACTGCCACACACAGTTTCTTCTTCCACTGGGGAGTGACAGTAACTTCCCAAGGAGGTGCCTCCATCAATACAATGCTATTCTAATCCTAGCTTCCAGGGTTTTTCTAGTTTTGCCTCTTATGGAGACGGATGGGCTTGCTTCCAGCTCTGTGCCAGCAAGCCCAGCAAGCAATTCTTTGGTTCTCCACTCCTTCCATAACCTCTACACGGATCTTACCCGCCATGCCCCAGCCCAGTACAGTGCACCGAACCTGCTCCACAGAGTATTCATCTCATAGAAGAAGGGATATGTTCATAAAGAACAATGTGAGTTTTACTTAAATACTGATCATACAGTCTTCATTTTCTGGAAAAACTCTCATATTGCATGTTTCCATCCTGATTAGTACTCACAGATTTGCCCTCATCAATACCTGATCTCACAGGTTTTCCCATCATAGGACTTGAACGAATCAACTGGAGGAGTTTCTGAAGAAACTGAAAGACACTTTATATTGTTTCTAGTAAGCCCTATCCCTACCTCGTGAACAGGTTGAGCTACATGGCCTGCCTCAGGCAGATCTGATGTTTTGTGCCCTTCATCTAAACTCCTTAGATATCTGCTCAGCATTAATTTACATTCTGCATTTGTTCGGCATTATTGTAGATATCAAATGAGCGCTGCTTAGGAGAAGGAAGAATAATAATTAGCATCTGCTTTCTCAAGCAAGTCAGCTCAGATTAGAAATTTGTATCCCTACTTAGCAAAGCAAAAGCTAGACAGTTAACTGCTGAAGAAATGAGAAACAGTTCTTGCTGGCACTCAGACCACAGTGCTCTAAACAAAATTCAGTGTTTCAAGAGGATATAAACAAGGTCAACCTTAATCAATTTTACTAACAAAAAAAAGTTTCTAGCAAAACATAAACCGGGCTGAACTGTTGTTGCAAAATTACTGACATCGGCCTTTTTGAGTGATCTCTGCTTCCTAATCAATGATAGCCCTAGTGCCACTCTCATCTTGCTGCTCTGGGTCAGAAGTTTTGAGATAAGCAACTGCCAGTTGTGCATATTTCTTGATAGCATTTATGGCAGAGGTGGCCCTTCATTCCCTAACCTCTCAGAATCATTCGCTACAGGCCCAAATTCTTTAAGAAGCCACTATTCATGTTTTTTACAAAGAAACTCCCACAACTTCCATAGATATAGTTTCCCCATGTGCATAAACCTAAGAAATAAATTTATGAATACCGGCATGTTGTTCTTACTGGTCTTTGATTGATGTATGACTTTGTCCACCTTAACAGAAATTTAGTCATTCCTTTAGGATCTTGCCTCCTAAAGTCTTCTCTTACCTACCTAAGAATTTTGTCCAAGATTATATCCTCTTTTTGAGAAGAGATCTAGTAATGACAACTGTTTTCAGGTCAAAATATACTTATGATTCTTATAGACAAGAATCTTGGATAATTTTACAATTGCTCTAATCCTCAGTCTTCTCTACAATTTCCTCTTCTCTTCATCTCCCCTCTCAATCCTGTTTCCTTTAAAGCTACCTATGGCCACATCCCACAGTAAAGTCATGGCCTGGTGGGGCTAAAAAGAAGCAGCCCAGTCATTATCTACTTGTCAGTGATTTTTCAGAAGGACGCAGGATGAAGCTATCATGGACTGAGCATAAAAAGTCAGTCAATGACAGTGAAGAGAATTCTTTTAGAACGTTCTCAAAAAGGGGCCAGAAGTTAGGCTTAACCTAGCCCTGTGCAGAGAACCCCAACCTCAGAAGCTTCATCATTAAAATGTCACTAGCATGTTAACTTTCAGGCACCATGACAGATCCAACACTGACCATAAACGGTGCAAAAAGAGATGACACCTTTTTTCCTGGAATTCTCTGCTTATTTCTGGGAAATATTAGTATAAATCTACCTTGTAACCACCCTATTCCCACCACCTCCTGGATATAAAAAATGTCACATAAATCCGATGTCCTCACCAACATGGGGTGTTTCTGGTTTTGTTTTTTAACTAGGCAGGCTCTGGAGGCCCTATGACTCCCTAAATTAAACTTTCTCTTTTCCCCTTTAGATGTTGGCATTTGAGTCTTCATTTTATTCTTGAAGCGACAGTCTCACGGATCCTTCCCAAGCCAGTCTTCCGTGGTAATATATTTGAAAGACAAATGCTCTAGTGAACCACACATTCATTCAAAAAGATAACCGTCGCTCAGTGTAGACTGAAGTTTTATCATGACATGATTGTGCTAACACTCTGTTGGTAACCCTTCCAGGTTATGTCCTTTATTTTATTTTTACAGTAGTATTTATTATTTCTTTATTTCACAATGCTAAATTCCATCTAGGATGTTTAAAGTGCATTTCAGTCTATGTGTCACACCACATCCACCACCAGAGTTCCAGTGTCCCTTATGAGCTTTCCCCCTCATCCCTTCTTCTGCCCCCACTACCAGTCCTGGGTCCTGTTATTTCTATTGGGAATTTGTTCTCTTGTTTCATTTCATTATACTCCACATATGAGTGAAACCATCCTGTATTTCTCTTTTTCTTTCTGACTTATTTCATTCAACATGATCCCATCCAGTTTCGACCAGATTGTAACAAAGGACACAATTTCATTTTTTAAAAAATAATGGCATAGAATTCCATTCAGTATATGTATCACACCTTCTTTATTCAGTCATCTGTTGGCAGTCATTTAGGCTGTCTCCGTGTCTTAGCTATGGCGAATTGTGCTTCTATGAACATAGGGATGCAGATGTTTTCCCTTATTAGAGATTTTGTATCCTCTGGGTGCATGCTTAGGAGTGGGATTGTGCTGGATCAAATGGTAAATCTGTCTTTGTTGGTTTGAGGAAACCCTACACTGTTTTCCAAATAGGTCGCACCAATGTATATTTCCATCAACAGTTTAGAAGGGTTCCCTTTTCTCCATACCCCCTTGAACACCTGCTATTTCCAGTCTTCTGATATAAACCATTCTCACTGGCATGAGGAGGCATCTCATTGAAGTTTTTATTTGCATTTATTTGATGATGAGTGATGTAGAGCATTTTTTCAGGTGTCTGTAAGCCATCTGTGCGTCTTCTTTAAAAGGTCTCTATTAAGCTCTTTTGCCCCCCTTTTTAAAGTGGGTTATTTGCTTTTCTTGTGGAGATACATGAGATCTTTATATATTTTAGAAATTAAGCTTGTATCAGATGTATGTTATGTGAATATTTTCTCCAGTTCCATGGATTGTCTTTGTCGGTGGCTTCTTTTGTTGTGCAGAAGCTTTTCAGTTTGATGTCGGCCCAATTGTTAAGTTTTGCTTTGATTTCTTTGAGGCTGAGGTCATGGAGTGTTTTTCCCCACATTTTGTTCAAGGTATTTTATGGTTTGGGATAGTATGTCCAGGTTATGTCTTAAATTTCAAGTGTTAGAAACTCAGAAGCTACATTTCTCAGAATCCCTAGACAACATTTTTCATTTGCTTTTGCTGATGAGAAGCACATGTTAAATTTAGGAAACAAAAAAGAGTTAGAAAACAATATTATTTCTTTCCAGCATTGGTATACTGTCATGAGTACCTTGGCAGACAGTAAGTATGAGATTGTAAACTAGCATTAGTCGTTCTCCTATAACTCACCTGCTTTAATGTTGCTGACAGTTGAACTATTGGTGATAGTATTTTGCCATTACTGCAACTTTCTGATTCTGTGAAAGTTGGTTAGAAATTTTTCCTGAACTTTGCTCCCTTGGCATTTGCAATTTAAGCAATGACTACCCTGTATTAAATCTCATTTCAATTAAAATCTTAAGAGTTGTTCTGGTTTCCTGACCCAAAACTTGATTGAAAGATCAAAATTAGGTCTGTTAATCAAATCTTGGATTTATTTCTAACTTGCTTTGCAATCTACAGACAGACAGTCTCTCTAACTTTCCAGGTTTTTCATCTGTAAAATGAAAAGGGCAACCCCAGAGGTTAGATTAGATGTCCTCTAAAACCTCTGGAAATCTTAGCTTTTAGTGCTTTCATATTCTAAGTTATCTTGCGACATCTTGGCCAATACTTAAAAGTGTGACATAATGCAAGGCACCTGAATCCTGCACAGCAATAAGAAGCATGTCTAACACCATCTTAGAGCTCACTCAAAGCACTTTGGGGAACCACAGAAGCTCACTTCTTCTAGTAGAAGAACAGATGTGCGATATAAAATGCAATCCACAAATATTGGAATAGAGTAATTTACATATCCAATTTCATATTTTCAATTTTCAGTGTATAATTTTCTTTTTATAAAGTTATATTAAATACAATTTTATTTGCTTCCAAAAACTCTGCCCAAGAGTTTCAAGTTCAACTATTATACAGATATAGTTAGATAGTAAGTAAGCTGCACTTGGTTAGCATATAGAAGTATGATGGAGTAATTAATAAAAAGACTAACATAAAATATATTAAATAAAAAATTGGGGGGAAGCTAAATGGAAATACATGTTAATGAGAAAAAGAAGTCTGATTTCATTTTAGTTTAGTTTATTCACTAGTTTTCTTTATCTAATACATATGAGTGAAATCATATGATGTTTGTCATTCTCCTGACTTATTTCACTAAGCATAATTCCCTCTAGGTTCATTCATGTTTTTGTAAAAGTCAGAATTTCATCTTGTAGTGTAGCTAAGTAATCCATTGTGCATATGTGCCATATTTTCTTTATCTATTCATCTGACAATGGAGATGTAGGTTGTTTCTAGCTCTTGGCTATTGTAAATAATGCTGCAATGCACATGGTGATACATAAATCTCTGTGAATTAGTATTGTTTTTTTAGGATAAATACCCAGTAGTGGATAACTGGATCATATGGAATTTCCATTTTCAATTTTTAAGATGCCATTTTGAATTAATATCTGTGCATGGTTTTAGACAATGGTCTAATTTTTCATTCTTTTGTATGTGGCTGCTTATTTTTTCTTGCTATTTATTGAGAAGACTATCATTGCACCATTGTATGTTCTTGGTTCCTTTGTTGTAAATTAATTGTTCATATATAAGTGAGTTTATTTCTTGATTCCAAATCCTGGTCCATTGATCTGTGTATCTGTTTTTATTTCAGTACCCTGCTGATTTTATTACTATGACTTTGCAGTATGATTTGAAAGCAGGGAGTTTGATATTTGCATTTTTGTTCTTTTTTTCTCAGGTTTGTTTTTGCTATTTGGAGTCCTTTTCAGTTCCAAATAAATTTTCTACCTTTTATTCTACCTCTCTAAGAATGTCACTGGTAGGGATTGTATTAGGGATTTGATAGGGATTGTATTAAATCTATATATTGCTTTTTAATGAATATTTTAATGATGCTAATTCTTCAACTCCAAGAGCCTGGAATATTTTTCCATGTATTTGTCTATTCTATTTCTTTCAACAAGGCCTTATAGTTCTCAGTATACATGTCTTTATTTGGTTAAATTTATTCTAAGGTATTTCATTCTTTTCGATGCAATTGTGAATGGCATTGTTTTTCTAATTTCTATTTCTGTTAGTTTGTTATTTGCATATGTAAGTGCAACTGATTTTTGTTATTGGTTTTATAGGCTGCATTTCACTGTATTTGTTTATCATTTCTAACATATATTTTACTGAAGACTGACATTCTCTAAGCATATTGTCATGTCATCTACAAATATAGTTTTAATTCTTCCTTTCCAATTTGGATACATTTTATATAATGTAGATAAGAATAGGCAAGAAAAGAACTGGCTGGGACTTCCAACACTATAATGAATAATAAAACTGAAAGTGGACATTCTTACCTTGTTTCTGATCTTAAAGGGAATGTTTTAGGCATTTTCCCACTCACTATGATGTTGGCTGTGACTTTGTCATATATGACCTCTATTTTATTATACGTTCTGTCTATTCTCATTTTTGGAGAATTTTTTTAATCATAAAAGGATGTTGAATCTTGGTAAATAGTTTTTCTGGTATATTGAGATGCTTATATGATTTTTATCCTTTCTTTTGTTGACATGATGCATTAGATTTACTGATTTGCATATGTTGCGCCATCTCTGGAATAAATCCCATTTGATTATGGGATATGATTCTTTGCATGTATTGCTACATTTATTTGTCTTGCTAGTATCTTATTAAAAATATTTTCATCTGAGATACTGGTCTATATTTTTCTTTTCTGTATAATGTCCACTTGTGTTTTAGAATCAGGATAGTCTTGGCTTCAAAAATGTGTTTAGAAGTTTTCATTCCTTTTCAGTTCTTTGGAAGAATTGAGAAGGATTGGTACTAAATCTTCTTTGAAAGCTTGGTAGAATTCACTAGAGAAGCCATCTGGTCCTGAGGTTTTGTTTTTTGAGAGGTTTCGCTGTCTCAATTTCTCTACTCTCAATGACATTTTTTAGATTTTCTATTTCTTCCTGATTCAGTCTTGGAATGTTGTATGTTTCTAAGAATTTGCCCACTACTTCTAGATTATTCAATTTGTTAATTTGTTGTTATACAGGTATTTATAATACTATCTTATAATGGATTCAAAAATTTTGACTATTACAGCAGAAATCGTTTTGCATGTATTCTTAACAATGGATTATTATCAGCATCATCTTGTTTAGTTGTTTACACTGACTGCATTCAAAAGTGTGAAGTACAAATGAAAAAGTTTCTGTACAGTAAAACAAAGCACTACAAAAACAAAAAGGCATCTACTGATTGGTAGAAGATACTTTTACACCAAATGGGATGAGGAATTAACATCCAAAATATATAAAGAATGTACATAACAATAATAAAACAATTAAAAAATTAAAAAATTTTTAAATGAGCAGTAGATCTGCAAATACACTTGTCCAAAGAAGACAAAGAGAGGGCCAATAGCCACATGAAAAGTCTGCAACCCAGTTTAGATCTCTAAATTTGTACCACAGGACAACCTGTCAAATCTCAAACATACTTGCATTTTCCAGGTTGACCTGGCATACTGAATTTAGACATAAGCTTGCCTTCAGGACTCAGTTAACTTCATAGTTCGCCTGTATAAACTGACGTGTTCTCTGGCTCACCACTCTGGATCCATTCTCAATCCTGGTCCCACTTAGGATATTTGGTTTTATCACTACCAAAAAGTTCTCAGACTGAGGTTATAAAAAATAATTGATAATACCTATAGGTTGATAAGAAAAGTACTGTATTAAAAGTTAGACTCTGCTTTACGTTCCTTATTATTAACCTTAAAACAAACATTCTAATATAAGTAAATCAGCTTGGGGAGGAGTTTGGCTCCGTCTTCTTTTAAAAGGGTGGACTTGCAAGATGCAGAGATCTTCTCTGGCCAATTAATGTAGATGAGATCATACCTCTAGGGATTATCTAATAACCAGGCCTTTCTCCACTTGATAGTCCCTCTTGGGTTTTCTTCTTTCTCTAACATCTCACAGAGTCCTCAGGCCAAGGTTGATGAAACCCTGGTTTGTTTCAAAGGCACACTGTGTTTGGTTTCTTAGCTATTTTCTCTCTGAACTCTTGCTATGGTTCTACAGGTTACTGGTACAGCTACGGCACTAGAGAGAGAAGTCTGCACTGGGTGAGGGGAAAGGATCAATATTTCTTTCCTTAAATCCTTCCCTCTGGCATTGTTTCCCATAATGCTTATTAACAAAACAAAGGTAAAAAGGTAAGTAAAAAAGAACTCCTAGGGTTCAAATTGTTAGGGCGCCCCATCAGACCCAAATATGAATGACTAGGTACAAACCCGCTTCTGGGACAAAAATCACCTCAACAGAGGCTACATCTCTGAAGGACAGAACTTAAAGTGTAGTCAAAATATCTAAGAGAAAGCAAATAACTTCTTAACTGTCGAACTTACTAACAGAATGCATGCATTTTTGATGTAACTGACATCAATATATTTGCCCTGCCCCTGTTTTTTCTCAGCTAAGAATGACTCTGCACACATATATTGCTATGTTTGTTTTAATCACTTCTGTCTCATGGGATGCAGCACTGCAGAAGAGGTTGCTGTGGAAACATGTACATGTCACAATTTATTTATTGGATAATATTTCCAAAAAACTTGGCTACTTTGTTAGATTTCAGCTGTCATTCCACCCTTCTATCAGCTATGCCTTCAGTTCTATGCAATTCTGGTCTGCAGTTTAGCCAAGACTTTGAATAAATAAGGTCCACATCAGGCAGAATGTGTTTCCTTTGATATTAGTCAAGCAATTCTTCCTTCTGTTCTTTGACTAACATGTAAGCAGCAATCTTACACTGTAGGCTGAAGAATGTAAGCAAAGTGCATCATAAAAAGAAACTTTGCAACCTATGCCAGGCCTTCTTTCTCTTTTCTGTGGTAATCAGAAGTAACTTCATGACAAAGGGGAATTCTAAAGTTTTCCAGATTTGATATTTACATCTGCATTGCTTCTGAGAACTGTGGAAGCAGTTAAAATGAATGATGCGATAGCATGTGACGGTAATGAAATTTTCATTACTTAGTACTGGAACAATATCTGTAGTTTCCACTGAGCATTTACTTTAGGAATTTTTGTCTAGTAAATCACAGCATGAAATATTCAGAACATGTGAATTATGAAGATGTGGATAAAGGTACATTTTCAGAAGTTATATGGCTACAATCAAGGAACAGAAATAACAAAGACCTCCAGAATTAATGAACTTGCTAATTTCACATTTATTCTAATGTTTCCTATACTCCTAAACTACAAAGTAATTCAATGTAAGTTGTCATGTTCTTATAAGAGTACTTGTTTACTTCTAAGTCACATGGTCTGTTTTGAGACAGTGAGACTATGTGGAAAGGCTGGTAAATGTTGAATGGTAGAATGCTGAAACTGCAAATAAGAGTGTATAAAATAGTTTAATGGAAGATCTTCAATAATTTGGAAGAATTAGTCATACTTGGAGAGGGAACAAATTGTTGTGCTATTCTTATTTTTAATTTGTTCTGGCTTGGCTTGGAGAGATAAACCTTACTATATACTGATGTGATAAGCAATGATTTGGTTGATATAAAAATGGGCTTACGTCTGTGCTCATGCCTAATTGAAAGAAAAATGATCAGTGGCAGGATATTTTTCACAAGACTAGTCAAATAACTAAACCTGCAAGTTATATGATATGGCAAACTGTATTAAATAGGTTTAGATTAAAAAATCAAAAAACATTAAATCTATAGGGAAGTTGGGGTTTTGAAGATTTTCAAGAGAAGTTTTAGAGTACAGGAACAATATAGTTTGCATGTTGCTACAGAGAGAGGAGTACTGTATTCAAATATTAGCCATAATTGTTGGTAAGTTTGTTTCAAAGATTTAATGTTGTAGAGAAACAAAGCAACAGTTAAGAATGACTCAGCCAACAGGCATCCACTCCTTCCACAGGGATCATGATGCTAATTTAAGAATAAACCATAAAACCTCCTGTTCCTAGAAATAAAGGACAGGTTTCCTTTGTTTATCAGACACACATGTGATAGATAGGTTTGTGATATTTAGAGTGAAAAAAAATAACATTACAAAGAGTATATATACTAGGATCCATATTGTAAAGATAAAAAGTATCTAAATGGTACAATAAAATGTAACATATATATTGTTGATTTTTCTTGGTTTGTTTTTTTTTTTTAAATATCTCCTGATTACTCAACAATAAACGTGTTCCTATGCCATTTTAAAGATTTTTTTAATAAAGAGCAAGCAAGTCGTTCTATAAGCCTAGAACTGAGACTCTGGTGACCTTAGCCTATAATAGGAAACACTAGCATAATTGATGGACTAGGAGGCTGAAGATGTTGAGATTAAATTTGGAGCCAAGACATCTGTGTTTAAATACCTGACAATCTCATTGTTATCATTCCTGTCCATGAAATGGAAAAACTGTTCTGTTTTCTTTCTCATTTTTCTTAAAACTGAAACTAGTATTCACACAATAGACATTTTGATTAAAATATTGTCACTAGATGGAGTAAAATGATAGGTTGTAAGAAATGTGTTTTTTGTCAATGACACACAGCTAAAAATTCAAATAAAACAGTTCTTGACAAATATCCCAAGTGCAGGCTGCCAAATACGAGGAAATGGATTTGAGCGTTTTTAATAAAGAAACACTATGATGATTTCTTTCCAATATTTTTTAGACAACAAGGTAATCTACTCTAGATTCCAGGGATAAAACAGTGAATAAGACAAGCATGGTCCCAATAATAAATAAATTCTCGTTACAGAGATGAATAATAAATAAAAAGAATACAAATGCATAAATAGTTTATAGATGAGAGTTCTATAAAAGGGGAAGGGCAGGGCACTGCACTGACATTCATGAAAGGCACCTGTTCCACAGAGCTTTCAGTGAAGACATTCCTGAGATATTTAATCTGGGCTCTAACAATAAATAGGAATTAGAGCATTGATGGGGATGGGAAGATGGAGAAGAGGGAATGCTAAATGCAAAGAATCTTACCCACTGAAGAAGAAAGAATTAAAAGAAGAAAAATAAAATCGGAGTATAGCGAATTATGAGGTTGTGTTAAGAAGTTTAGACATGATCCTAAGAGCAATGGAAAGTTCACTGGTCAGCAAATAGAGCCAATTCAATTTTGGTTCAAACAGTAACCACTTTAAAATTGTTTTATCTCTTGATCGTCATTGAGACATAGAATTCCAGAAGTTTTAGAAACATGGTTTCTAATGCTTTTGGGAAAAATCAATAAAGAAAAAAGAATCTATCGACGACGTGTCTTAATTTACTAAGTCTACATGTTAAAAATACAGACTTGTCTCATATACCAACTTACTTTGGAGGTACCACTGTTTGTTATTGCTTAGAATCTCAGGATATTTTTCTGAACACTGGTCCTACTCCTCCATTTATCCTAGAACACCAGAGTCTTGTGAGTTAGTACAGTCTCCAAAAGTCCAAGTGGCAGGAGTTGGAGCCTAAACTGTCCTTTGATGATAACCACATGGGCTGCTGTTGAAGAACCCTGCACGGATGAGTAGACTATGCTGTCCTCCCTTAATGCTGAGGCTTATATGATGATTCCAGTCCTGGTCCAGGCTTCAGGGTGCCCATGCTGTGTGCCAGGCTAAGATTATTACCACTGTGTCTTATACTACTTAATATGGAACATTTTAAACATAAATCAAAATTGGAGAGAAGATTGATAGATTCAGAATGGATTTCTTTTTTTGATACAATGACATTATGGTATTGTATGCTTTCATCAGGAACATTTAAAGCCTGATTATCTTCTTTTTGAGATCTTGGGAATTATGAGTAATTATTGCCTTGATTTATTGACACATTAATTTTCATTTGCAAAATGGTGATATTTTTCATTTCCTCTTTAGTCACTGACTGGAATATATAAAGAAAAATATCCCCTCCTCAAATATTCAGTTATTGTATCCTGAAAATAGAAAAAGCAAGATAAATGTTTAATTCATTATCAGTTTTCTAAGAGTCTATGTTAATTATCTAATGTCCTGTAAAGGTGATCAGGGAGTTTTATTTTTTTAAATATGATTATAAACTCATGAATTTAAACACATTTACTATATTTCAGTCTGTTGTTATTATTACCTGTATTGATGGTAAAATTATCCTCTTTGGTTCCTGACTCCATGATTTAACATGGCCCTATTATTTTTTAAAATAGCTTTCTGAGTTTCTGCTTTGACACAATATTCCCAGCTCATTTTATAAACTTCCTGCCCCAGATCTAAAACCAGCCATTTCTTCAAGGAATGCTGATTCTTTTTTATTGCAAATTAATATTCAGAGGTCACAGTCTAGGCACTGGGGATTTTCATTGGGTTGTTTATTGTTTCTTGGCCTCTTTAGTGGACAGAAGTAGAAAATCTTATTTTAACTTAAGGCTAAATCATACCATGAGTTAATAATATTTTCAATTCAAATTGAGGACTACAGTGTTTTCTTTGCACCATCATGAAACTGGAATCTATACCTCCTTTCTCCAATGCTGAAATTCCCAGTTCTCAATGGCAGGAGCATATCACTCATTTGCTTTATTCTATAAGATACACAAGATGAATCCAAAACAGCACCACAAACATCACCATAATATATATGATTACTGAAAAAGTTTAAGAATTTTGAAATTATTTAATTTTTATGTTATAGCCTATAGGCAATGTGTTGAAATGACTGTGTATTAAACCGCTTGGAATAAGGAGAAAGAACATGGTAATATCCATTTATAACACTGAAAATACAATTTTTCAAGCAAGACAATAGCTTGGAAGTTATGTTTTACTATAAAGAAAGTAGGTCTTATTTTATTTTATCTATTCTTCCAGTACTCGTATGGATATTCCTCTTTTTTTTTTTTTCTTATATTATAAATTTCCTTTTTCTATGTATCATGCTAACCTAGTATCTATGTGGATATTGGGTGAGAGAACTGTCATAGAAACTAAGTCCAGAAACAATTAACTTAACAGTTTCGAAAAGAAGAATGATAAGATTCAGTTTGCACCTTCAACATTGCTTTCATTGCTATAAAGAACACAGACTGTAGGTGAAGAAAATGATGAAGGGAAATTATATAGGGAGCTAATGTATTATTTCCAGAAAGAGGTGACAACTTGGACCAGAACAATAAACAGTGACTGTGACAACATGGGCAGAGTCATATAATTACTGATAACACTTGCTGATAGATTAGCTTTTATAACTGAGTGAAAGGAAGACATCAAGGGTAACTCCTGAGAAACTGAGAGAATGATGGTGATTTGCTCCAGCAGTACAACGGTAGAAGAAGAGAATCAAGGCTCCATTTTGGACATGTTGCTTGAGAATCATAATAGTCATCTAATCAGAGATATCAAGGACAAAATATTTATATAAAAGCTGATTCTACCCACCTCTAGAACTGCATCTGCCATATCACTTTGCTCACTCCTAAAGATGCACGAGTTATACTGGTCCTTTTTTGTTTCTTTGTTTTTCAAACAAGGCCAAGTTGTTTCTGTCTTTTGTCTTATTCCTACCAAGACTCTCTATCATTGTATCTTATGGTTGACTGTTTTTATTATCTCTAAATATCACTACTTTCCCTAAACATTCAATTAAAAGAGCATCACCACCATCCCTCACACTTTGTATCACCCTATTTTATTTCATGACTCACTCTCTGAAATTCTATTTTTATTTATTTACTCTCTGCTTCCCCTACTAAGATGTAAGGTTTATAAGAATAAGGATATTGTTGACTTTATTTTTCACTAGATCAGTACTGGCCACAAGGTAGGAGATGGATAAAGTTTCATTGACTAAAAGGAAGTAAATGTGTGAATGTATTATTTCATTCTTGTTACTACAACCACCTCTAGTGTTAACTGTTAAGGTCCCATCTTGTGAATTCCCCTGACAATATGCATCTATATGAGTTTCCCAGCATTTGCTCAGCGGTAAATTCTTCAGGTATTCTCAGATAAACAGTCTTTAGATTTTCTACTCTGGCTTCGTCAGACTTATGAAGCCATTTGCCCAAGGTTACACCACTTAATTTTAATCCTAGAGTTAGAACAGAAAGTTCTGGATTATAGAATTCCATTGTGCGCCCTCATATAAAGTACACAGATCTTATAAAATTTTTATAAAAATGGGATCAATAAATAAGAAAGATTTTTTATAAACATAAACGTTCCCAAGCATTGACTGACTTTCATAAAAGATACTCGATCACTAATTACTTTTCCAAAGCCTCTGACACATTATCTTAAAGAAGTGTCTCTTTACTTGGAAAGTTCTATTCCAAAAAGCTATTTAGAAATGACTCTTCAGAAATGTTTGCTGATAATACTGTTACTATGGTATTTATTCTGGTTCTAAAAAAAACAACCTAAGTTATATAAATTTAAGAATCATGTCAAGATTTTTTGAAAGGATTGGCACATTAACATTGGTCCTGACAAGAAATGAAAGAACATTTTTAATAGAAAATCAGTATCAGTGGACCATGAGTTAGGATTCAAGAGTGGGATCTGATTCTCAACTCAAAAAGCATGTGTGAAATGGAAGAAAATTTGTCATGTTGTGATGTACCAAGCAGGTAAGAAATTCATCCTGGGTAGAGTTTGGTCAACTTTTAAAGTACTTGTGCACTGGCTTCTTGTTACAAAATACATTAAAGATCTCTTTAGTTTAGTTTAGTTTTGTTTTAGCTCTTGATGGCATGAATGATGTATTTCTCATTTAATAAGATACATGAAAGCTGTACAAAAGTTTCTTCACTGACATCTAATAGGACTGAGCACAATTTTATTTTTAACTTCACATACATTATGCCCTAGATTTTGACAACCTGTGCCTAGAAGAAAAATCAGTCTGCCATTCATTTTGTAGAAATCATGGTGATAAAAACCATGATCCAAGTGCAAACAGGTTATCTTTCAATTGTTCTCGTTATTTCTAAGAGGTTCCCCAGGATATTTTCTCATGGATGTGGCCCCTTGGCTATCTAGAGCCTTGCTATCTTCCTCTACTGTGGAACTGCTTTTTTCTATACTGCTTTGCATCCCATAAGGACCAGGCCCTAGCTCTCAATAGTCCAACTAGCGTCTTGGTCTCATTGAAATGTTTTCTAATTGCATAGCCTGAAAACCTGCTGATCAAATAACCACCATGTAAGTCCTCAACCACCTGTCACCATTCTTTCATGCAAAAATAAATACAGTTTATATCTTGCTTAAAAACTAATGTTATTGTGTCTGTGTCATTTGAAATTTCTAATAGACTCCAAGACACAATAAAGGTGAAATTGCAAAGTAAGTTGTCACTTAATATTCAGATTATCAAAATACATATTCCCAAGCTTATTCAACAACTCTTGGACACCTTTACAGACACAAGAATGACAGCTGAGAGAGTAAAGAAAAAAGGATTTTGTGAGGGGACTTTGGCAAGAAGCTGGGATGTGAGTCTCATTCCTCAGCCAGCAGTATTGTCAGTGAGGAGGGTGCTATGGAACTGGTCGGGGAGTCCATGACCCTTGCGGGTCATGAGAGCTGGGGGCCAGAGCGGACCAGGGACTGACTCTTGTCTGGGACTTTGAAAGATAAGCGAGACTAATGAACTGCTTTGGTGGAGTTGAGGGGGTGCTCCTGGGTTGAAATGGGCCCACACTCTTAGACTTGTTGGGGCAAGGGGTACGGGGTGATTCCTAGGGACCAGAGAAGGGTGTGCAGGAGACAGGTGGTAGGACTATGATGGACCTGCTCCATTAAGATCATGTGGAAAAGCAGCAGAACCAGGCAGTAAGAGGTTGAAAGAGATGACCCAGAGGGTTCAGAGAGAAAGCGTCCTTCAAAACAGAGATGTACCCTTCTATGAAAATGGAACTGATGGCAGAGGAGGTCAGAAAAATGTAACCACAGAGAGAGCATCATCTTTGAACTCTGCCAAGTGCAAAGCAAGGGGAGTTTAGGGTACAATCAGTTCAATTCAACCCTTTCTCGTTCTGTTCCCTCAGGCCAGCTCTGGGCCAAGTTGAGTAACAAAGCAGTCAGCCTCCACACCCACGTCTCTGCTGCAGGCTCCCTGTCAGAGAGAGAGGGAAGAAGAACTAAACTTCCATCAATTTCAGAGTTTTGATTTCTGTTTCAAGGAAGACTATTTACTCCCCCTTCACTGCAGGGCTGTCTCTAAGAGTGAACCAAGTGGGTCCAATGTTCATCCTGGGTTAGGAGAAGATTATTTCCACTTAAAAATGTAAAATGGAACAGAGAGAAAAGTACTAAAAAACAAAATTGCATTTTGATTGCATCTTAAACCATACTAGACAGCATGCTGAATACAGTTTGCTCCAGTTTAACTTAGTCCTAGTCCTACGTAGTCTTACTATGCCAGGCTAATCTCAGGTAGGCAGCGTCATGTGGTGCGATGTGCATCTCTATGGCATCAGTTTCCACTTCCACCAGCAGAGCTGTGCAACCTTGGGCAACGTACTGTACCTCTCTGTTCCCTGTCTGCAAAACAAGGGCGCTAACAACAGTACCACCTTCATATTGTGGCTGTGAGGTTTAAATAAACATACAAATAAAGCCTTAAGAACAATTTTCACTCATATCACGCGCTGTAAATAGTCGCTATTGTTACTATCACCCCTACTCTTCAAAAATCCAGGGACATATTATCAGACTTTGAGTCTGGGAAAAACTATTTCTACCCAAGAGAAAGACAAATTTTCTTCTCCCATTCCTTCCTCAGGTACAGCTCCTAATGTTATTTCCTGCCCAGAATTTATTTATACTCAGGATAGGAACAGAGGAACAATTTCTCTACGGGAGAAGCCCCACCATTACCCAGGGTGTGAGTTCTCCTCATGGTCATGTGTCCACTTCCCAAAGTCTGGGTTATCTGGTCTTGGCTACTTTGTTCTAAGTGTATCTGACTGGACCTGCATTCCATTCGGAATGTCCTTGCTTCGGCTGAAGCACAAAAATGAACCACTGTGTTCTAATTCCTCTTGCATACTCTGAAGTTTTGAAACTTGACTGTCTTTTTCCTTCTTTCAGCTTGCTTTCCTAAATAAGTATAACATGCTCACGATGACCTTAGAGTAATTTGATTTGAAAAAAATATTAAAGTTTAAATAAATGATAACCAAAGGACTTTTTTCATATTTGCATAGCATATATCAAAAGCAAGATTGCATACTCAAATGATCAAAAGTTATTATAGGTAGATAGACGGGTATCTTTTAAGGAATCAGGTAGCATGCATTGTTAGAGTAATTATTGGTTTTTGAATAATACATGCTTTATTTTTAGTCAGCTTTTCTCTTAAATTAGTAATTGCTATGAATTCTTATCTTCACATCAATTTCTTGTAATCTTACTAAAGTTAGGGGTCAATATTTTCTGGTCACATAGATTAAGGAAATTAAGAAATATAAGCATGAAATATATCATCATAATTAATATTTTTAAGAGTATTTATTTGTTTTTAGGAAAAGGAGGTACTTGGGAATGTACTACAGTGAAAACAAAATCCAGTAGATGAGTATTGAAAGCCAAGAGAAGGATAACGTGGAGACTTAAACCTCCTTACATATGCACACTGGCTACAATACCAATCTGCATCTGTGGTCCCTGCTGGGTCAGGGGTCTGCCCTGACTCAGGTGGCTGGTTGTTTCAGCAGCCATTTGCCTTTATCTCCAAACTGAAGATGGAAGAGTAGAAACTTCTCTACTCCATGTAAAAAACAGCACTTGTTTTCTCTCTTCTCTCCTCCCTTCTTTCTTCCCTTCCCCTCTAGTCCCCTCCTCGCTCCCTCCTCTCTGCTCCCTCTTCTCTTCTCTGTTCCCATCCCCTTCCCTCTCCACAGTTTTCCTCCACTTCCCTATCCTCTTCCTACACTCACATGTGTTCCATCCCTACTTCCCACACCTTCCTCCTCTTCTACGTCCCTCAAAACAAACAAAAACAAACAAACAAACAAACAGCCATTTACCTTGTAGTTCCATAGATCAAAAGTTCGAAATAAATCTCACTGGGCTAATGTCTAAGTGGTATCAGGACTACTTCCTTCTCTGGAGGCTTTAAGATATAATCCCTTTCCTTCCTTTTTCCAGCATCTAGAAGCCACCCGCACTCTTTATCTTGCTGCTCTTTCCTCAGTCAGTCATGGCTGCTTGAGTTGTTACTAGGCTGAACATTGATACTGTTTTTTATCATGTTTCCTAACTGTCCTGTCATTTTAATATAAATGTTGACTTTCATTTTTAATCAATAGGGTCATCTCTAATGTGGGACAAAAGGGGCAGTTGAGCTGCCATGGGCCCAGTCTGTTGAGAGCTGCTCCTTTTGCCCTACTTTGAAGGTGCTCCTTGTCAGTGCTGACCGCAGGAGGCCTCACTGCTACAGCTATTCCTGCCCTCTGGCAGAAGCCCAGCAGGAA
The DNA here is from genome assembly GCA_004363575.1 of Solenodon paradoxus. Taxonomy (NCBI): domain Eukaryota; kingdom Metazoa; phylum Chordata; class Mammalia; order Eulipotyphla; family Solenodontidae; genus Solenodon; species Solenodon paradoxus. Next base: position 233,868 of record RJWH01000619.1, on the reverse strand, counting down.
AAGGATCTGCCATTTCACAGGCTAGTTTCTTCAAAGGGAGTGGAGCACTGCAATGTGGTTGAGCCACAGGTATTTGCCAGGACCTGCGCAGCTGGTCAAAAAAGTCCCTGAGAGGAGCCTACAGGAGCCTAAAGAAAGACAGACAACTTACACCTAGAAAAGCGGGGTCAAGTGGGACAAGTCTCTCCTTCTTTCAGACAGTGACCCCGAGCCTGGTTCCCTGATTTATTTTATAGGACTGGGATACAATGAGGTAATGCAAAGAAAACAAAGGAGAAGGCAGGCATGCAACTCTGCTGCTGTTGTCGGGATGGCAGCATGTCAGGATGGAGGTCAAAGCCCAATTGCCTTCCGCTGTTATCTGCTTGTATCTGCTGACTTGTGAGAACGTCTGTCTCAGGAAACTTTGCAAAAGTGGCCAGAAAGCAGTTTGCTCCCTACAGGTATTAAGATTTTTTTCCTGGCATTTGGTTTTCACCTGTGGTGCTGAAATTCCTTGCCCCAGTCCTGGCTATTTGTGTGAAGACCCGCCAGACCACATATCGTTACTATGCAGTCACCGATGGGCATTGCATAGTACTTACTTGTTGCTGGCCCAGGTGCTCTGCTTCTGCTCACTCCTTCCCTCCCCTTAGTCACCCACTGCCACTCCAATGTCCCCATTTTGTCTCAGAGAAATGTGGTCAACCTAGTTCTCACATCAACTCATTTTACCTCCTTGTGGGTCCTACCCTTTCACTTTTAAGCATACTTTTGACTATATTGTGGAGGGGGAGAAAGGTTGCAAATGCAATTAAGGCTATTAATCAATCGATTGACCTTAAAATAAAGAGATTATCCTGAATTTAGTTAGGCACTTATTTTCTTGCACAGTAAGCTTTCAACTATCTGAACACCTAATTGATTCATTTATCCCATCTCTGGCTTGAAAGGATAATTAAGCATTTTGATAAAGCTTTCTATTTTTGCTATTCATTTTATACAAGAATGAGCAAGAGTCTGTGTCCAATAAAAAGTTTAAATAGAAATATCATTAGTGTAATAAAAATTTTAATGACAGGTTTATTGGAATAGATGGTCAAGTAAAATATCTGCTAATGAAATATAATAAGTTGCCTGTCTTCACATCAATGTACCAAAAGGAAATGCTCCATTACTTCATCTGAAGATAACATTAGAGCACGCCCAAAGTACTTTCAAAATGATGAGCACCCTAAAATTCCAATTTTTAAAAACGTGTCCTAGTCTAGAATAGGCTTCATAATTTTCAAAATTAATAGTTAATACAAATAATACTTCAAGACTGTTTGCTAGCAATGGATATTACATCATACTTAATTTTCAAAGCATTATATTAAAGTAAGACAATTGTTACATAAGCTCCATGGAGATTTATGATGATATAGATTTTGTGTATAAAAGCTCTCCCTCACTATTTGTGTTCCCTAGAGTCTTAGCAAAGCACAGAAACAATGAAATTCAAATAAGTACATGAATTTTGAGAACCAAATGGGCATCACCCATTAGAAACAATGCTATATGATTCATGACATAAAAAAAATCACGTTTTCAATTAGGTAAGGCCACATTTACCGCTGCAGTACTCCTTTTTTACCCACTTGTGAATTCATATACAACCTGGCATATACAGGGTTTATTACAGAACCCAATGGAATACAAGTGGCTTTCTAACAAATAGCTAAGGTTGAGAGAGAGATGAATATCCTACTTTCCCATGCACAAAAGTGTATTTTTGGCAGGTCTGAAAGCTGTGTGAGACAGAAGAGTCAACTTTGTTTCGGGGAATAAAATAGCCAACCTCAGTGATAATCAGTGTTCAGGCACAGATTTACCCTCGATGCATTTGGAGACTTGTCTATAAGTTATCTACTCTAAAATGTGCTATAATTACAGTTATAATGTGCTAAGAAAATTTGCCAGGGACCTCATTTGAAATAGCCATCTGACAAGACATCTGGAGACAGTCACCTATTCTGCTCAGTATTTAAGATGATTAAGTGGCCCAAATGACTGATTTACCTTACTGATAAACTTAATTAATAAGACAGTTTGTTTAAGAAGATTGCTTGCCGCCCAAGTTGAAGACCTAAAAATAATTTCAAGGGGCCCGAGCTGCGACGCTGGTATGCAAACCATGAAAGCCTAGGTACCCTGGTTCAAGACCCAGGGCCAGGGTGAAAAAGCAAAACCAAAAACAAAAGAACAACTAAATAAAAACATTTCTTCCTCTCCCCTCCTCCTCTGCCTTCCTTCCTTAAATGCTTCTCCCTCTTTCCTTTCTTTCCTTCCTCTCTTAAAAAAACAACAAACTTTAAAAGCTGTTTTTGTTCTACTTTGTGTTTGGAGGCAAAAATCAAAACTTTAAAATTGTGCAAAAAGAATTCAGCAAAAATTCTAACTTGTTGCAATTATACACCCTTGAAATAGCTTTTGAAAATAAAGAAGACTTTCTATATAAATAATGCCACAGTCAAAAAGCATATTACATAATCTTCAACATCTAGCTGAAAGGATAAACACGTGAAGGAAAAACATCTCATCCAAATTTAGTACACAACCAATATGATTTTTATCAAAAAATTGTCACTATATTTGAATTGCTTAAAAATAGTATTTAAAATGTTTACTGAACTTTATGAATGCAATACTGACCCAGAAAGCTAGACATGCCAAGAATCCATGAGAATTTATGTTTATTACATATATTAATCACAGTTTGGGAGAATATAATTACCACTATTTAAAGCGTCAGAGCTATAGATCAAGTTAATTTATATATCTTTCTGGATAAAGGCTTAACATGACAGAAAATCTAGTACAGTCCCTTGTTTTTATTTCCTACTTTGTCTCTCACTCATAATGTCAAATTGAGTAGTCCCTTATGCTCTATTTTTCAATTTTCCCATCTGCAAAATGAGGGGAAAGACTGTGTTGTCTCAGGGGATAGTCTGTTGCTTCCTCCCCACTCCTTAACTAATACTAAACAGGGCTGTTACTTGCTTGATTTGATTTGTGAGTTGAGCGGTTTTACAAGAGCACCACACCCTAAAATATCTCCCCTTTTACCCTGAGCATCATCCCAAGGGTTCAAAGCAGGTAAGTTATATGGAGATCTTCCACATTGTGTCACCGCGACTTGCTCTTATTTTAAGAATCAGTTTATTCAAGGGAAATAATCCTGGTGGTGTTGTCACCGTGGTATCGGTCATCTTAATCAGAGAACAGCAAAATCGCACTAGCCCCTATGATGTGCACAGTGAAAGGGAAAGCTGATAGTGTCTGTAAGCATATTTTTACACTGAACAGTTTTGCTCAAAGATGTTCATGCTTGAAATTTTGAGCCTAAACTCTACATTGGAAACTTGTTCCATTAGAGCAAACTGAACAAATGAAATAAGCATTTATGGAAACTCACCTAGTCCCCATGCCAGGCTCAAAAACTGAGTAAGATAAGTGAGATAGTTTCATGACGAACTCATAATATGAAAAAATGGCTCAACTCTGAAACATTCATGAAAGACTTTTCTGTTTTTTTACTTGAGAGCTCTTGGTAGTATGTTTTGATAATTTAACAGATGGTAGGAAAATGAAGGTATGAAAGGCATTTCCCTACTTTAAGATTTGGGAGTTCTGTGGTTGGGGAATGCTGGGCACATAATTCTCCTCCTATTTCTTTCCTTAGAAACAGCATATTTTCGAAGTATGATTTGCTACAAAATATAAAAAATGTGGTCAAGTGGGTTTGTATTCAATAAACAGAACAACATGGCACATAGACTAAATGTACAATATAGACTGGCTCTACTCCTTTTTCCCAAAGGCGAAATTGATTCTAATTTGCACTAGACTTAAGGGCTGGGTGAGGGTCACTTCTGGCATTTCTCATGTGACCTAGATCTGTGGAGAGTGGCTGAAGGACCCACCACTCCTGCCAGGCAAATGCAGAAACGAACTGCGCAGTGACCAAGTGCCCAGATGTGTGTTCTTTGTTTCTTTTGCTCCTCTTAAAACGTATTGCTATTATACATCTATACAGATCTCCAATGTTGCAGACAGAGATATGCGTATAAGAGGTTATTGGTCATAATGTGCAATACATGGAGTAGAACATAGAAGTCTAGTCTGGGTCATGCAAAATTAATGCTGAAATTTTGACTTATATGTGTAATGTTTCTTAGTAATCTTTGTAGATGCCATGCAAGAATAAAGATGCAAATTGCTTTTTGAGAAAAATGAGAAACACAATCTGACTAGAATGACGAGGGTGCTTTTTCTTAGTTCACTTAATTCATTTGTCAGGAATTGAGGAAAAACGATAACTCAAAAATATGGCAGCCCCTGGGAATACCCACATTGTTGAGAAGGATGATTTCTTTAGCAATTCATGGAGAGATAAATGTACTTTATTGTAAATCTCTTTAGAGTCTTGAGCTCTAAAGAGATCTCAGGGGGATATATCTCACAGAATGTCTTAGATACAGATCCTTGTAAGCTCAGAGACTTTCTTAGGATGAAGTAGAAGAAAAAGTGAAAATAATAGATGAGGCTGTCTCTTGGGATTTTCCGTTTTTCTTGGTTCTTCCTTCATCAGAAACCACAGGGGTTCCCTTCCTCGTGTTATTTCAGTATAAGTATTTCCATGTCCAGTTCCAGCTGGAAGCAGGCACTGTGGACCATGTGAAAATTCAGCAAGGACACACAAAATTAGCCCTTGGTGCTTGAACCTTAAAAAAGCTTGGGTCAGAGCTGAGTTTTTTCAGAATTATTTACAAGTCCCTAAAGATCAACATGCCGTTCTCCAGTGGGGTATCCTTAGCTCCAAACTTCTATTTTTCACATTCAGCCCAGTTTTGAGTGCTGCTCTTGTCTCTGACCCATAGATTCCCCAGAGCAAAGGACCTTTAGGGACTTAGATACACAATAAGAAATATGAAAGTCTAGATAGATTATTATCTAGAAATATCTGATAGTGGTGCCAGTAGCCACTTTGGATCATTTCAGGGAAGGAAAGAGTAGATATGAAGAGTAAGAACTCTTCAAAATCAATCTGGATTGAGAGCAAAATTGAAGCAAGCATTTACTGAAAATTGCATAAAATCATATTTTGGTATGATTCATCATTACAAGACATATTTGCAGCCTTCAACTAACCAATAGGCTGACTTCCAAAAGTTTGTAAGTTGTTTTTCTGAATCTCAAAAGTCATTTCCGTTACAAACAATGTTCTAAATTAGTAGTTCTTGGACTTTTGGTGTCGTGAACCTTTTTGAGATCTATTAAAAGCTGTGGACACACTTCCTAAAAAACTCTCAGATGTACGAGTGCCCTAATTTTTCATACACGTTTATTGACTTTACAGACCTACTAAATTTTCTTTCTGATTAGGAGCAGTTCTCAGGTGCCAGACTAACTCAAATGCTAAAATCCATAGCCATAGATGAATTACAGCGGCTTTGTGTTCTGCCCTAAAGATAGAGCCACCATTTATAACAATGTATTAGAAAACACTTTTAATTATTTTAATTATGACTTTGGACTCCAGCAGCAAATCAATTCCACATTAACATCACTGGCAGCTGCCACGGTTAATCTTTGGGGTGGCATCATAATAACAATCTTACATTGTCAGGGTACAGGTCACAATCTTTGGTTTCACAGGGCTGGCATGGAGGTGGGTGTGTTTTGTAGATGGGACTGATAGCTGCCTCATTTCTGAAGATTTCTTGTTGGTTTTTTAAAAAGTACCCCTTATGTCTATGAAAAGGAGCTAACATTAGACATTCATGCAAAAATTCCATTATTTATAAATCAGGGACGCCATAAACTACATAAAATAACATATGTTAACCATATAGCTCTCTTTTATTTGATTTCTTCTCTTTTAGGAATCTGAAAGTTTTTCTATTATAAAACACAAACCCCTCTCCATGCGTGTCTTCACTGGAAAGTTTGAAACTTCACAGATAATGGTAGAGAATAATTATCTTCTTCACTTTTGTAGCATTTATTACAATAAATTTTAAAAACCAAAAATCTACCTTCCTTTTAGAATACTTAAAAAAATGACTGACATGTCTCGTGTTAGCTCTTGCCATGGTGGGCTGAGAAGCACACACACACACACACACACACACACACATGTATGTATGTATGTATGTATGTATGTATACTTATATACATGCACACACATATATATACATTATATATATATGATAGTCTTATTAGTCTCACACCTGTCTCTTTTGTCATTCTGCATAGTGAAGTCACTATATTAGTGTTTGTGGTTCCTGTAGAGGTAAACGTGTAACAAGTTTCATTTTACGCACCCTGAATTTGACTACTGCTCTTGTGCTCAGCCTTTCCTCAAGTCCATTATAAGACTTCTCTGCATCTGGCAGTGATCACACTCAGATTCAGCATCCAGGAATTCCATGTATTCCTCACTGTCCTCCCAAGATCCCTTTTGCTCTATGTTATAGAGAGAGCAGGGCATAGGATGTATCTACCAGCTTTCCAAGGAATTCTTCCCACTATTTTGTATTATAGGCCTCCTCCCAATACAGAATGTCCAGATTCAGAAAACTTGGTAGCAATTCCAAATTCATCTTTCTCATAACTCCTTGCAGGGTACAGAATTGGAAAGACAAATTGAGAAAGAGTTCAAAAGTAACACCATGGTAGACTGAATTCAAATTTAGCAAATACTCATGTTCTGCTCACACCCCTGTCCACTAACTTAGGCCATGTGATTTGCTCTGACCAATGGAATACCTGCAAGTATAGAGTAACCAGTAGCTTTTCAAGGGTTGTGTGGCTGGTGCCTCTCTTGTGCTCCTGTGACTCACCTTGAGGAGAGTATACTCTTATTTATTACTTATTTTTATTTAGTTTTGGATCTTGGTAGGTCTCCCTAGCTTCTGGTTGCAAACCCGGGTCCTTGGGAATTATGTGGATTTCACTAGGCCAGAGGCTTTCACTAAGCCAGAGGTAGTGGACCTAATTATCACTCCACCCAGGAGCCCAAAGGGCCATCTTCATGGGTATACAATCTGCATAGTCATACACAACATCACACTAATAAAGATCCTGCACTTGGTTTAATATTCTGTTTTGCTTTCTACAAGTCTTACTATCTTTGAACTTGTGTTTTGTATGTGAAGGCAGAGGGGACAATGAGCATGCAGATATATGCACAACATGGTGTCCAACCAATACGTGAACTTCATTGGTGTCTAGCATTTGCAACACCCCATTGCCCCATGAGCACAGAATTCTGGTGAACCCGTAGTGCATAAGAGTTTAGCAAGATACAAAGACAGTAAGAATAAGATAACCATGCTATCTCTACATCTGATTAAGTGGGGTTCTGGTAACCTTGCTTTTCATATGAATCAGAACTTGCTTTGAACACAGGCAGAAGGCAGTAACATTCTCAGAAACACATATAATTATGGAAGTGTATTGTGCCTTTTTTCTAGTCATGCTATTTCCTTGTATTAGCCAACAAGTTAGGCTAAAAAGGATGACACAGAAGAAAAAGGAAAAAAAATCAGACAACCCATATTTCCTTTTTTCTTTTGGTTCTTCCATACTCACCAAAAAGCCTAAGATATAGATGGTAATAGAATGTATATATATCAAGAAGTCAAGTAAAACCAGTCAAGCAAGTCTAGTATTCCCATTTTCTGGTAAGAAAAAAAAGATAAATGTGTATAGAAGCTACGAATTATAAATTGTGTAATGTTGGAGATTCCATGTAAAAGTTAATACTCTCATATTTGCATTTTGTTCAAGTAATGCACTATATAAAGATAAATGATAAAATTAAAATGAACAATTTAGGTAAACTTTATTTAGAATGACATCAAACATCAAATACTCATCAAAAATGCTCACGACAAGTCAAAAGAGAGACCAGAAAGAAATGGAAAATGCTTAATACTTTAGTACATTTAATGACACTTTTTTCCTGCTTTTTGAACAGAGGACTCACATTTTCATTTTGCCATAGCCCTGAAAATTATGTAGTTGGTCTTTCATGGGATAACAGTTCCCTTTCAGCAGTGAGATGCAAAAATAAATGTTATGTCGGCAAAAATAAATGTTATGTCGAAAAAAAGAAGCGTTAAAAGGCTATAATTGCACTGCCTAATACAAAACCACTTGTCATGTGTGGCTATTTAAAATTCAGTTAAATTAAAATTTTAATTCCTCAGTTATATATCAAGTGCACAATAGCCATAAGTGACTAATGGCTACTATTTTGGATACTAAATATACAGAACTTTTCTGTCATCACAAAAAGTTCTACAAAGCAGTACTGGTTTATATTTTAAATCATTTGGGGAAAATTGGGTTAAATGGCATTAATTAGATTTCTTTAATACAGAATCCAGGAGGCATCTCCAAGCTTACTTAGTCAAAGTTTGCTTTTTTGAGAAATAAGAAATTTTGATTTGTAGCTTCAATTTTTAAAAAGGTTTTAAAAAATCACTTTTAAGGATTTCAAATAGTAAGAATGGCATAGTTGTTAATAATGGATTGCAAAATGCATACATATGCATTTGTGCATATATATATGCCAAATTGTTTGTGGGTCAAATGTATAGAAGTCTATAATTTACTTTAGAATACATAAAAATTAAGATGAATAAATACGTGATAAAGCAATAAAACAAATAGCTAGCAATTGCAGAATCTATGTAATATTAGGATGTTCCCTATAAAATTCTTTCAGTTTCTTAGATTTGAAAAAATGTATATTAAAAAATTCAGGAAAAATATTGGAGACATACATAAGCAAGAGACACTTTCACTTTTGATTTTCAAACATTAAGTCATCTGGACTAATCTTCTGGCAGAGAACAACTAGATAATTGGTAAATGAATTTTTTAAAAATTCTGCTTCAAGGCAGCAATAAAATACCAGAAAGAAAGGAAAGCCTGCGAAGTTGATCCAACACACTGAGGCACTTCTAGAAGTTGAAGGTGGCATCCAGCTGACAGTCAGCAAGAGTCTGGATATTCTAATTTTAAAGCTGTGAGGAAGTAATTCTGCCAACAACTTGTGTGAGCTTAGAAGTGGACCCTCTCCAAGTCAAGACTACAAAAGGAGAACCCAGCCCTGACTATCACATTGAATGCAGCCTTGAAGAGGATCTGCTAAACCATGCCAGACTCCTAATCTAGAAAAACGAAAAAATAGATGTGTATCATTTGAGACCACTATAATTGTGGCAATTAGTTAAATAGCATAAAAATCAAAACATTAGATAAAAAACAAAATTTGTAAATCTCTAGGCAAAATAGGAATAATAAAGAAGACTACAAAATCAGGAATGGGAAAGGTGACATCAGTCAGGATTATACAGGTATTTAAAGAATAATAAGGGGATGTATAAAAAATTTATGATAATAAATTCAAAACTTAGATAAAATTAATGAATTTCTTGAAATACACAAACTACCAGAGTTCCTTCAATAAGAAATGGATAATATGTCTAGTCTTATCTCTACTAAGGAAATTGCCTTAAAATACTTAAGAATAAATTTAATCAAAGAAGTGAAAAGCTGAACACTGAACACTTTAAGACATTGATGACAATAGGGACTATAAGAAATAGAAGACAAAAAAAAAAAAATGGGAATATCTTCCATGGTCATGAATTGGATGAATTAGTATTATTAAAATGGCCATTTTAAGTCTATTCAGATTCACTGTAATCTGTATCAAAATAGCTGTTTTTATCATAATAAAACAAAAATCTACTAAAATTTTTATGGAACTACAAAAAACTCCAGATAGCCAAAGTCATTCTTAAGACAAACAAAACAAACAAACATGGCGGTATCATGCTCCCTGGCTTCAAACTCTGACAAAGTGACAGTAAAATCATATGGTATTTGAATAAAAATAAGGCACACAGCTGAATAGAATAGACTTGAGAGCCTAGAAATAAATCCACACATATATGGACAACTAATTTACAACAAAAAATCCAAGAACATAAAGAATGGATCAAGGAAACTATCTTAAAAAAAGTAGTTGAGAAAACTGGAAACCACATACAAAAGAGTAAAACAAGGCCACTATATTATGCCATACACAAAAATTAATTTGAAATAAATTAAAGTCTTAAATGTAAGACCTGGAGACATAAAGTACATAGAAGAAAACATAGGCAGAAAATTCCTCATCATTGGTCTTAGAGATTTCTTTGTGGATTTAATTCAAATAGCAAATAAAATAAAAGCAAAAATAAACAAGTAAGACAACTTTAAACTAAAAGATATCTGCACAGTAAAAAGAAACATTATCAAAATGAAAGGGTAACCTAATGAAAAGGAGACAATATTTGCAAGTCATACAAGAGGTCAAATTCCAAAATATATATCATATATATCAACAACAAATAAAATACAATCAATAAATGGATAGATGATCTGAATAACTATTTCACCAAAGAAGACAGCAGATGACTAACAGGCACATGAAAAGGTGTCTGCCATCACTTTTTTGTTAGGGAAATGCAAATAAAAACAATGATGTGTCACCTCACACCTGTCAGAATGGCTATTATTAAAAAAGGAAAGAAACAATAAGTATTGGCAAGAATGTGCAGAAAAGAGGAATCTTGTACACTATTGCAGGAACATAAACTGGTACAGTCAAAATGGAAAATTAATTTGATAGTTTCTCACAAAGGTAAGTGTAGAAATATCATATAATCCAATTATTCCATTTCTAGGTGTTTATCCAAAGAATATGAAAACACGAATTTAAAAAGGTATAGTAACTCTTTGCTCATTGCAGCACTATTTAAAAGACATAGAAACAGTCAAGATACAGAAATAAACTAAATGTCCATTTATGTATAAATGAATAATGAAGATATATATAACAGAATACTACTCAGTTAGAAAAAAGACGTAATTTTGTTATTTGCACAACATGGATAGATCTTGAGGATATTATGCTAAGTGAAATAAAGCAGATAGAGTAAGACAAATACCATATTATTTCACTCATATGTAGGAAATAAAGAAACATAGCAAATAAACAAAATAATAGAAAACAAACTCTTAGACACAGAGAAGAGAAGGGGGTCAGTTAGTGGGTGAAATGGGTAAATGGGGTTAATTCTATGGTGGTACACAGAAACTAGATTTTTAGTGGTGACCGTTATTAAGTATATACAATCATTGAATTATAATGCTGTATACCTGAAACTTATATAATGTTATAAATCAATGTTACTTCAATAGAATAAGAAATTACCTTTGTCACTAAAAAATATTTCCATTAATAAAACTCCAGGCTCAGAAGTTTAACAAGTAAATTCTACCAAACAGTGATGGCAGAAATAATACAACATCTATTAAAAAAAAAAAAAAAACTCTTACAGAAGTGTAAGGAGATAATATTCCCATATTATTCTATAATTCAGCTGCATTACTCTGATTTCAGATTAAAACTTCATAAGAAAAAGAACTACATACCAATGTCTTCATAAAAAGTTTAAAAATTATTTTAAAAATCATTTAGTAGTTTGCCCTGATATAGCTGAAGATTTGATAGATATAACACCAAAATCACAATCCATGAAATAAAATATAATAAAGTGGACTTAATCATAGCTATAGTATATACTCTTCAAAATACACTGCTAAAAGAACAAAAAACACAAGCCCCAGGAAGAAAATATTTGCAGATCATTTTCTGATTTCAAAATAAGGAAATAGACTAATAAATGAAAACTGGTTAAAATTTATGAACATATATATTATATATATGCAGATATATACATATATCACCAAGTAAGATATGTATGGCAAATAAGGCACAAATAGATTTTCAATATCAATAGCAGTTAGAAAACTACAAATCGAAACCTAGATGAATTACTAGTACACACATTAGAATGTCTACAATTTTTAAAACTGGCCATATTAGACATTGATGAAGATGTGGAATGACTGCTAGCTGGAAGGGAAAATGGCAGTTTGGGAAACTAATTTGGCATTTTCCTAAATATACACAAAGTATACAACTCATCTTTTCTACTCATTAATGCTTCCCCAAGAGAAAACAATGATTAAATTTGCACATGGACTTCAGAGAAATTTTATTTTTAATAGTCAAAAACTATTTAACAGTAACATTATATACTTATCCCATCTCAGCAATTCAACTTGTATTAACCTAAAAGTCACATTCCCCTGAAGACCTGTACATGAACATTTGCTGCAGCTCTATTCATAGTCACTAAAAACTAGGAACAACTTGTATGTTCTTCAACAGGTGAATGGGTAAAAAATCAGGAAGGAATGAAGGAAGGAAGGAAGGAAGGAGAAAGAATGTGAATCCAAGCAAATACTAGGCTAATTCTGAAAGGTGCTATATTAAGTAAATGAGTCAGTCTGTGAAGGCAGACATTCTTAGCAAAGGGTTTCAGAGACATTCAAGAGCTCCAGACAAAATAATGTCATTAAAGATAATTTTCAAAAATAAACTAAAGGAATGACTGCTAGCTGGATTGCTAGTCTGTGATTATACGCTGTATGGTTCCATCTATTTGACATTCTGGATAAAGAAATCTTGTAGCAACAGACAACAGATCAGAGTTTTCCAGGGAAGGGTATGACTCTAAAGAAGCAAGAGGGCAATAACTGTTGTGGATCTTAATTGTATTAATACTTACATAAATCTACACTTGTGTTAAAATCCATAGAGTGTATACTAGGAAATAAAATAACTAAACATAATAAAAACTCAATCCTATCACTTTCAAATTCTTTTACTACATTTTGATATCATCTATATTCTATGTGCATCATGTCTGCATGGGAGAAATGCCATAAAATGATACTATTGCATATCTCTTGCCAAATTCACCAGTAATACACTCTGTTAGCCTGAAATAAGCCATGGTGGAAATAGTCACACTATGGAAATTGGCACCTTTTGCAAATCAGGCTTTGGATTTTTGAAAGCTTTTTGTTGTTTGCTTTTATTGCTTGGAAGTAGACCTTTGAATTTACCATCATCCCTCCCGGTTTACAGGAATCCTTTCAATGCAATGCTGGAGCTTCAAGGAATTATTTTAACCCATAGGGTATTGACCTCTGTCTTTGATGAGTATGCTATAAAAACCTGTAGAAATTGATATAAAATTGTCCAGAACTGATAGCAATACAAATCATTCTTGCTTATGTGCCAATTGGGAGACAATTCTCCAAGGTGTGGAACATTCGGGAGTCAATTGTAAGTTCATTTCCATATTTCTGATAATAAATGTGTCTTCCTGACTTCTTGAGTTAGTTGTAACATCTTTTTGGTTCCCTCATTTAATTAATGATATTAATAAAAATTTTTATACTTTCATTTTACATTTTCTTGAGAGTCTCGTGCTAGTTTATTTTTGAAAATTATCTTTAATGACATTATTTTGTCTGGAGCTCTTGAATGTCTCTGTAACCCTTTGCTAAGAATGTCTGCCTTGTTCCAGTAAAATATTTAAACTCCAGTTTTCTCTGTTACCCAGACTTCCTGATAAATGCTCTGTAGCCAAAATATGGTATCACTGCGCAACTGAACAGAACTTGCTCTCCCAGTTCTCCTCTGAGGGATGAGACTTTGAGAAACTCTTGCTCTGCAGAAGTGAGATGACAGAATTGTGTGACAGTGACCAGAGTTAAGTTTGAGGAAGCGCTGGGAATCTATCTTTAATCCCAGTAAAAGACACAGCAGGGAAGGAGCCCTGCTTTATTTAATTATGCATTTCATGATAACTGGAGAGACGAATCATGATCAGGTTACTCAGAGTATCTCGTGGGAAAGGATGTACTCACAACTGACTTATTGGCTTATTTCCTAGTGTCTCTTATTAACCATTAACAAATCACCCTTTAAAAATCTTTTTACTGGACAGAATTCTTATTGTTCTGACCCCTATTTTTCATTTAATTTTAGTTAATATCCCCAAATCAGAAAATTTGGATTCTGACATTTGCTGCACCAGGAACTACTTATAAAATAACTTTTTATTCTTCAGCTCTGTTATTTATCAATCCTGTGATCTGGAATACATTATATCACCTTTCAGTTCTCTGAACATCAAGTCTAAAAATATAACACTCATACACTGCTGTCTCTCCTAACATTTACTTCATGTGCATTCACGTATATTTTATTTGGCTGTATTTAACAATATTAAGAAAAAGGCAATTTATCTACAGACTCTTGGTGACACTCAACCAAAATTGGAATCCCAAGGATTTGTTAGTGATGACATTTAGTTCACTTAATTTCTCCTGTCTATGTGCTTTTTATTTAATATTTCCAGAATTTTGCTCCTTAGAGAAGCCATATTAAACATAATGGTTTTTATTCATATAGTCTCACTAGAAAGCCCCCAAAAGTCCATTCTGGTCTATAGCAATTATAAACCAGATTCTAAAATGTGTCATACTTTCCAAAATTGTACTTCTCGGGTAGCCCAAAAGGGAACAATTGTGCTTGTTATATGAGAGGTACTTAGGGGAGCTCAATAACAGGGACATTGTGATCATTTCTTTTGATAAAATAGTAAATGTTTTTTTTTCAATTCAGTCAAACGACAAAACTCCCCTCTAGGAAATGTAATGTCAAGAAATATAGATAATGCTAACATTTCCAGTACAAAAACACCCTTTTATTATTAAATACTCTTGGAGTGACAATTGATCTATAATTATTACTCTGAAATGATTAAATTAATTTTAATATTATCTCATTCTACCAAGGAATCTCCAATGAGACGATTAATAAAGTTACTGATAACTTACATTTCTATCATTGAAATCGGGAGAGCATGTTTTTTGGATATGAGAGAAACTAAGTTCAAATTTTATTACTTAGATTTGTGACATTAAGCAGTTTGCTTAAACTTTATCAATTCTCTTTTTTTGAGTAAATTAGGAATATCTACTTCTAAGGGTTTTTTGGTTGTTGTTTGTAAGTCTTTTCACATTTTAGATCAGAGATAGTACATGTAATACTATGATACAAGGTCTGGAAAAGTTATAATAATTATCATGGAAAATTAATTTCCTTAACATTTTATGGGATTTGAGGCATTTATGTTTTTTTCCATGTTATAAAATTTAAAGCTAGAATAACTTTTTAGTATATTTTTGTCAGATAGAAAACATCCATAAAATAATCAGACTGGGAAGAAAGGTATAGAATAATAAATAAATCTAGGGCATAACGAAACTACATTGGGATCCTGGAGAAACTTGCTTCAGAAAGTCCCTAGACTACATCCAAGCTCTTGGTAATATCTTAGTACTTTCAGAGCTCCCAGGGTTTTTTCAAATTCTTTCCTAACCTCTGTGAGATCAATTAAGCATTTATGAGAACTAATCCTTTTCAAACCAGAGCTCTACTTAAAGACATAAAGCAAACAGAATTGAGAATACAGCAATAGCAGAGCTGTTTATATGCCCTTCCATTTCTTCACTTGGGGATCAGAATCCTCTCTATGGCCGTACTTCTCATGGTTTGTACTCCTCGATATAGAAACAATGATACATTGGAATAAGCAATTGTCAGACAAATTTTAGTCACCTGCTTTTTCTAGGTAACAAAATGATGGGTTTATAGGAGGCACCAAAAATTTTAAAAAGGTGCAAATTCTACTAGAATCCTGAGATAATTTAGGAAACCCTAGTTGCAACAGCTTCTTCAGCTAGATTTGATAAGGTACTTATTATATGGATTTAGTTTAGCTGACTCCAACTTCCCAAAGGATGTAGACATACATGGGTAACAACTACATCACATCCATAGAAATTTGCAGACGTTCATGTGGGGAACAAGGGAGTGGATTTTTTCTTTTTTTTTTTTTTTTCAGGTTTTTAAATATGTTCCTTTGTTATATGTTTACACATTACATGTTATATGCTAAATGGAACAAGAACTTCCAAATTTTGTTATATTATGCTTAAGTAGAAAGAGAAAATTTAACTTTATAGAATACCAATCTACATGATCAGCTACTGATTTATTAGCATTAGCCACCCTTACTTATATCGAAAATAACTTATTTCAGTTAATAAAAAGACAACAATGCAACCCATATGAACAATAGCACATCTATGAGAACTAAACATTTCAAAGATCACTTACAAGACTGATATATATATTTTAATCTTATATTAAAAAGTTACTCAGCTTGCTCTGGTGGCTCAGATGCTAAGTCAGCTGCTGGGGCGTAGACCATGCAAAGCCCAAGGACCCAGGTTCACAACCAGGGTCAGAGTGATTCCTTCCCTCTCTTCTTTCCTCCCTTCTTCTTTTCCTTCTTCCTTCCATCCAAATGCTTCTTCCTCCTCTCCCTTCCTTCCTCTCTTAAAAAAACTTACTCATAAAGATAGAAGATTCTGAAGTTATCAATATAAACTTTAAACGCAAATTCTAAGATAAATTCCATTTTCTCAAAATAAAAACTAAGATCTTAGAAGAAATACAATTGATATATAGTTTTCTGCAATAGAGAGATTGCACATTACCAGGCTTACTTCATTCATCCAGTCATTATTTCAACACAAATTTAACTGAGATATCAACCATCAAATTCTTTGCTTGTAGGAGTTTTCATTCCTCATTATGCCATATTGATGAGGAAGGAACAACACAGCAATTAATAAAATAGCAATTTGGGAATCAACCTTGTTACAAAGGCTAACACCTGTAGGCCAATTGGGTGCTCCATGTCAGTTATCTGATAGAGCAAGTGGAACGGTGAGTGGGATGTTCAATTTGTTGGGATGGCACAGCAGCTGAGAAAGTAGGACAGAAGATTAGTAACCCAGGGTTACGTGGGCAGTAAGTTCCAAATTCCAGATGAGGAAGTGAGATCACGCACAATAGACTATCAAAAGGAGAGGTTGGATTACTGTCAGGAAGTCAAGAAGTCCAACTAGACAGAATGGATTAGCATGATTGCTCCAGAAAAAAAGAGAGAATGTGAAAAATGTGTGAGGATGAAAAATAATTGCTTATTGCTTCTGGGTTGTGCATGGTTATTATTGTAAGGGCACTATAGTAATAGTTCATTAATATTTTATATGTGTATATGTATGCTGCAGATGCATGTAATTTGACTTCATTTAAAATTGAAATAGAAACATAATTCATGTACATGGTCAGAAGAACTGAAGTTGTTAATCTTCAGTTTGGTAGATACCATACTAACAATTGGCAATTATTTTTAACAAGGGGTTTGCTTATATTCAGATAATAAGAAATTTGTTCAGAGTAGTCCTGGGTCTACAGTATCAGGAAGAAGTGAAATTCTAGAATCAGAAAGGAGGGTGATGGATTATAAGAAAGGGAAATGGGATATATGTGAAGTTGTCTCTGTAGTTCCTGAGTCATTGTACTTTACATTTAAGGTTACTTTAAGGTCTGTGCTTAACAGATAAAAATGTAGTCTTGATACCTTTATCTCTGAAATTCCCTAATCATTCTAAAACCCAAAGAATTGTATAACTATAAAGAAACCTAGATATCATTTAGGTTTGTAATTTATTTTAGAAATAAGAAAACCAGACAGAGCACAAAACTACAAAATATCAAATGAGGAAAAAATGATCCTGATTAATTTATTAAAACTAAATTCACAATTAGATATCCTAATTAAAAATATAATCTTTTTATATCGTATCATTTCACTATCAATTTATATGCCATCATATTTTGTTAGCAATTATTTTTGAATTCTGTTTAAAATGAAATGTTTTGTGATTGCAGTCATTCTGTTATATAATCAAGACAAAGTAGCTATAAAATAGGTTTAACATGAGTTTACAATGAAATGTTCTGCATGCCATAAAAATCTTAACTTTCACCACGTATGAGGAGAACTTTGCAAAATAATGCTGCCTAGTGCCACCTCTTAAGGTTCTAATTTAAATGTTCTAATGAGTAACCTAAAAATTGAGATTATTAAAAACTGCTGTAAAGAATTATAAACAACTTTAAATTTTTTTCCTTTTTATCCTTTATTAACAGTAACATTTATATTATTCTAATTGAATAGGAACATTAAGTGTTATCAATTTCTCTCTCTCACTTTAGCTACACCTCACAGTTAATATGTGGTATTTTCATTCAAAAGAAAAACTTATTCTTTAACCAAGCACTATTTATTAAGGGGAAAAAGTTTACTCTTCACTGACTTCTAACTAGAGTAAATATGTCTGGGTAAACCAAAATCAGCTTTGCATTTTAACTGTGTCCTTTTGCTAAGCTGAATATTTTAAATAAAACATTGTGTATATAATACAGACAAAAATATAGATGATTCACTTATAAAAGTGTCATGAAAAATAATACAAGATACTAATTTGAAAACAAAGTTCTATCAAACTTCATTTGGAGCAAAGTTTCATCTCATTTGTATCATCTGTTCTTAGTGAATGAGAATAAAATTCTTTTTGAAGAGAGAAAATTTTAGAGTTCCAAGTTTCTTGGCCTGTTTCTAAAAATCCAATAGTTCATTTTAGGTTTGACGTAAACTTAAAGTAACTCGTTTCTACTTTCAGAATATGAATGTAGACCAAAAAGATAACAAAACAAACAACAACAAAAAAACCCAGCATCTAGAGAAGAGTTAAGTGCTTTTCAGAAGCATGGCAACAAGGGAGCTTATATTGGAAAAAGAGGTGGAGAAGAGAACCTGAAAACACAAGGCGTTTGTGTGGAGGAAGGAATAATCCTTGTGTACAGACTTTTCAGACCCAGGGAGAGTAAGGACATAGGTTTCTGGTCACTGCAATATTTAAGAAATCTTGCAATGTGGTAATCCTAGATCCTCTTCGGGTAACTGGAGTATCCTCACAATTTCAGTCATCATCTCTTTTTGTCTTGAGGATCTAAATCTCCATTAACTTCTTTTACTAGAGCCACAATTTTCTCCACTGGGCCCAAGCTGGTTCTCTTCAACTTTCCATGTGTCCACCAGTCTCTGTATTTCTGATGACTTTTTCTAGGCTGGTATCTTCTAAAGATGATTCGGTATCTAAATACTCCTTTTGAACCTAACCAAGCACGTCGACAATTGATGTTTCACCTAAATCAGTGCAGTGTTTCTCAATTCGCATTTCCCTTTCACCTAAAAGTCAGCTTCTCACCTAATGCATAAGTCTGAACAAATACAAGAGACCCACCAAAAAGCCAAAGACAGATGCACACATCACTGACTCCCAACCGAGGTTACGATGCTCCAGGCCTGGTCTCTGGTCCCCTGGCAGCAACTCCACTGCTACTTCTTGAGACCACCCCAGAACTAACTGCAAGTCCAGCCCCATGGCGGTTCACCACCGAGCCCCCGTGCATAGTCATGGCTCCAGGAACCTGCAGCAAACTTCCGAGAACCCCGCCGTGTTCCACCTTGAACGCAGCTCACGTCTGGCAAGCGAAACAGTCCAGCAGCAGGGCGGATCACAGTGGGGCATGGGGAAAATGGTTTTGATGTGCTTTTTGCCATTTGGCTTCTCTTTTCTTTCTCTTTTTCATTTTTTCAATCATGAAATTTGTATTGTCAGTACACCTAATGTACAATTCACATATCTGTCAATGAAAATATAAACGGGAAAGGGGTGATGGTGCTAGGGAGTAACAAAAGGAAAACATAACAAGGTAAGTAGAAAAATGCAAAAGGTGAACAATTATCAAGAGAAGGGTACTTTGATTATTATCATAATGTGGTTCTTGAATGTATATTTAACCTTTTCTCCTTCGGGAGTGGTGAGGAACAAGGACTTCAGGGCTGCCCCGTGAAGAACAGCCTTCCCCGGGAGTGGCCCAACCCATCTCCATCGGAGTCTGAATGCCCCTGGGGTCTTGAAGGACAACACAAGAACCCCTCATCTCCAAATCTCTGGGTTCAGTAGGACCTGGAGGCAGCAGCCCTGACCTTAGGAACCACAATAAAGTCTGCTGTGCCAGAAAAAGTATGCCAAGATCAACTCCCATGCATTAGCCTTTTTTAAGTATGTGAAATTAGAAAACAAAAATTCCAATCCATGTCTATTGAAGTCTATTTGAATAGTTCTTTCAAGATTATCAAAATACTTTAAAATATAACCATTAAACATTGATACTTGTTTTAAACGTAAACTAGTGCTGTTTCATCTTAACTCGAATTTCGGGAGGCAATCTTTTTTTTTTTTTTTTTTTTTTTTTTTCCCGAAAGAAATGTTAAATGCCCATGCTGGACTGCATTTTAAAATAAGGGAAAGCATTTAGTTATTTTCATGACTGTATAAGGGGAGAGCTCTGCACCTAAGTAGTGTTTTTCTTTGACAGTGTGAAACAAACACTTCAATATAGATTAGAACATGTTCATCATGCTAGAAATGGTGCTGTGCCCTTCCCCTGGGCCTAAGTCCCTTTCCTAGAGGCAATCACCATTCTAATTTCTCTCATCGTACTTTAATTTTTCATCATACATTTATACTATTCTTGAACTTCCTATGAATGGTATCATACAAGATGAGGTCATCTTTTATGTATCACTGCTTGCACTTAATACAATGTTTTTTTTTTTTATTCTAATCCATGTTGCTAAGTGGAACAGTAGTTCAGTCTTCTGAGTTTCTGTGATGTCACTGAATAAATATCCCATGATCTCTTCCTCCTATTAATGCAATTTTACTTTCCCATCTGTCTTCAGTAAATACCGATCTGGAGATGTTTAACTACATAAGAAACCATCAGTATTTCCCAGGATGGTTATACCATTATACACTATTGTCTGCAATGAACCATCCTTGCATCCCTGGGATAAATCCCACTTGGTCACAATGATGATCTTTTTGATGCATTGGTGGATTCAGTTTGCTAATATTTTGTTGAGAATTTTTGCATCTATGTTCATTAGAGATATTGGTCTGTAATTTTCTTTCCTGGTCATGACTCCATCAGCTCTCCTACAATTTCTTCCAGGTGTTCCATAATTTTAACTTATAGATTTTCACCTGACATTAATTTTTGTTTGGTTTGATGGAGGAGTCAAAGCTATTGACTCTTTTTCTCTTGATTATGTGTCACATTCTCCTGCTATTTGCATGCCCACTAATTTTCCATAATATACCAGAGGTGGATAAACATTATTGAGAATTTGGACCTCGTATCATTCTTAAAGCAGTGTTGTGTGTTCTCATGATAGGCAGTTAAGTCAATCCTTTTGATCAGGATTAGAATCATTTAGTTATAATCTTGTTAGGGTGGATATATTTCACTTTCGTCTTTAGTTCTGAGGAACGGCTCTTACTCTCAGGTGAACTTCCTGGCATCTTGACAGAATGACACAGGTTCTCCATTTGTTTTCAGGCACTAGCTAAGCAGGCACCTTTAAGTCCCCAGCACTAGCCTCTTGCTAGTATCTCCTTTCAGTTTTCTATTCTTCAGTCGTTACACTCTGATTGGCCTCTTGGAGTTCTGACCTGAGAACAAGCACCTGCAGGGAACTAACTCCTAGTAGACTTCTGAAAATCCCAGTCATTGAGGCAGCCCATTGCTGTCTCCTTAGCTCAGCGAGGCCACAGTGCTCTGCATGGGCTCCACCTGCTCCCTCCTAGTTTTCGAGGGCACCCCTCCTGGAAAGCCAGGGTACACGTTGTGGGCTTCCATACTCTCCAGAACCTTAAAAACAGTGACAGCATATGTTTTGTCCAGTTTTATGTTTGAGTGTGTGTTATAAATTGAATTGTGTGTTTTTATCAACCCCAAATTTCATGTTGAAATACTAACCCCCAGTAATTCAGAGTGTGACCTTATTTAGAAATAGGCTGTTGGAGATATAGTTAGTTGAGGTGAGTAGGGTGAGACTCTAATCCAATATAATTGGTGTTATAATAAAAAAGAAGTTTTGAGACAGACACAGACACAAGGAGAATGCCAGGTAGATGAAGTCCAAGATCTACAATGCAAGAAATTCCAATGAGGAGCACCATGGTGGAGTGTTGGTTAGGTCCACTGCCTCCAGCCAAAAGCACAGTCCACACACATCCCAAGGACCCAGGTTCACATTCTGTGACTGGAGGTTGAGAGTTGGGGGTTCAGGGAACAACCAAGATGGACAACTCAATAAAAATAAATAAATAAAAATACTTCCTCCTCTCTTTCTGCCTGCTTGTCCCTGCTCACCGTCATTCCTGCCAGCACCTTTCCTTAAAAAAAAAAAAAAGGAAAAAGAAAGGCCAATGCTTGCTAGCAAATTACCAAAATCTAGGAGAGAGGCCTAGAACACAGTCTTCTCTCACAGCCCTCAGAAGGAAGCAGCCTTGGCTCATCCTGATCTTAGACAGCTCAGCCCCAGACTGAGACCATAATTTTCGTTGTTTTAGTCAACCAGTTCGTGGGACTTTAATATGGCAACCCTCAAAAATAGACACTCTTTTAGGGCAGTAAATCCAGAATAAGTAACTCTGCCCTCGGTGTGAATTTCCTGACACTATTTGGGGGTACCTTCTGAGCACCCTGGTCATGGGTGGAGTCTTGCACCCCACTGTTCTATAGCTTTTAGCTTCATTTCTGTCCTCAGGTGCTGGAGCTTTTGAAACAGCTGCTAGCAATCATGGGAAGACACTGGTAAAACTTCAGATTATACTGGAGTCCCGTTTCTAGAGCTTCTGACTTAATTAGTCTGGTGTTGGGCCTGAAAATCAATTGTAGAAAATTCTATTAAAGTTAGGTTGAAGGTATGAATCATCATAATTCAGCATCTGCATATCAGTAAGTTTACCACCATCAGTCCAATTCTATCCCTCACCAGATAATCGACCCCTTTTACTTCAAATGCCCACTTCCCTTCAATTTCTTCTTAATGTTTCCCAGGTGATTCTCCTTGCAGCCAGTGTGGGAAAGCACTGCTCTAAACCTTGCAGCAAAAGCCAGCTGCCTTCCTTCCTTGTAATCGGGTTTTGTTTTAGGCTTCAACATGTACTTATTTTCACAGCAGATGAAATGTATGCATTCTATCTTTCATTAAAATAATGTGTTAAAATAATCAAGAGACAAAAATTGTTCATTTGAATCATTCAAAAGAAATAAAACATAGATAAGGCAACAAATACTGGATTCTTCCCACATTCTAGGTATTGATCTTGACCCAGGCGATGTGGTAGTAAACATGACAATTCCAGCACCTGGTTGAAAGAAGCTTAAATCATGGTGGCTGGAGGCAGGCAGAAGACAGGTAGACTAATATAGGGGTCGACTTACAAAGGAAATAAAATGATGTCAGGGGATAGAGGGTCTGACGGACTGGGGGTGGGGAATAAAATGTATAAAAAGGACCTGAGATTGCCTCTTGAAGGAGGTGACATTCACTCTTGGACCTGATGAGGAGAAATAGTCAGCCGGAAGATATGAAGGCAGATCTTTCCCAGAAAATAGGTCCTGGGGAGATAACAGGCATGGCACAGTCAAGAGAAAGAAAGGTTAATGGGACTGCAACACACGAGAAAAAGAGAGTGAGGTGGACCCCGTGTCAGGTGGAGCTTTATGAGTCATCAGGGTGTGCATAGAAGTCCCACAAAGATACCCACACGTTAATATCTAAACCCCAGGAATATGGCAAAAGGAAGTTTGCAGGTGGCATTAACGTTACAGATCTAATAAATACTATTCTGAATTATCCAGGTAGGTCCATAAGCCTAAAAGCAGAAGAGCTTTCAGTTGGTGGCAGGTGAAGAAAAGAGACAGCAAGGACATTAGAGAGGCTGGAAGTCTGAGACAAAAGGGCAACGTGATGAGAGTGTAGGCAGACTCAAGGGATGCATAGTCCACAAAAAAAATGGGGATCACATCCCCAAAACCCCTGTGAACTGAATTCTGCCACCAACCTGAATGAACTCGGAAGTGAATCTTCCTCCTCGATCCTCCAGGTGAGGGGCCCCTGACTAACACTAAGATTTCAACATGTGCAGTCTGGAACCAGTCAAACCCACCTGGATTTCAGACAGAAAGATTAAAGAGATTAAGAGAGATTAAATCTGCATTGTTTTAAACTAAAATGGCAGTAATTTTTTGTGGCAGTAATAGAAAACTAATATAACCAGACATTAGCTTGGTCATATTTTCGGTTGTGTTTTACTTTTGAGTAAGTATAAACTGAGACATCGCTAAAGTGTTCCTCTATTTGAATCACCATGCCACAGATTTAACTACAGGTTAACTTGTAAACATGACAATGATTTAATTATTATTAAAATTGTCTTTCATCAGCATCAACAGTACAGACACAAGTGGTCCAATTATTTTGCTCCTTTAGATCAATTATGCCTACTTTTATAACTGAAACTTTTATAATGTCTGCTTTACTTTTTCACCCATAAGTTTATATTTATGTTTGACTTGGCACCAGGTGACTTGGTAAAGGCGTTAACATGATTAAAAGGGAAGTGTTAAGAAAATATGAAGTGTCTATTATAAAAGCAAGGTGGATACTGTCTCCTGAGAATGGTAGAAGTGTTTGGGGGCTGTTTCTCTTACACTTTTGAAATTAAATTGTAATAAAATACCATGACTCAGGCAAGAAAATATAAGAATGTGAAAATAAAATATAATCTTTAGAAATGAAATGAAATTTCAACATTACTTTCTCCTCTCATCTTTTATCACTTAACAAAAAAGTATCCAAAAATTGGAAATAATGCTTTCCTTATTTAACACCCTCAGTTTCATGGGAAAGGGCATACCACTGTCTCATAAAGAACCAACTGGAAAGCCAATTTATCAGCAGTGGATCTAATGTGTATTGATGTGCTCACAACTTCTTAGGGGAAATCAATTTTTCCTCCCAAGGCAAATTCAGTTATGTGACAAATTATCTTCTCATTTTTTTCATTCTCTCAAGTCTTTGGTCATAGCTTTTCCCCTGGCAGTAAAATTCAGAAGCTGCCTGCTCTCTTAATAGATTTAGACTGATTCAAACTCTCTGATAGGATACTAAAGATAATTAGAAAAGGCAGCAAAAAGTGAGCAGTTCATATTTCAGTGAAGAATTTGGGTGCAGAGAAGGGATAGAGAGAGATGTAACTGAAAGCTAGGCCTGCTGTCCGGTTGCCACTTCTCTCACCATTATCTACGAGGAGCAATACTGAGCAGTAGGGAGAGTCAGCATTCCCACAATATAAAACAAATGTGATGTCAGGACTGGATTGTTAGCCACTTAGCCACTTTTAATTGGATTATTTGTTCTTTATTTTTTGCTATTGGGTTATATGAGTTCTTCACATATTTTGGATATTAAGTCCTTATATACGCATTTGCAAATATGTTGTCCTATTCTATAAATTGTCATTAAGTTGTTTATCTGCATGCGTTTGTGGCTCTCTTGGCACATTTACAATGATTATTTGTCAGGCAATTTCCGGAGCTCCATTTTGTAGGTGGTCAGTTACAGGTAATTTACTGCATTTTTTTGGTAGCCCTGTTTGTCTGATTTTTTATGATCCCAGTAACCTTGCCTGTTTGCACATTTGAAGAAATCAACATGAAGCTATTCCTGCTTTCCTTTTTGTACACTTGTTCTTAGAGTTTTGTTCCACTGTGTTGCTGAAGCTTCTTAAATCAACTCCACAGCACTCCCAGAGTTATTCTTATTCAAAGATAGCTATCTAATTGCTGATCATTATGGGAGAATGGAGGCTGGAGTATCTTATACTCTTCTTGGTGATGTCTGACTCTTAGGTTTTTGTCCTGAAAAACTTGGTACATGGTGAAATCCTTAAATGAAATAGGTAACGACCAAGATTTGAACAAATCTGATGAGTACGTGTTGAACAACCACATCTAAGTGTTCGTTGCTTCCACTTATACATGGATACTTTCAGCAAATGATGAAAAGGTTTGATTCTAAAATGGTTATTAATCAAAAGCAACAAAAAATAAATCATCCATAAAGAAGTTTAAATAATTCACACACAACTTCAGTATTTTATTTATAAAATTAAAGATTTGAAGGATTTGTTAAAAATTTTTAGGTATGCCTTATTGCATCTTATGGGAGGAATGATTTTCTATCATGGTGTTTGGGAATTAAAATACTCTAAAATATATTCCTACAAATGTCAGGAGTTCATACTATTGTTTATTTCAATGCCAGGATATCTCTTGATTCTAGACCAAAAGTCATTCATTTATCATGAGAAAAATCTGAGATGTGCATTAAAATAGAAAGAAATGAAGGAAAATTGTGAGTATATTTGGTAGTGCAGCTTTCAAACTAGTACACTTGGTTAACATGTGGCTGACCAATATTTATGGCAGTCCAGTGAATAGAACAGTTGTTCCTGTTTCAAGAGATGCTCAACCAACTGAACAGGATTTATAGATCGATATCATTGATAATCTGAACCAAGAGAATATGTTAATACAAAGAAAATGATAGAAAAAATAGAACATCACCTCTTAGTTTAAAAATACAAAATACAACCCAGCAGCAAGCTTTTGTATTTGAGGACACATATGTATAACAATGAAAAATTAAAAGCAGAAGCTCAGCAGGTAAAAGAGATTCTGAATAGAGTGCTGGATAATAAATACACAATGAGTTGGTAATAGCTTGATGAGGACCATTATGTTAACTGCTGCTAATAAAATCTGTCCCAGCAGAGGGAGGTGGGCATGCTCACCTCCATCAGTTTACATTCAGAGAATCTTCCAGGTTTCATATTGACCTTGAACACATTATCCAGAGCTGAACTGTTGATTCTTTAGGCAAGGTAAGGATAACAGGAAGATCCTAGAGATATTTCAGCATTTAAATGGACTTTAGTTCATGTACGTGACTTTGTGTACATGTTTAAATTTTCTACATAATTGGAAAATAACACTCACTGTAAAAAAAAAAATCCAGAAATTAATAAAGTAAAAAATTATCTTCTCTCCCAAGTCCTTCTTCCCAAAAGGAAATACTTAAGGTACATTTTTAAACATTCCTCTCTGAACTTTTACATATATGTATATATGTTTACACATGAATAAGGGGAGGGTGAAAGAACTCTATATTTGTTTCTAAAAGTGGAATTATACTGCACATACTGTAGTGTCAATTTCCATTAAACAATACATCGTGAACACAATTCCATGTCCTTACATAGAAATATACATTATTTCCAAGTCTTAAATACATAGATTACAAATTGCATAGAGTGAATGCACCATAATTTACTTAAATAACTGCAGCTCAAAGGGCATTAAATTGTTTTCTATTGTTTAACTGGCAGTATTAACCAGCAATGTTGTATGGTAAATTTATATAGCAATATACGCTAGTGCAAGCATATCTACAAGAACATTTTTAAAGAAGAATTACTGGGTCAATGTGCTTTTTTACATTGTGAATGCAAAGACAGAAATAGCAGCAGCAGTCTGATTTCTCCTATTTTCCGAGGTCTGGAACCTGAGAAGAGGAATTCATGGTATGCAGGCAGACAAAAGAGTTATCCATCTGTGAATTATTCTCATGATATGAGAGTCATTAAAAGCCTACCTGTCAGAACTCATCTCCTCCCTGGCCTGCTTTAAAACCTGCAATTTCCGGTATATGCTAAAGTCCTCAGTAGCCTTCTGTATCCTCTTGCAAATTTTAGGAGTGGAATCATCTCTCACTGAATATTGGCAGGAATTTACATACCTCATTTAGTTAGCACATCTCATTTTGACACTCAATGAATAGCTTTATAACATTTTACTCTATCTTTCTGTCCTTTAATCTTCATTTAATCTGTCATTTAATCTTCACAATAACTTCATGAGGTGGGTTTTGTTGCTATCTCCCTTTTGCACATGAAGGAATTAGAGTACAAAGTCACTAAATAAATTGTCCAAAGTCATTTAGAAAGGAAATGGAAGAGCTAGGTTGCAAACGTTTGCTCTGACTGGACCGCCCTTGTTTTCAACCACTGTACTATAATCACAATTAGTCAGAATGGCAATTTCCCACTGTTCTGTGTCATGATCAAGTGTTTCAGGAAGCAAATGGCTTGAAGAAGTAGACTCCAACTATACCTTATAAATAGTCAGTTTAGCATAAACATAACTCCAGATGGCCCAGAGAAGTAAAAAAAAATTGTAAAAATTTAGAAAATTTCCTCAAGACCCCTACTCTAAGTTAAATCTGATCTAATGTGACTCTAACATTCTTTAGCTTTTATTGACATTCCAGCAGGCCAAAAAAAATAATGGAAGGAATTTTTTCAATTTATTAGGTTAGTATTCCTAAGTGAACAGTATGCTATGACATTTATCCTTATCCACTAGTTCAAATTTCATTTAAATGTGGCCTTTACAATAACATTCTCCCTTTATATATTAAAGTAGGTTCAGTTACATTGTTGTAGGAAACTTTGTTCTTTTTTTCTTGAGACATAATAGGCTTAATTATGTTTTTGGTAGCAATAGCCATATTTTAAAAACATTCTCATGTAGTATTCAATATTTTAACAAACTGATATGCAATCTTGATAGTATCACTAAAATTTAACCAAATTTTCCCATATCTAAGGGAGTAATATATACGATCTTAAAACACGGTGCCTGGGTTCAAATCTCAACTCTGTCAGTTACCAGCTCGATAGTATTAAGCATATTACTTCACTGGCTTGTATTTTAACTTACTCATTTTTAAAGTAGGAATTTTGATCATAGTGTAAGTCAGGGTTTTATAGAAAAAGCATAAACAATAGGATATACATAGATATAAAGACGTTTTATTATGAGATACTGGTTCATGTGATTATGGAGGTTAAGAAGCAAACTGGAAGCCCAGAAAAACCGGTGGTAGAGTTTCAGTTCAAATAGAAAGGTCTAAGGGTCATGGGGAGCTGGTGGTATAAGTCCTGGTCTAAGGCTAAAGGCTCAAGAAAAAAAGTGTTGATGTCTGGGCAGTAGAAGATGTGTATCTCAGTTCAAAGAGCAAATTCAACCTTCTGTCATTTTGTTCTGTTCAGTCCTTCGGTGATTAGGTGATGGCCCCTGAATAGGTAAGGGCTGTTTCCTTTTTCAGACTATAGATTCAAAGCTGATCTATTCCAGAAAAAGTCTCACAGACACACCTAGAAAACCTGAACGAGTGATAGTTTACCACCTAAAAGTTACAGAATTTATCATAACTAAGTTAACTTTGTAAAAAATACTAAAGGGACTTTTTTTGGAAGCAGAGAAAGAAAAATGGAAGGAAGGAAGGAAGAAAGAAGGAAGGAAGGAGGGAAGGAGGGAAGGAAGGAAGGAAGGAAGGAAGGAAGGAAGGAAGGAAGGGAGGAAGGGAGGAAGGGAGGGAGGGAGGAAGGGAGGGAGGGAGGGAGGAAGGGAAAGTCTACTCATAAGTAGCAAGATGTCAAAAATATAGTAAAGGGAAGGAAAAGAGTAAAAATATGGATTCTTACAATAGCTTGAGTTTAATTTACTTTCAACTAAAAACAGCTACAAACCTCATACTAACTTTAAAACAAAAATATCTAGAAGAATTAAATAAGAGAATGAAAAAAGAACTCAAACATAATGCAAAGGGAGGCCTACAAAAAGGGGAGAAAACAGAAGTACAAAATAACACAGAAAGCAAATCTCTTAGAAGGCAAGTAATAAATGGCAATGAATACGTTCATATCAATAATTACATTAAGTGTTAATGATTTGAACTCAACAATCAAAAGGTACACTGTGGCTGAATGGATTATAAAACAAAACCCAACCTTTTGCCACCTACAGGAAACTCATACAATCTCCAAAGATATGTATAGACTTAAAGTAAGAGTTTGGAAGTTAAACAAGAAAATGACAACCTTAAAAAGGAAGAGATGGTCATAATTATATCGGAAAAAACTAACTTCCAACTAAAAAAAAGTAATAAGAGACAGAGATGGACATTGCATATTGTTTAAGGGGCCGATTCACAAAGTAGACATAACACTTATTAGCATATATACACCAATGATGGAACACCAAAATTTACACATTATTAATACAAATAGAGAAAGAAATAGGAACACAATAACAGGGGACTTTAATACCCCGTTTATAAAAATGAACAAATTAATAAACAGAATTAAAAGGAAACAACAGCTCTTGATGACAAATTAGACAAGATGGGCTTAGTATACATTTATAGACCACTTCATCCAAAACAACAGAATTTACATTCTTCTCAAGTACACATGTGATATCCTCAAGGCTAACCATATGCTGGGACACAAAACAAGCATCAATTAATTTGTGAAGACTGAAATCATATCAAATATCTTTTCCAATATAAATGTATAAAACTAGAAATCAACCATAAAAGCCATAGAGTGTCTCTCTAATCAGAAAAATTATCTGCACCTCTATGTTCATAACAACATAATTCACAATAGCCAGGACATGGAAGCAACGTAAATATTAACCAACAAAGTTGTGGTAAATAAATTGTGGTAGATACATTCAATGGAATTTCACGCAGCTTTTTAAAATGACGTAATTATTGTGCCTTTAGATGCAATAGGAGGTGATTATGCTAAGCATAATAAGCCAGAAAGAAAAAGAGAAGTATAGGGTGGTTTGATTCACATGTGCAATATACAAAAAAAAAAAAACAATACAAACAGAAAATCTCAACAAAATTCACAGGATGCAACACTGTGATTACCTAAGGAAGAGTCATTTGGGAAGGGTAAAGTAACAAGGGAAGGAAGGAGTTAAGAGAGTGGTGGTAAAAGGCACCTAGAACTCTGGTGGTGGGTGTGTTATAAAATGCACACAGCAGGTATGAATTCAATATTCTAAAAAGTATATAGCAATGTAAACAAAATAAATAATACATCAGTAAAAACAAAATTAAATTAAAAGAAGAGAAAACTAGAAATACATCAAGTATGTGGAGAATAAGCAACATGCTCCTTAATAATTACTGGGTCAATGAAGAAATCAAAGAGGTCAAAAATTACTTGGATATAAACAGAAATGAATACATGAGTTATCAAAACCTATGGGAGGCTGTAAGAGTGTTACTAAGAGGAAACTTCACAGAAATACAGATTTATATCATGAAACAAAAATATCTCAAGTATACAACCTAACATTACACCTAAAAGAACTAGAAAAAGAACAAATGAAAAAAATTATTAGAAGTAAATAAAATTAGAATGGAAATAATGTAGAAATATGACTACACAAAAGACCAGTAAGACCAAAAGTTTGTTATTTGAAAAAATAAACTTGACAAATATTTAGTTAAGCCTATTAAGAAAAAGAAAGAAAATTCTAATGAGTAGAACCAGAAATTGAAGTGGAGAAGTTACAACAGATAAAGTTTCATAAGACTATTACAAATATTTTATGCCAATAAATTGGCTAGTTTTGAAGAGCTGGACAGATTTTTAGAACTATATTTCTTTCCAAGTTGAAACAGGAAGAACTGGTAAACCTAAGTACACTAAACACAAGCAATGAAATTAAAATAGTTAGCAAACCTCTTCCAAAAAAAATAAAAGGAGAGGAGGAGGAGAGGGAGGAGCAGGAGGAGGGAGAGGAGGAGGAGAAACGGACAGGACCAGGCAGCCTTTGTAGAGTTTTACCAGAAATTCAAAGAATATTTAATTTCTATCCTCAAATTCTTTGAAAAAATTGAAAAAGAGGAAACAACTTGCAAACATGTTCTATAAAGTCAGTATTGCTGATATCAAAAGGAGATATGGACATTCACCTATAAAGAAAACTATCAATATCACCGTTGAACAAAGAGAGATAGACAAGACATGCATTGTGGCCAAGAAGGATTTATCCCAAGGATGTAAGCATGGTTCAGGATATACAAATCAATTACTGCACATACAATATCAACAGAAAGAAGAACAAAAAAATCATAGGATCATTTCAATAGATTCAGAGAAAGCTTTTGACAAGATTTAGTATCTATTTATGATTTTTTAAAAACTCAATAAAATCAGAATAGAAGGAAATTACTTTCATATAATAAAGGTCATATATGATAAATTCATAATTAACATCATACTCAATAGTGAAAATGGACAGCTTTTTCTCTAAAATCAAGAACAATACTAAGCTGTCCACTCTTACCAGTATTGTTTAATATAGTATCGGAGGTCTATGCCAGGGCAATTACACAGGAAAAGGAAATAAAATAAATGCAAACTGGAAACAAAGTAAAACTATCACTGTTTATAAATAACATTATAATATACAAAAGGAAAAACAACCCGTCAAACAACTCCATTAAAAAATGATCAGAAGTTACAAACAGGTATAGTAAAGTGACTGATTATAAATTAATATACAAAATCACATTTATACACAATGAGTTAGAAGAAAAGAGAAATTAAGAGAACTATCCTATTTACAACTACTTCAAAAAGAATCAAATGTATAGTGAGAAGCTTAACAAAGCTGATGAAAGACCTATACCAAGAAAATTATAAGAATTTACTGAAAGAAACAGAAGACACAAAGAGATGGAAAAATATTTCATGCTCATGGATAGGAAAAATTAACATTGTCAGAATGGTCATCTTAACCTATAGCAATATAGAGGTTTCCAATGACATTTTTCAAAGTAATGGAGTAAATAATACTGAAATTTGTATTGAACCACAAAAAGTCCCCAATAGATATAACAATCCTAAGGGAAAAGCAGAAAAAATGAAGATATTATACTCTACGCTTCAAAATATACTCAAAGCAATACTTATTAAAACACTGAGAAACTAAAACTAAAACAGATTGATAGAATATAAGTGAGATCCCTGAAAGAAACTAATGCATATGTTGTCAGTTAATTTATGAAAAGTTGCCATAAACATGCGATGGAGAAAGGGAAAGTCATTTTTATCAAATTGTGTTAAAAATATTGTACAACCACAAACAAAATAATGAAACTAGAGCACTTGTTAGAATTCTAAAAAGAATTCAAAGTGGATTAAAGAGCTGGACATAAGACTGGACACTATAAAATATATAGACTAAAACAGAGGTCATCCATTCCATGTTCATCCTTGGAGATGCCTTTGGTGATTCAACTCCAACCTCAAGGGCAAGAAAAGAAAAAATAAACAACTTGGATTATATCAAACTCAAAAGGTTATGTATAGTAAAAGAAACCATCAGAATGAAAAGACACCCTAATGTATAGGATAAAATATTTGCACATGTAATATTTGACAAGGGCTTAATGTCCAAGAATAGTAAAGAACTTAAATAAAAACAGCAAAAACCAGCTCAAAATAAAAAATAAAGGATTTTAAACACTTCTCCAAAGAGGATATATAGTCAACAGGCACATTAAAAAAATGTTCATCACTTATTATTAGAGAAATTCATGTCAAAACCACAATAAGATATTATTATCTTACACTGTTTTTTTTTAAAAAAAAAGGTCTATAGAAATCCTAATGCATTGGTAGGAGTGTAGGTTGATGCAGTCACTTTAAAAACTAGAAAGAAAATTTCTGGAAAAAATAAAAATAGAACTACCATATGATCTTGAATATGAAAATATTAACTCAAAAAGATGTATTCACCATTATGTTCCCATTGTGGTATTATTTACAATAGCCAAGATATGGAAACAATCTTAAGTATCCATTGATGAATGAATGAGGAAGTTGTGTGTGTGCGTGTGTGTGCATGTGTGTGTGAGAGTACTACTCAGCCATAAAAAAGTGACTTGTCATTTGAACCAACAGAAAGAACCTGAGGGTATTTTGCTAAGTGAGGCATGTCAGAAGGGGAAAGACAAATATTAGGTGATTTCACCTATATTTAGAATATAAAGAAATAACGCAAATGAATTGACACAGTAAAATGAAAATAAATCTTTGGAATTTGACAAAGCTGAAGTTTCCAGAGGGGAAATGGGTGATGGTAGGATCATGCGGAGGTCATCAAATAGGAGGTTTAGTTGTAATTTTATGTTTATTTTTCCTGTCCCTTCCTATTTTGGTTCTTTGTGTTTGGGGTTGTTTTTGTTTAATAATAATAATAATACAGGAATGACAATAAAACAAAAATTCTGTCTCTGTTGTAGATGCCTTGATTTCATATGTGTGTACTAGATCTATATTTATCTTTTTTTTTAATATTCCACTGTCAAATGAATTTGATTATTGTCTGGTAAAAAGGAAAAAAAATGCTAGTAAACAATAAGAGTCTGAAGATGTACCCAGG
The DNA here is from genome assembly GCA_004363575.1 of Solenodon paradoxus. Taxonomy (NCBI): domain Eukaryota; kingdom Metazoa; phylum Chordata; class Mammalia; order Eulipotyphla; family Solenodontidae; genus Solenodon; species Solenodon paradoxus. The sequence continues at coordinate 199,631 of RJWH01000619.1, read as the reverse complement.
CTATCTGATTATGCATCTACAGTTTTAGTCAGTACACTCTGTCTTTTTGAAAATTAGTTTAAAACAGCAGTGAACTTTCAAACATACTTCACAAAAGCAAACGGACTCTCTAATAGTCTTCTCATTCTGACCATCTGTCTATAAAAAGCCAAACTAACCTATTACTTTGTCATTCAGATGGCCCTCATGTTCCTATTGTAGACCATGACCTGGATGACTGAAGCATTGGTTTCATTTATTTCTATCACTTCAACTCACTTCAGTCCTTTGCCATCAGATTCACATCAGCTTCTAAAGCAGATACTTAATAAGGTTCACGACAGAACAAGATTATCTTTAGAAACCCATAGAATAACAGTTTTAAAATCACTAAAATGCTTTCTTCTGTTATGGAGAAAGATTAAGAAGCAAAATTTAACAATGTCAATTCTACCTCTTAGATTTTTTTAAGTCCAATAATTTATGGTTATTTGTGGAAAAAGGGCAAAATAGAATTTATATTGCTATTTTGAATGTGGAAATAATTTGTTTTCATTACTCTCAAATTCTTAAATCATAATAAGAAAGTAGATCAACTTGGAGGGTAATACTTCAAAATTTATTTCAGAAATGACCATTGTAGTCAGTTAATTCTATTTACTGTTATAGATCTTCTCTTTTATTTTTGATAAATCCAATTACTTGCTCCAGGTTACTCTGCACTACTCTGCATGCTATTTGAAGTGAGTCAAATCCTTTGAAGAAAAAAAGCTTTGATTTTGGACAAACTGTGGGGAGCCATTTTTCAAAGGACCAAGTACTGTATATGGAACTTTATAATTACTTCATATTTTTAAGCGAAAAAAACATGCTCTTTAAATGAGGTTTAAAAAAAATAAAACAATAAACAAAAGTAGAGTTTCTGGGCTAATGAGATTTTCTATCTGATTAGTATTTCAAAAGCAGCATTTCAACTCCATCTAAACTGGGAGTAGGTTACTACAGACACCTGATGATAAGAATTTCTGAAACACCTATGTCTAAAAACAGCATAGAGAAGCTTAATGCCATTGTCTCACGTTGTGAAGGACTGTAAGAGTCAAACACTGCAGCCAACATGTTTGCTTTACTTCCTCTGCTCTGTCTCCCCAGTTTGTCCCCACCAGCCGGTGAATCACACCTCTGATGACAAGAAACTTCTTCCTCATGTTCTTAATGCTACACAGCCATTCTTCATAAAACCAACTCTTCTAAATCACAAGGCCTTTTCTAAGTTACAAGTGTTTTATTCATACTCACATTCTCACTGCCTACTAAAACCTAGTCAAACAAATGCTCAGTGAAGTTGATGGAACTGAATAAAGTGATTTTATCAACCGACACTCCCGGGGTCGTATACTGCTTTACACTCTAGTTAATTGTGCATGTTTTACTGCTCAGCTAGATTTCAAACTCTAGCAGGGCACCATCTTGTTTCATATATCTTTGTATCCAATGAACACCCTACTATTGTAGCATGCATAGAGAATAACTATTTATTAGAAACATGAGTGAATTAATTAATAAAATTCATTGTAGGTTTTTCTTTAGAGATATATTTTTACATTACTCTTCAAATTAGGGACAAACAGTCATATTCTATTTCCAAGGACCCCAAAAATAACTTTAATTACAATCTTCTTGTAACGAGAAGTTTGTATAAAAAGTAATGTGATTACTACTTAGTTCCTTGATTTTTGAAGCAGGTTATTTCCCTTTTTAGAGGTATGCAGGGATTTTTATACATGGTTCAATAGAATTAAAATGCTTTTCTGCATCTTTGTCTATTATTTTGGATATATAAATATAACACACTGAAAATTCATTTAAAGGCAAGACAAGGTTTATATCCCTCAAGAGATTATCATATTTTTTCTTCTCAAGGGAGACATTAGATATGGAGATCAGCAAATAAAATTGAATGGAACCAATATACATAGCATAGAGTATGAAAGTTAAAAAAAGACTTTTTCTTTTCAGCACAAGCACAAATCTTTGGTTAAATACTTTTGAAAATATAGAAGTTGATACATAATTATGCATATTGTAAAGTTTGTCACTTTGATGAAGCAATACATATACAAAGTATGCCCTTGTGCAAATTCTGAGAGGTATTGTCGGCCTTTCTCTGTCTCATTTTCATCACTGTAAATAGAATTTTTTATCATTACTACATATAAAGTTTATCACAGTATAAATGATTCATAATTATTGACTTTTAAAGGAAAGGTACAGGCAGGAATGAGGGTGAGTAGGCAGGCAGGCAGGCAGGAAGAGAGAGGAGGAAGCATTTTATTCATTTTCATTTAGTTGTTCATCTTTGTTGTTCCCTTTGGCCCCAGATATCGAACATGGGCCCTTGGACTACATTCAGTGGCCTTATCTGCTAGGCCACCAGGTCAAACCTCAGCTATTATTACTAATACACTCATAGAAGAATGGGTAGTGCTATGAACGAAAGGTTTTAAAAACAGTATTACTGCCATTTATGCAATCTGACATATTATTTTCACCAAATTTCCTTTAAAAATGTTATTGAAGGAACATAGCATAATAACATTATCTAGATTTAAGATGTGTATCACTGTAAATAAACAGCTGCATTGTAACACATTTAAGTTAACCACCAGTAATCTAAATCTATCCCTCACTTTATAATTAACTCTTTTACTAGATTTGTTTACCCATATCCCCTTTTCTTCTAGTAACCACTAATTTTGTGGTATGGACTAGTGTAGGCTGATCACACGTTCCATTTTAAACAGAGAAATACTGTTTTCACATATCTTGACCATCAAATCTGTCCTGTTTTTAATAAGCCAGGGCCTCTCTTCCTGACCATCAAATTTGTCCTGTTTTTAATAAGCCAGGGCCTCTCTGGTGCAGGGTAACAGGGACAGGTGAATTGCCCTGGGTCCATTCTATCATGGTAGCCCAAAAGTCCCATCAGCTTTTGTCCTGTTTTGAAATATGTCAGCCTAGAGTCTATTTTTGTTTGATAAAGCTCACTCATTTGTTTGCTTTCTCTATATATCACATGAGTGAAATCATACGATGTTTGCTTTTCTCCTTCTGACTTTTCTCACTAAGCATAATTCCCTCTAGGTCCATCCATGTTGTTACAACTGGCAGGATTTCATCTTTTAAAATAACTGATGAGTATTATATTGTATGTGTATGTGTACTTATATGCATGTGTGTGCATGTTTGTGTGTATATATGTGTGTATATACTTACATATGTGTATATATATATATATATATGCCACAACTTCTTCATTCATGTCTCCAGCTCTTGGCTATTTTAAATATAACAATAAGCATAGGACTTTTATGTATCTTTGAATTGATATCTTTTTGTATCTTTAAGGTAAATAACCAAAAGTGGGATAACTTAATAGTATGGAATTTATCTGTTTTTCATGAATATCCATACTGTTTTTCATAATGGTTGCACAAATTCACACTCCCACCAACAGTGTATAAGGGTTCCCTTCTCCCCACAAACTCTTGTTGCCTCCCACCTTTAGACAATAGCCATTCTCAAGGTATGAGGTGATATTGTTGTTTTGATTTGCATTTCCCTAATAATAAGAGAGGTCAAACATCTTTACATGTGCCTATTGACCATCTGTTAAGTCTTCTTTGGAAAAAAGGCTATTAAGAACTTCTGCTCATTTTTTAATTGTTTTTTTTCTAGTGTTAAGCTTTATGAGTTCATTTTATATTTTGAGTATTAACTCCTTTTCAGATGTATATTTTCCCATTCAGTAGGGTATCTGTTTGATGAGTTTCTTTTACTATTCAAAAGCTTCTTATCGTTTGATATAGCTTCATTTTTCTATTTTGTTTTTATTTTCCTCCATATTGGACTCAAGTTCCCAAAGACAAATCCCAGGAGTGATTTCTCTTGTTTTCCTCTATGTATTGTATGGTTTTTTAGGTCTTACATCCAAGTGTTGGATACATCTGAATTATTTTTTGTGTATGGTGTTAGGTAGTTATCTAGTTTTAACATCTTGCATATGACTGTGCAGTTTTCTCAATACAATATGTTGAAGATACTGTCTTTGCCCCATTGTATTCCCTTGGCTTGTCTCCAATTAGTTATCCTTTTATATACATGGGTTTATATCTGGGCTCTCAATTCTGTTCTATTGATCTGTGTGACTATTTTTATTACACCATCATGCTGACTTGATTACTATTACTTTGTAGTATAATTTGAAATCAGGGGCACACCCTGATGGAGTAGTGGTTGGGCACAGCCTACATACATCCTGAGGTTCTGGATTTGTGTTCCCAAGGCTAGTGAGAGCAACCAAGATGAAAAACTAAATAAAATAAATTCTTCCTCCCCTCTCTTCCTGCCTTCCTCTGCTCACCTTCATTCCTGCCTGCACATTTTCTTAAAAAAAAAAAAAAAAAAATACAGGGAGCACAGAATTTCCAATTTGTTCTTTGCTTTTCAAGAGTTGTTTTGGCTAGTCAGAGTGTTTTGTTGTTGAAATAAATTTTATTTTTGTTCTATTTCTGGGCAGAATGCCTTTGTTATTTTGATGTGTATCACATTAAATCTGCATACTTCTTTAGGTAATGTGACCATTTTAATAATGTTAATTCTTCCAGTCCATGAGCATGAAATATCTTTCCATCTCCTTGTGACTTCTAATTCCTTTAACAATGTCTTGTAGTTTTCAAAGACAGATCTTTCATTTCTTTGGTTATTCCAAGGTATTTCATTCTTTTGATGGAAGTATAAATGGGATTATTTTCCTAAACTATCATTTTCTAGTTCTTTATTTGCATATAGAAATGGAACAGATTTTAATATTAATTTTATAGCCTACCACTTAACAGTATTCATCTATTATTTCTAACAACTTTTTACTGGAGTCTTTGGAGTTCTCGCTATATATTATACTATCTACAGATACTGTTAATTTTACTTCTTTTTCAATTTGGATACCACTTATGTCCTTTTTTAAAAAAATCAAATTGCACTGGCTATAGTGAATAATAGAGTTGAATGTACTATCCTTAACTTCTTCCTAACCTGAGAAAAAAAGCTTTTAGGTTTTCACCAATGAGTATGATATTGGCTGTGAGTTTGTCATATCATCCCTATTTTATTAAGGTACAATCTGTATAAATCCAATTTAGAGGGTTTTTGACATACAAGGGTGCCGAATCTTGTCAAATGCTTTTTCTGCTTCTGTTGAGATGATTATGTGATTTTGTCCTTTCCTTTGTTGACATGGTTTATCATATTTATTGATTGCATATGTTGAATCATCACTGTACTCCTGGAATAATTCCCTCTTGATTATGATGCTATGATTATTTTAATGAGTTATTTAATTTGCATTACTAGTATTTTGTTGATCATTATTTTATCTATGTTTATGAAATATATTGGTCTATTGTTTTATTTTTGTGATTTCTGTTTTGCATTTTGGAATCAGAGTGATGTTGGCTTTTTAAAATTACATTGGAAGTTTGTCCTTTCTCAGTTTTTTTGGAAGAGTTTGTGATAGATTGGTATAAATTCTTTCAAAGTTTTGTTGAATTCAGTAGTGAAATCAGCTGGTCCTGAACTTTTGCTTTTTGGAAGGCTTTTGCTTACAGTTTCAATTGCTATACTCATGATTTCTCTATTCACGTCTTCAGTTTCTTCCTGACTTAATGTTGAAATGCATATTTCAAAGAATATGTCCATTTCTCCAATATTATCTAGTATGTTTATGTAGAAGTCATCGTAATACTGTTATTGTCCTTTGTATTTCTGTGGTATCTTTTGTAGCTTTTTTTTCTAATTTGCATTTTGTTTATTTTTTTACAAATAAAAGAATTTGTTCTTAGTTTCATCAATTCTTTTAATTCTTTTTTATTGCTTTATTATTTCTTTTAGTTACATTACTATATGCATTTTAGGCCATTGTATTCACTCGTCAGTCTGTGTGTATTTCACACCATACCCACCACAAGAGTTCTAGTGCCCTTTACCATCACTTTGTTCCCTCCTTCCTACCTACCTCCTGGTAGCCACAGTCTTATATGCAGTGAATTTTGTTGATATTTGTCTACTTGGTGGTTTTCTTTCTTTATTCTCCACATATAATTGAAATCATCCTGTATTTTTCTTTTTTCTCCTAGTTTATTTTGCATTGCATGATTCCTTCCAGTTCCATTCATATGTTGCAAAGGTCATTATTTCATCCTTTTTAACAGTTGCATAGAATTCCATTGAGTATATATAACAAAGCTTCTTTATCCAGTCATCTGGGTATTTAGGTTGTTCCCATGTTTGGACTATTGTGAATTGTGTTTCTGTGAAGAGAAAGATGCAAATATTTTTCCTGATTGGTATTTTTGTGTTCTTGGAGCACACACCTACAAGTGGGATTGCTGAATCAACTGGTAGATCCATCTTTATTTTCTTAAGGAATCACTATACTGTTTTCCAAAGACATTGTACAAATTTACATTCCCAACTAGTGTATAAAAGACTTACTTTTTCTCTACATCATCTCAAACACTTTTTGTTTCTAATCTTTTTGATGTAGGTCATACTCATTGATGTGATGTAATATCTTATTGTGGTTTTTAGAGCATTGTTTCATGAGTCTGTAGGCCAGCTGGGTATCTTCTCTAGAAAAGCGCTGTCAGATCTTCTGCCCACTTTTGAGTGGGTCATTTGCTTTCTCATTGTTGAGGTGTACTAGCTCTTTATATATTTTGGAGATTAAACTCTTCACTGATGCATGTTGGGCAAATATCTTCTCTCATAGCATGGGTTGCCTTTTTGTTTTAGTGGTGGTTTCTTTTACTATACAGAAACTTTTTTCATTTGTCGTAGTCCCATTGGTTTAGCTCTACTTTAATTTCTTTTGGTGTCACTATTCCAAAGACATCTTTGAGGTTAACATCAAGGAGCACTTTTCCTGCATTTTCCTCTATGTATTTTATGGTTTTGAGTCTTATATCCGTATCTTTTATTAACCATTTTCAGTTAATTTTTGTTATGGCACTAAAGCTGTTGACACACTCCTGTTGTATTTATCCTCTTAAGAAAATGATTCAAGTCATGCCCTAGTGGAGTAGCACTTAGGCAAGTTGCCTCTGAAGGAGTGCATTCCAAGAACATCCCAATGACCCAGGTTCATGTCCCAGGTTGTGGGCAACAACCAATGTGAACACCTAAATAAAAATAAAATAAAATGCTTCTTCCTCCTCTTTCTTCCTGACTGCCTGCCTACTCACCTTCGTTCCTTCCTGAATCTTACCTTATAAACAAAAAAAAAAAAGGAAAAAAAGAAAAAAAAATGATTCTAATAGCTCTCTCTTCTGCCCTCTCTCCCCAAGGATGATAAATTTATTAGGGTCAGTTTGGTTGTTGAAGGCATCCCTTTACTACAAATATACATCTGTATTTCTGGAGGAATAGAGAAGCATCAAAAAAGAGAACACATTCATGGGCAAATGGGGTTGGGGAGAAGATTTGGGTGGATCCTAAAATGAAAAATTGTGGTCTTTTTTGCCCTTATCTCTTGCATCTCCCTTGATGGGTGAAAAAAGTGTATCTTCAAAATGGATCTGGCTATTCTATAAGCCTTATTGTGGTCTCCACAGGTGGTTGCAGAATAAGCACCCTTATTTCCATGTTATGTGATCACTGGTTATTCTCATGACAAGGTTTTACAGTTTGAACATTCTTGAAACTTAAAATGCATGGAGCAAAAGTGTGTCTAAGTGAATCTAACTCTAGCTGATCTCATTACTTTTGATGTTTCTGTTTGATCTGATTTTTCTTTTCTATCACTATTTATTCCGATGTATTTAATTCAGATTTCCTATAAGTCAATGGTTTAAAAAACCTAGAGATATAACTTCAAATAACATTTAATGACTGCATTCTGGAGTCAACAACCAAAACTGCTGATTTCCTTTGGATTAGACCAATTAAGTTTCAATATAGTCAACTTACTATACTCTTGTATTTTCTATTTCCAATTTCATCATTTCTATTGTCATATAATTTACCAGGATTTCATTGTCAGTCTTCACAGGTGTGCACAGTGGGGAACAGAGAGATTTTTCTCCATATGGAATTTTCTACATCACATATTTAGTTCAGGACAATTACATTCTCGGTTGTATGTAGAGTTTAACAATTTATTACAAACTACTCCCACAAATACAATCAGTAAATGATATTCTGAGAACAACTTCAAAATGCAAACTACAGGGTCAAGCTGCATGTAACTTAAGAGCATAATTTTTTCCTTTATTATAGCCCTTTTTTAAAATTATTTTTATTTTTACACATTAAAGTGAACTCACATATAAAGGTTTCCCATCCCTCATATATATGTCAACACACCCTGCCCTCCACCAAATCACCAAGTGTTCTTCACCATTGTCCAGTGGGCTCTGTCACCATTTGAACTATAGATTCAAACTTCCTATAAGTTAATAGCATACTTCTTCCCTTTATTATTGATCTCTTTTTGATGTAAGATAATTAGTCTTCATTTGGGAACATTTCACTCTACTTAACATTATTCCCCCACCCATTAGAAAAAGCACCCAATATTATATCTATTAAAATCTCTCCTTGATAAGCAATAGTTTCAATCCTTCAGATATAAGGCATTGCACAGACCCCACCTCACTTTTCCTCATATAATGTGTTCATGTCTTGGGACTTTTCATGACAGTATTAAAATCTTAACATGGTTAGATGTTAGAAAGCCCCAGAAATTAGTTTAGAAGATGATGTTTACTCTGCATTTTTTGGAAGCAAAGGAAATAGGCTAACTGTATTTAAAGGTTATCCTCACAACTGATGAGGAATGATTTGAGTTTCCATAGCCATATAACTAATGATAGCATGGCAGATTCAACAATAAATAATAACAAAAACACGTAGTTCAAAACATTTTTTTGACTTCTCCATGAAATAAATAATTCTGCCCTGACTGCAAAGAACAAGAAATTTTTTTCTTAGATTAGTGCATGCCATTGTCTTCTTTAAGGTCACTATGCTAAATTCAGAATTTTGAATGTCATGTTACAAGTAGTTGAGAGGTCATTTCTCTTCTAATTCACTCTTTTCTTTTACAGATGGAAACAAGACTAGAACTAGATTATGACTCCTTATTCTTTGTTCTTTTCTCTACAGTAACTACCCTATAGTAATTTTGTTTTCTTGTAAAATAAGCTACTGATAGGAGTTGATTATTGGGCTATTTATCCAATATCTAACCTTGAAGCTCATCTTATAATAGGACAAAAGCAAACCAATCTATTTGGAACAACTTATACATAAGAGCCTTAATTCATCTCCATAAACACAAGACTTTCAAGAAAATATTTTAGCAGATTTTGGCATAGAGATTATAAAAGCCAAAGACATGATTTTAATTGCTTGTTGAATTATCTGTTAGTTGCTTGACCTCCGATGTTTGATATAACTTCTAAAAGCTCCAGTTGTTTATCTAAAAAGTGAGGTCAAGTTTTTAACATCTTTCTTTCTACTGATATTTTTAGTGTTATATTGATTGTGACATCCATGTGCCAAGCATTAGGAAGAGCATTTCACATGCAATATTACTTCATTTTCATACAAAATCCACTTGTGTAGAAGAAAAAGCCTTCACATACAAGGGTGCTAGGAAGATGATCAAAACAATGTTTGAGATGCAGGTGTATAAACTCAGTACTTGGGTATTTCTCTTTCTCTTCCCTCATTCTGAAAAAATTACATATAACTTTATTTGACTTTATTCAATCAATAAATACAGACTTCTGTCCCATTTACTGTGGATATTTTGTTTAGATGGGTATTATGTTACCTAAGAAATAATTCTTTATCTCAAGTAGTTTATCATGTAATTGATGATCTGGAACTAGTAGATGAACCAATTAAAGAACAAATTAGTACAAACTGTAGGGTAATTGTTACAGTTATCATATAGTTAATGTAATTACTATTAGGAGACATCATTCTAATCCCTTTATATATTTATATGTTATTTCCATAGTATCCTTATGCGATAAGTACTATTATGATGCCCATTTCACAAATGAGACACCGGATGGTTAAATACATTACCCAAGATTATCCCATCAGTAAGTGGAGAGTTAAGGTTCAAACCCGGGTAATCTAGCTCCAGAGACCTTTCATAGAGCTACCATACTTGGCATTGAAAAGTCAATAAGGGGTCAGAAAAAGAAGAAACAAAACTAAATCAGCTAAAAAAATCTCATTGGAACTTGGCTAGATCTTTGAATGCCTAGAACATTAAGTGAATTCAGAGGAGGAATTAGAATGCTCCATGAGCAGGAATAGCATGAAGAAAGGAACAGAAGCAAGAATGCCCAAGGTGAGCAGTCTTGGCATTCTTCCATCAACTATGAAAATAATATTTTCAAGCATTAATTATGTACCAGGCAGTTCCTAAGTGCTTTATAGAAATCATTTCATACATATAATAACATACAGAGCAGCATTCTTATTTTGCTACTAGTTATAAGGAAATCAAAGTTCAGAGGATTAGAAGTAACTTATTCAGGGTCAGAACAGAAACACAAACTCTTAACTATTATATCATAGTCAAAGAAAATTGATCTGCTGGGTAGTTTACTAGCTAGAAAACAGGATGTACAGGGCTCAGGAAAAAAATAATCACAGTCATATCATTTTTAACCTGTTTTTTTTTTTTCTAGCCTGAAGAGCAAGATGATACAATTAGAACTTAGTCACAGAACACACACAGTACTGAACTGTCTCCAGTGGGAGATAATTCCAAGAGACGATATCATCTTGGAGAGTACTCTGAAGGTATTATCCGGCTGAAAAATATGTACTCAACCACTAGGTCACAATTTACAAAAACACAACAGTGTGTTACTTCACTTTGGATCAGACTTAGTTGCCTAATCATAATTGACCAATCTTAAGTAGACAATGTTCTGCCAGAGAATGAAGCCTTTCAAAAGGGACCATATATTTTCCTTGACACAACTCTGAGCATATGGGTGACGAGGTGCTTACAAATGGTTTGCCAAAGTGCTCAGAGAAAATAATCTGAAATCATCTCATTCAAAACACTCATTTATCCTCTGCTCCTTCAGCTCTCATTTACTTTGCAATTTCTTTTTTAATTTATGATATAATATGTAATTTTTCACAAAGCACTTTGTGTATATAGATTCCGTTGGAGTCCTTGAAGACAGAGACAGTGAGTTCCAGCCACTTCAGCACGAGTAGAATCTTTCCTACACAGCCCTATGGACATTTGAGCAACTATAAACCAGCTCTATATACATACCCACGTATCTTTTCAGCTACAAAATTAGTCCTTGTAGAAGAATTTTAGTACAGAAAAAAAATAACTTGGAGTCTTCTGGGGTTTGAAACATGTGAAAGAAATAGAAGGAACTTTAATTGGGCTTACAGAAATTTCTTGCTTTCACGCTGTTTTGAGTGTGAAAACAGACAAAAATGGTGTTAAAATTCAAAACCTGCACAATGGTAACACACACTCCACCACTATCTTGCTCAGTTGTCATAAAACCCTGCTGCTTTTCCAGCAAGAAACAAAATTAAGATTAAAAACCACTTTGTAGTTGACTTTTACAAATAGTTATCTACTCACCCATAGCATACAAAATATAGAGGATACTATACCTCAAAGGGATACACCTGCCTTTTATATAAGGCAGGTAAATGAAGGGAGAGAGAAATTAGAGATTGTTAAGTTTTATTCTCCTTTCTCCTAAATTTGGGTTAAGTGGGAATTTTGCAGTGCCTAGAGTAAAATATGAGATCATCTTTGTTTCCTCCAAAAATTAAACAACGGATTGCTCACTTTCCCAAATGGAATTAAAATTCAACTTTAAAGATAATGACCTTAAAAATTAATAGGTTCAAGTAAAAAGTTAATGAGACTTTATTTGAGCCTATATGATGCTTTCTTTGAATGTTTATATATATATATATATAGTCTTGGTCTGTCCTTTTAGCTTTTCTCCGTCTACTTCTTAACAACTCCTACTAATTTTTGCAGTTCCCTGTCTTTGCTAAGTAAGAGTTTACTACTTGATTTTCTATTATCCTAAAATACTTTAGTCTATTTCTCAATCATAATATATCACATTTCTGGAGTACTGTTTTCTCTCCAGGAACTGATAGATAATAGTTGCTTAATATATTCTGAATGAAATACATGAAAAAGTCCAGGCTAAAGACTGTGGATTCTATGGAGACTATGATTCTAGAGACAAAAATAACCCATAATCACACTGTCCTGTTTACTGTTCATAAATCGCTGGCTATATATGTATGCTTTAATTGTCTCCAGACATTTGGACCAAGATGTGTCAGAGGACCTTCTTTGCTCCTCTGCCAAGAGTAACAACAAACATCTGGCCAGAAATGGGACATCACTGAGAGAATCCCACAATATGGTAGTGAGGTCGAGGTAACCCCAGCACCTCAGAGACCAACACTGGCTGCATCAAAGGGACACTAAGCATATCCATGCAGTGGTGTGATGGAAGGTGGGTCGGAAAAATACACAGATGTAACAGCGGCCTGGGCAGTTTGAAGATAGCAGGGCTGCCTGGCTCAGCCAGGGGCCCTGAAAAGAAGAGACCAGAGATAATGCGATGGCAATGTGATGGCAAATATCCCTGGCTTAGGTGAAGCCCAAAATGAAGGAACAGGGTGGTCCACACAGGCAGAGACTGTCCAAAGAGAACAACAGAGAAATCACTCTAGACTTCAGCCCTCCCTCCCACTCCTCAGAACCCATACTGGAGGCAGGAAGCACCACGATATGGGTAAACTGCCAAGTCTCACATTTGGGACTCCAGAGAAGAGGGTTAGCCCCAGTGCCAGTCACGCAATCCCGCCCCCTGCCCCCCACCCCTGCGCCCCCTGCCCCTAGCATTCACAACAGTGGCTGGGTTGCCCAGGGCCCCTCTCCCACAGTGCTGACATAGAAACTCATTACGCACGAGAGTAAACTAACAAAGTAATAGTGCCTCCTGCTGGAAGAGTAAAATATTAAAGCTCAGTTATAAATTGCTGATCCAGATTCAAAATGGGAAGACATAAAAAGACAATATACGATCAAAAGTGCTAAGACGCCTTAAGGTCACAGCAGCATCTCTCTGAAAACCAAATTCAAAGACAAGTTGGGTTATATAATTTTCAGGGATAAAAAATTCAAATAGCAATTATCAAGAAATTCAAAGACATGAGAGGGCTCAGCAAAACAAGTCAAACAGATCAAAAATAAAAAAGTAGAACATTTCTATTTGGTGTGTATTGGTAGCTTATTTTGGGGTGTCTGAGAATGCTCCAAATTTTTTCCATATAAATGAATGATATTAGTATTCCCAGAACCCAGAAGCAACCTATCAAATCATAGCAAAGAGGAGCCTTCTATTTTCAGATAGTAGGGAAACCTATACTGACTGGCAAAACAGCCGTTCTCCTCAGAATAATCTATAGACTTAATGCAATACCAATGACATTCCCAACAGATTTTTTGTAAAAATTGACAAGATTAATATTTACAATTTTTATGAAAATGAAAAAAACTAAAATAGCCAAATAACTTTTATAAAGAACACATTTTAAAAACTTACACCACCTGATTTCAAGATTTACTTTAACCTCACAGTAATCAAGAAAGTTTTATATTAGCATAAAAATAAATATGTAGGCCAATAGACCAGAAACACCAAAATAGACCCATACTCATATAATGAATTGATTTTGACAAAGCCCACACCACAATTTTATGTAGGAAAGAAATGAGTCTTTTAAACAGACACTGATTAAAAGACAGAATAGCAATATGGGGGACGTTAGCTATAATATTTCCTCACAATCAATACAGAAATTAATTAGAAATGTCTTAAAGTTCTGAAAATAAAAAGCAAAACAATTAAACTTATGAAAAGATATAAGAGAATATAAAAATATAAGAGAACACCTTTATTACCTTTGTAGTGAAGATGTTTGGAACAGGCCACCCCAGCATTCCCAGATCTGTCTCCCTTAGCACAACCTGCTCTGACTTGCAGATATATTTTGAGTTGAGATTAATTTAGGCCTTGGAGGCTAAGGAGGAGTTCTTGGCCTTCCCCTAGTCAAAGAAATGATCACCGCTCTCTTTTACTAGCTAGAAGAATGAAGATGGGGGTAGTGTTAATCTGATGTAGGATTAGCTGCAGAAATGTCCTCTCTATCTAACATCTTTACTTCCAGAGCCATGCCCTCCTTACTCATGAGCTCCCCTTCCCATCTCCTTGCTGTCACAGGCCCCTACCCTGTAGTTTAGGATTTAAGCCCTGCTATCCCAAACTGAAAATGGGATCCACCTAATCAATATAGATTCCCTGTGGGTATGTGATCAAGTTGATCTTTTCCATCTGCCAACCCGTTTGATGCTGTTTTGATGGCTCTATCAGTGCAGGAGAAACCCAGAGGGGTGGAGGAATTTTCCTCTGTGCTCTACCATGGCAATGAATTTTTAGGGAGAAACCAAATGTATTGTCTATAAGAAAAAAATTTGATAAATTCAACCTCATCAAGTTAAAATTGTCTACACTTTAGAAGACTTTGATAAGAAAACAGAATACAATATATAGATATATACTGACAATAATCATGCATATATTTTTATTGAAAATATGTAAAGAACACAATTTGACAAGATTTTTTAAAGGTAAAATTAAAAAAATAGATGAATGCCTTGATGAGAAACTGCTCCAAAAAAAATTAGAGAATTAAAGAGTGGACAAGTATCTAAAAGGAAACACCTTATTGCTCATTAAGGAAACATGAATGAAAAATACATAAGATATTACTTTACACTAGAATTGGCACAATTAAAGAGACATTCAAAAGCACATATTGTGACGATGTAATGGCACACATGCACAGCATTTAGAAGAATGCCTACCAAGTAGTAAACATTTAATAAATGCTTGATTATCATTCTTATTCAGTTAATAAGTATTGGAATAGAAATTCAAACATAAATCTGACCCTCTTCTAGTCATTTTCTATACTGCTCATCTTTTTTTTAAATCCTTCTTGAATAGTCTCCCTCAGAGATGACTGGTATCTCTTTTGTACTTCCTTAATATGTTAGCTCTCCCTTTATTATGATAAGATTCATATTCATCTGATTTTAACAATTTAATTAACTCTCCTTTAAAACTACAAATTCTTCAAAATAGAGCATATATAACTGTTACCTTTCTGCCCTTTGTAGTATCTTACACATAGTCTGAGTTATTAGTTTTCTATTGATATGAAGTGAGAATTAGAATATATCAGGTAGCTTCTTCAATGACACAGAAATACTAATTTTCTTGGAGAAGACAGTATAAATGGAACATTGATTACAGTGTTCAAATTCTAAGTGTGTTTTAATGTTTCAAAACTATCATAAAAGACACTAGAAAATAACTGGCATAGCCATGCTCTGTGAAAATAATCTCTGGAAACCAATCTTAAATATTAAAATTGTTATTAAGGAAAAAGACGCACTGAGTTATTTTTTAAAAACTATATGTATTCTGAGACATCTTTTTATTTTAGTTAGACTTAAGTAATGTTTTCTTTCACATGAATAATAGGCTTTGAAAAAGATGGCATGAATTCAAAATTAAATTCATTTCATGTCAGTGAATCTTTAGCACACACTGAGTATGGAATTATATTTGAAAAAGTAATATCTTAGTTATAGTTACAGCTTTAATTTACACTTCCCAAGAAAATAGTATTTGAGATTACATTGGAACTGAAAGTGCACACTGAAATAATTCAAATACATAAACTCAAAGTTTTATGGTTGGAATAGCATTTTCATCTCTTCGATCATAAGGAAAAAAGCAGCTTTAAGATGATCTCTATTTCCTTTCTTTATGCAAGGTCTTTCAGTAATTAAACAAAGCTCCATGAATTCTAAGATTCTCTCCAAATGAGTGACACTCAAATTCATTAAACACCATATCACAACAAATTAGCACCAGGCAATTTTCAATATTTTATAGATTAACTCCAAATTTTAAAAAAAGGTATGTGTAAAATAGAGGGAGAGCAAATGATATTTTGAAACAACTATAAAACCACATATGTTGATTCACTCATATTAAAATGACTTTCCTCTGATGATTTTCAAAGAAAAATACTGATGGAAAGGATATAGAAATTATTTGAGATAGCATACTTTTCTAGCAATTGATTTTTCTAGATTGTGCTTATTTTTCTTCTCAAGCAATTGAGGCTTTTGAATTTCTGTGGAATAATGGCCATCACATAAATTTAAATCTCTCTTACACAGCTTTCAAAAAACCATAGTGATCAACAAGAAAAGCAAAAAAAATTGTCGATAGCTCTTTGCCTACTGCACGATTAGAAGACAGAAAATACTATCTATTTCTACAACTGATACTTAAGTGTATAATTAAACATCATAGACAGAGAGAGAGAGAGAGAGAGAGAGAGAGAGAGAGAGAGAGAGAGAGAGAGAGAGAGAGAGAGAGAGAGAGAGAGAGAGAGAGAGAGAGAGAGAGAGAGAGAGAGAGACCTCCCATGGCATGAAACCTGGTGGATCAGACCACTGGCTACTGGGAAGTTAACTCTTGAGAAGGTACCATTTGTAGGGGAAAGAAAGGAATCTTCAAGTGGGGATCCTTGGAGGCTTTGTGAAGTGAAGAAGAAAGCAGAATAAGGGTCCTAGTGAAACAAGGAGATGAAAAATACCCTCCTTCCTTCCCCACCTTCCCCAAATAATCACTATTTATTAAAGAAGTTGTCCTTTCTTGATACAGCCCTCTCATTTAGTATATTGGAGTTTAGGGTATTTTTCTAAAATATCATTGACATTTTAAATATTTTTATTAACTCTAGATAACATGTCCCAAGGATGGGAATTTAATCTTCCCCCAGTCATTAACTAGCTGGGTGGCCTCAGACTGCAGTGTCTGTATCTGGCAAGGATAAAGATTAATACCTTATCCTCAGATAGCCAGGAGGCTATGCCAAATCTTCTTCTAAGTTCTTTCTAACTTCTAACTTACGTGGTTTTATCTCTATTTTCTGAGTTTTCTATGATGCTAAGTCTAAGCCATTTCCTGGACTACATTAAATTGGACATGCTGACTTTTGAGGGGCACATTTACCATTTATTTTATGGGGTGTGGTCAGGGTAATTCTTTCCTGGTATAAACCCTTTCAGTCTCCTCTGTTAGATCTGTGTGTACACGTGTAATCCTGTGCTTTGATTCTCTAGGTCACAAGGTTTCCTTAAAGGAATGTTCTAGTAAAAGTTATCATTTGTATCACTAAATATGAGGATAAGGCACATGCAATATAATAGCTGTAATTACTGGTTGAATAAAGAAGAATGGAATAACTTTCTGAACTAGTCTGAAATTTGTATTAGTGCTAAAGAAGGGGAGGAGGAGCACGTAAACCAAAGAAACACAAGTGCTAACTCAGAGGTGGTGGAATTGGTTAAATCCCTGAAACGTAGCAGATTGAAGTAGCTTCTTATTCTTTATGCATATGCACTGAGGAAATTCATTTACACTTCACATGAAATTAGGAAAACGTTTTGAGGTAGGTACACTCTCCGTCACAGTCAAGTTTTTCATGAAGAAATCTCTTACATAACTAGGTTAAGTCAGAAGTAGAGAACATCAAGCAGATTTTTTTACTTGTTTCTGGATGGTGCCACAGATTTTCATTCAGTCAAATGATCATCCTTTCAATGTGTCCATTCTGGGATTTTACTTGAGCTCTTTAGACCTATTACGATTAGTTCACTGTCTCTCTCCTCTCTCTCTCTCTCTCTCTCTCTCTCTCTCTCTCTCTCTCTCTCACAAAAGAATACCCTTAACCATCAGAATCATTATGTTTGTCTCTTTTTATTCCTTCACTTGATTTTTATTTTTCAATTTCTAATCTACTCTGTCTCAGAATCCTTCAACTGAAACCTTTTAGGACTGCGTATTTTCTCTCTTCACCTCCACTGCCTACATGGTCTCCTCTTGCCGTCCTACTCCCTACCTCAGACATCAAAATGTTTTTCAGAACAAGCTCTCAGTTCTAAGACAAACACTGCCATTGCTTCCAGGGCACTCAGGCTTTAAGTGAATGATGCAGAACACGGAAAATGTCACTCTCATTTCTCCCAGTTCGTGGTCCAGCTTCACCTGTTCCCACATTCTTGACCTTGCCTGACAGAAATGGAGCATCCATTGACTCTGCTGGTCTGCTTCCCCAGAGGCCTTCCTATAGAGCATCACACATCTGCCCTCCTGGGAAAAACTCCAACCTCTAAGTCTTATCTCTTCTTTCCTTCCCTCCGTTGGCAAAAGTTACCCATCTTAGATCCCATTCAGACTCCCGCTTGCTCCAGACTGAATCTTCCTTCTAAGGCTTTAATAATGGATAATGACTTGATTCTTCACCTTTTGCCCCTTACTAGAGGTCACATGTATCACAACCCTGCAGATGATTGCCAGCGGCACAGTAGCCAGAAGGGCACTGACGATGAGATGAGCAACTTCCTGTCAAATGAGATGTTCACAAGAGACTTCTTAAAACATTCTCATGTTTAAGCCCCATGGGACCCCACAAACTGCATTATCCCAGTACGGAGAGCATTTTATATAACATGGCTGATGATGTTATAAAGTTGCATAGAGTGAGAAGTATTATTAGTAAAACGTATCATTATAAGAATGTGAATAGTAGGTTCCTCGTTAATACCAGAGGCACCTAGATTATACATCATTTCTTTTTACTAAGCATTATTAAACTTATTAACAAAAGGAAAAGAGAGCTATTGAGTCAAAGAGTCAAACAATAGGATTTAATAAGGTAATTATTTTTAATCAAATGTCATCCCTAACTCCTTGCTCCCCCTCCTGATAATACAAGCTGAGGGAATATAGCCTAGGGAGGAGTTTTTCTTGCTGTCACTGAAAGGGTTCACCAATGATGGACATTTCAGGCCCTCTGGTTGACTATGCAGGAAATATTTGAGGTTAGCAGAGTCCTTTAGGCACTCTAAAAAAAGATAATCACCAGTGAGTCACATTTCCCAGATGGAAGAGTTCTAATGGAAGCTCATCACAGGCCTGTTGCAGGAAAACTGAGAAAAAGGACAATTGTCTATAACTCTATGATTCAGACATAATGTGGAATCCTACACAAGACAGATTGTAAGATGACTGGATTAGTCAGGGATCTCCAGTGAAACAGAACCATTGGATGTCTATATATGGAAAAAAGATTAATTAGAAGGAGTGAGTTCATGAAACTGTGCAGATTGGAGAATCCAAAATCTCCAGTGTGGACTTGCAAGCTGGAGGCCCTGAAGAGTTGATGAGGAGCCATGACCTGCAAAGGCAGGAGAGTTCGTCCCACTGGCAGAGAATGAGCTTCTCATTCTATTCAGGGCTTCAGCTGATTGGATAAGGCCTACTCTCATCATGAAAGGCAATCTGTGTACTCAGTGTTTACTAATTTAAATGTCAGTCTCTTCCAAAAACAGTTGCCAAGTTAATTAAAAAATCAATCATCACAATTAAAACAATAAATGGGGTTTAATTTTTTTTTTTCTCGTTTCTACTTTTCCCTTTTCTTTCACATAGTGGGACCTGGCCTTCCCACAACAAAACTGCTTTATTTGTACCCTGTTGGATGAAAACAACCCAGCCTTCCAAAATCAAAAAATATTGGCATTCTCTTGGCAGCCCAGTGTCATACCCAGACTACTTTTCACCCTCTTTGTGCAGAAAGTTATCTTCCTTCAAGCTCCAGCTAATAGGTTAGTACGCCTTTTTCCTCTTCATATCACTACCAGCTTCCTGCTGACCAAGCTCTCACATAGTAAACTACTAATCTTTTAAAAGCTATGGCAAAGGGTTTTCCTTGGACAGATCTTTCCTAATTATACTTCCACATAATTCCTATCATTTTATATTCCAATTACTTGTCTTTCTATGCATTGGGCATCTTCCTATATTCTGAGTTTCTTAAAGGAAAAATTTGTATACTATTCAATCCTTAGAACCCTCCACAGTTAGTGAATTGAAACCTTGTTATTTAAGTCTCTTAGAGCAAGTCAACAAGGCCAGGAGACGCAGACACTACTGAGCCATAAACAAAAGTAGTTTTAGGCCCATTTGCCTTATTCCTTCTTATTCTGGTGTCTTTCTGAATTCTAATCTCTTTGATTTATCTCTCATTTCCTACTCTGTTTACTCTTTGGATAGGGTGACAGAATTCTGATTTCTAAGCTGATTAGGGCAGCAATCCTAAACCTCTCTGTCCCAAATGTATTGAATCATAGACTAAAAAGAGAGAAGCCATGAAGTTACAATGATCTTGCTGGGAATGCAAAATTAATACCACATGCCACAATATGCAACAATCTCAAACCCATAAGTCAAGAAGCCAGAAACACACACACACACACACACACACACACACACACGTACATACATACATTAACTCATGTTATTCAAAGTTGAAACAGTGGTTCTCCAGGGATGGAATGAATTGAAAGGGGAATGAAGAGATAATGCATGCTTGCAATACTGTTTCATCATCTGAGTATTATTCATTTTGTAAAGAGTTATCTCTGTACATTTTTGATCTGTGCACTTTTCTGTATTAGATAATATACAACATGGAATGTACAGTCAAATAAATACCACAATCGAAAACCATTTTATACCCGGGAAGACAGGAATAATTCTAAAGTCTGAGTACACCAAGGTTTATCAAGAATGTGGAAAAATGAGAACAGATTGTCTTTAGAAGTTTAAGTTGACAGTGTCTTTGAACAACGGTTTGACAAAAGGACATAGAAACGTTGTTTGCAGATTGAAAAAAATGAAGATAAGACAAAAAGGCAAAAAACACACAGTATGAACTACTATCAGGAAAATGGATAAATAAATGGCAGCATGGCTACACCACACAGCAGCAAAAATAAAATACTACTTACATCAGCAGAGATGGCTATAGAAACAAAGTGCTAAATGAAAAAAGTTAAGGCATGCCCTGGTGGAGCAGCTGTTGGGTCAATTGCCTCCAAAGGATGGAGGCCACATATCCTTGTGTCCAAGCCCCAGCCCAAGGGTGAAGGGACAATCAATATGGACAGCTAAAATGGAAATAAGATAAAAGTGTTTCTTCCTCCTTTCCCCTCTCTTCCTGCCTGCCTGTCTTCTTGCCCTCATTCATACCTGCAATTTTAAAAATAGAAAAATAAAGTTGCAAGAGATTACATATGACCCAAATGTTTACAAAACCTCCAAAATAGAAAAATGAATATGCACATGTGATAAAGCCATAAAAGAAAGTAAAGTACAGTAACCACACAATGTAAGAGAGTGACTGTCTCTGTGGGGAATCTGAGATGAGACTGGGGAGGGGCAGCAGGGGGCTTGTCCCTGTTCTCATTCTCAGCTCAGAAGTGGCCTGCCACTGTGCTTTGTAATGTGCACATGTAGCATCTGTATTCCTTTGTGTGTGCAGCTATTAATTTAAAAAGTACCTGAGAATTCCTGTTTAGTCTGATCATGTGCTTTTTACTTGATCTCCTTTCTAAATCCTCATTAATGAAAAATACTGATAAGTAAAAATAATCACACAAGTTTTTTGTGTTTGTTTTTTAAGAAAAACAGGAAAGAAAAAGGCAGGTAGGCAGGCAGGAAAAAGCATTTTTATTTATTTATTTGTTCATTTTGGTTGTTCCTCCTGGTCCCAGGTCACAAACCTGGATCCTTGGGCTTTACATGGTCCACACCCCTGTCATGGGCTTAACACCTAAGCCACCAGGGTATGTCACCAAAGTTTTTTGTTTTTTTTTTTTAAGCCCAAAGAAACAAACAAAAACAATTCACTAAGCAAAGATTTTTATCATTTCTGAGAGACAGAAAGTAAAGCATGCAGAGGAAACACCCCTGCAGCCAAAATGTGAAGAGGGGAGGGTCCCACAGAAGTCAGAGACATGGACCAGGGAAATGTGGTAGAGGTGGAAATGAGCACTGGAGCTGAAACAGATTCTTTCAACATCACTATACAGAAGAGTCTAATCCACTCTGCCCCTCCCCCCAAGCCAGGTTGAAAATTCCTGGGTAGAAAAGTCTCACACTCTTGGCAAATGCAGGCTCTGAGCTCTGGCCTTGGTGAAAGGAGTTGGGGATGGATTTTGGTGACTTCCTTCAGGAGAAGCTGGGGTCTGCATATCTGGAGTCTGTCTGAGATTCTCTCCCAGAAAATATTCTGCTTCTGTGCTTTTCCCAGGAAAAGGCTTCAACTAAACCTATTTGACTTGCCCATCAACTTTCCGCTTTTAAAATGTTGCTATTTTCTCTTCTTAGCCTGTGTTATTCAAATTCCTTTACCATGTTTGAGGGGATGGGGTGTTGGTGAGAGCAGGTTGTTTAAGTGAGCACCAGCGAACTTAAATATTCAGTCTCATGTTTAACGAAAGTTTTGAAAACAACAGTCTTGTGTGGAATTGGTGGAGATAAAAGATATGTGCATGTTCAGCAGATTGTTTAAAGCAAAACAGAACTGAAAATATTAGGGTATATTTTATATAATAAAGAGTAAGTATTGTTTCCTGAAAAGTGTGTGTTATTTAAAGTGTTATTTTAAATGTTCATGTTAAATATGGTTCTTATTGTGGGTTATATTAATCTTTTGTCTGAAAAAATACTCAGTTATATATAGATTAGCTCCTGGGGGCTGAAAGGGGGCTTCCAGGTGCAGAGATGCTGCCCTATTTTCCTGAATGGAGCTGCTGGAATCCAGCCAGACATACACTTGCTCTAACTCAGCTGCTGGGTGCTGGCCTGGGAGTAGCCCTGTGGGAAGGAACTGGGAGGTCAGGCAACAAGTTTGAGTGTAACTTTTTATAGTATACCCTTTTGTAAAAATAACACCTGCTCATGAATTAATAGACATTTTTATAAAAGAGTTAGTACATTTTTAATTAAAGTTTGCTGATTTCCTTCAGTGTGCTAGGCACACTTAAGAGTTTTACTCAGAGAGCTGACAAACCACCCTAAGAACGAAAACCACAATGTTCATAGGCCAAGGTGATGGGATGGTGAAAAGCAGTATTATTTGGTGGTCAGAGTATGTTCTGTGATACACAGCCTCTAGAGGAATGCTATTTATTTCTCTTTTACTTATTTGAAGCAAACTGAAGTGAGAATCAAACATGATGATGCAGGGGTGGGAACATATTTTTTTAAATGAACAATAAAATTTTAATCAAACTGCAGAGATCTGTGGTTTTAGGGTCAGGTGGAAAATGAGGGTTTTTCTATCACAAGAATGAGTTAAAGGGTGCACTAACAGGGTTATGTTTATTCTTTCATATTTTGGGAAGGGATTCTAAACAACCTCAAAGGTTGAAATATTTCTCAAATGTCAGAAATGCTGAAAGGTCAGCACAACAGCCCCAAGTTGGTGGCTTTGCCTAACAAAGTCCTCTGTCTGTCAGATCATTTGTATAATATCAGCTGCATCATTGTCCTCTGACTGGGTGACCTTAGGCAAATGATGCTTTCTTACCCCAATTTTCTCATGTACAATTACATACATAAAATTATACACAGTGAACTAGATTCAGGGCTCACAGTCTGTGGTAGCCCTCCGCCAGCCTAGGTACCTGTGCCCCTTCTCTCCTTGAAACAATGAAGTCAAATCCACGAACCCACCTTTGGATCAGGTCAACTGCGACAGTTGCCATCAGACATGATCCTTCCCACGGCTCCCAGATCAAAAGAGAACAATTTCTACTGGAAAGTATTTCTGGCCACTTTCAGAAAGCAGTCATTGGCACACAATAAGGCTCAACTAACGTGAGAAAAGCAATCCACATACCACTATATTTTCCTTGCTGACTTTACAAGAACTCAAATCTGTGCAAAAGAGGGATTCCCCATGAGCATACACATTGAGATTCTCAACACCACCATATGCCGAAAGGAAATGCTTACATTGGTTTCTAACAGATGGTTACATGAGACAGCTCTTGACATTACTAAAAACAAACAAACAAACAAACTGGGTGTAAAAGAAACTAAATTCTAAAAATACTTAAGGAAGATATTGGCAATTTCTAAAATAATTTGCAGTAGTAAGGTTCTTCTTAGCAACAAAAACAACATTTAAAAAGAAAATATGATGGACTCGACTATAAAAACTTCTATACAATGGTGAAGAGCACTTGGTGGTTTCGTGGAGGGCAGGGTGTGCTCACAAATATATGAGGAATGGGGAACCTTTAGATGTGAGTTTATTTGAATGTGTAAAAATTAAAATTAAAAATTAAAAAAATAAACTTCTGTACAATGTTGATTTATGATGATGCATGCCTTTACAAAAAGTACTAAAAAGAAAAAAAGGAGAGAGGGAAGGAAAGAGAGAGAGAGAGGAAGGGTTGGAAATTAA